>VBSM01003203.1:265529-299824 GCA_008086735.1 Cheirogaleus medius
CTCAGCCTCCCAGAGTGCTAGGATTACAGGTGTGAGCCACCACGCCCGGCCAATCTGACCCTTTTTGAAAACATTTTATCTGCACATCTCTCCATGTCTTTCTGTGTGCTGAGCTCTTTCCTCCAGATGTCTCAGCCTTTGAGGCTGGGGAACTTTTGCTGACCAAGTGTTTGACTTTCTCAGTCTGCATTCTACTTCTGTGGAAAGAGAGAGAGCTGGTTAGGCCTAATTCTGCATCCAATTTCCGGAGGAAAACCCAGACTCTGCCCTGGGCAACAAACTGAATCCTGAACTTGAGGGCACAGGGCAGATGTGAGGAACAGAGAGTGGCAACAGTGAGAGGGAGGCCTGTGGTCATTCTATAGACACAAGAGGGCAATTTCTCCTCGAAGGTCTGGGTACCGAGAGTGTAGGGCAGAGAGCACAGGGATCCAACGCCAGGGGAAAGGCCTCCAGAGGAGGCCAGAAAGTGGGGAGATCGGTACCAGAAGATGGGGACGCTCCTGGGGCGAGACCTAACGGATCAGACGGAGCTGTCAGGCAGAGAGGCCCCTGGAGGAGATGGGGGCAGGCGAGGTCAGACAGGCTGGAGCAGAGACTCCTTTGCAGGAGAGGCTGTCAAGGACTCTGCTTGGGGGAGGAAAAGGGTTGTCAGGAGGCTCCTGGAGGCGGCGCGGCTCCAGGGCGCTACCTCACCTGGGGCCCGGCCGCCGAGCTCTCTGCCGCCACCTCTGCCCGCGCAGCCCGGGCACAGCTCGCCAGGACCACGAACTCGGATGGGTCGCCGGGCGCAGCCCCCAGCAGGGCCGCCTTCACAGACGTGGTGCCCAGGTCAATGCCGAGAGTGACGGGCCGCGCAGCCATGACCTCGCTGACCCGCGCAGCACAGTCTGCCGCCCGACGCGCCCCCGCCCGCACACTTCACCCGGGTGGGAGGCTCCGGGATGGGGCCCCGCCTGCCAATCTTTCAGCCACACCCAACATGGCGTTTTCCAGTCTTCCCATTGGTGAAGGAAGGCAGACCCCCTACGCGCCCCTCGTGGCGGGGCCCGGCTATAGGCGGAGAGGCGGCGGAAGGCGGGACCTAGAGGGCCCCGCCCCGCAGGGCTGCCGTTCCGGCACGGACTAGCGCTGGCCGAGCCTGGCTCACCAAAAGAGCTGGTGGCTCGCGGAGGGGCACCGGAGCCTCCCAGAGCCTCATTTTCCTTAGAAGTGGCTTTATCCTCCCTCACACCAGAGCCTCCATCCTTGCCAAGGCCCATCCCCTCCGCCCCGCCCAGCTCTGGCCGGCTAAGTCTGCCACTACAACTCCCAGAGTGCACCGCGCGGAGATGAGCGCCCACGAGTCAGGTGGCTGAGGTCAGGTGACAGCGGGCCCGCCCTCCACAAAGTCTAGCCGGCCGGGGGAACCGGCGCCGTCCTGAGCGGCAGCTGGCGCGAGGCTCCTGCGTCCCGTGTGGTCTTCCTCCGAGCCTCGGAGCCTCTGAGGTGAGAGGCGGAGCCCTGGAGGTCCAGAGACTGGCCCAGCGCGTCAGTGGAGCGGCCAGCCACGGATCCCGCCCCCTTCACCCGCGCCTCGGTGCCACCCCTTGCCACCAGTGCTGGCCTCGCGACACCGGACAGCCCCCAGGTTTAAGGGCCCGGGTGGTGGTGAGCGGCAGCGGGGACGCCGTGCTGCCGGGGTGGTGTGGGTGTCTACCCCAGCGCAGTTCCGAGACCCTGCCCTGCCTCCTGCTTAGCTGCCGCCTGAATCTGGGTTGGGGAGTTTTCAGATTGCTTCGGAGAAGCCAGACGCTGAGGGGACCATGGGCAGGAGCTCCTGTTGACAGTGCTGAGTGCTGGGCTCCGAGGGACTGGGCAGAACGAGGCCCCACGCAGCCCTCTGGGGTTTCGAGACTGGAGGAAGGGAGAAGAGCTGGACTCTGCCTTTTTTAATAACATTGAGGAAAATAACATGCTTTGTGAGAGCTTGCTAAGTGCCCTAGGCAACAGAAGTAATCACTTCTATTTTGTTTGTCAACTTTTTTATCCTTATTAACCCCCTCTCATGAAACCTTAATACACCAGTAAATTGTGTATTTGTTTATATACTGTAGCTTTTGCAGGGCCACAAACCTTTGTAATATCTAAGAGATTTTTTTCTCACCACCCCCAAGAGCCATTTTTAGTCCCAGTTGAGAATGTATGTTTCATCTCATTTAAATCCTGTGAGGTAGTTATCACCATCCTTGTTTTCCCACTAGGAAATTGAAGCTCGAGGAGGTTAAGTAGCACCACAAGTTCACATAACTAGTAAACGGGGAAGCCTGGGTTCAAACCTATGCATCTGTCTCCAGGCACATATTCCTTGCCATTGTCTTTGTTATCCTTTTAGAAGTAGGATACTCCCAGGGAATTCCAGGCCCTAGAACAGAGGACAGGATTAACTCTGGAAGGGCAGAGCTGCCACAGGAGATCCCTAACCCCAGGTTATTCTGGGAGGGGATTAATGGGGTGGGAGAAGCTTCTTGAAATGCATGGCATCTGACTTAGGCAGGAAGAAGGGCATGTCAGACAGGGCCCATGTTGGAAATGTTTCATTTCTATCTTGCAGCTTTCACAAGGCACTAGTTGTGTATAATTATTGATATGATTTTTTTTTAGCATTTTTATTGATTTATCTCTCAATGTCTCTCCGTCTCTCATGTCATCTTCCAGGTGTCTCGGCCTTTGAGGCTGGAGAACTTTCTGCTGACCAATTGTTTGACTTTCTCATTCCGCATTCCACTTATGTGAAATGAGAGAGGAGCCAGTTAGGCCTGATTCTCCATTTCATTTCTGGAAAAAAACCCAGACTCTGCCCTGGGCAACAAACTGAATCCTGAACTTGAGGATACAGGGCATATGTGAGGAACAGAGAGTGGCAAGAGTGAGAGGGAGGCCTGTGGTCATTCCATAGACACAAGAGGGCAATTCCTGGAAGGTCAGGGTACAGAGAACAGAGGGGAGAAAGCACATGGATCCAGCACCAAGGGCAAGATCTCCCCAGAGAGTGGGGAGACCTAAGAGATCAGGCAAAGAGGTCCCTGGAGGAGATGGGGGCATGTGGAGATCAGACAGTTGCAGCAGTCAGGGAGACTTCTTTTGTTTATTTGTTTTACTAATAGCATTGTATGATGCTAAGGGTAACTAACTTCCTGAGGAAGGTGGAATGGAGGTGTCAGGAGGCTCCTGGGGACCTTGGGGAAACTGAAACCAGAGTGGGAGCAGGGATGTTTCCACACAGACCTCGTCCAGCTCTCCCCACTTTTTACAGGAACCCCTAGAGGCTGTCAGGGGTGGGAGGGCCTGAGCACTGTACACTGAAGCAGCATGTAGAGTTCAAGTTACAGAAATCCGTGCTGACCTGCCTCCTCTAAACCTAAAGTTTACCTGCTGTGTGTTGGTGTTATGGGAATAGAGCACGTTTTAAACCAATGAATTGCTCCAGGACTCTGGGGCTTGTCCTCCCTGAGTCCTCATTGTGAATGATTCCAGCCAGTCCTGGAAAGGTGACATTTGTCAAATGAAAAAGTCTTAATCATGGGTCAGCTGGTATCATTAGCCCTTGGATTCTTATCCCAGGACAGGAAATGAAATGAATTTCCTTGAGGTTTGTAGGTTCACAAATTCAAATATCTGGCCATGGCTTTAATAACTTTTTGGAAAAAGAACCTCAAGCCAGTAAAACTACATCCTTTCTTTCTGTTAACTAAGTTACAAAAAGCAGTTGAGAAGGGGAAAACTTGGGTCTTTGTTCACTTCCTCGGGGTGGGACTTTACACAACCCACTTGGCCGCTCTGAGCCTGTTTCCCCATATATCAAAGATAAGTCCTCTGGAGTCTCCTCCGAGGTTGTGATGCAAAGCCTGTGAGGTCAACAGTATAAGTGAAAGTCCTTTATGAGCTGTCCCACACCATGGTTCTAAATGGCATATTGTCCACCTGGAGCTGAGCTGATTCAACCTTAATGTGAACTTGCTGTTTTTCTTCCTAGTTCTGAGAAATCGGGGAACATGCTAAAGAACTGGCTGATTATTTTTATCCTTTTTCCCCTGAAGCTCATAGAGAAATGTGGTAAGTTTAAAAATAGGTCATCAACTTTGTAAAGAGGGAAATGGTGGCTAGAGGAGTGAGTAGCCTGCCTGCCCTGTTTGTCGTCAAGGGTTTAATGCAGTGCAGACTCTGTGGGTCTGCCTGCCCCTCAGCCAGGCAGCCACTGGGGTGGTGAAGCAGACCCAAGTCCAGGGTCCAGGAATTTTACAAAGAGCCAGATGGCTCTACCCTGGTGTCCCTGTTACCTTTTCTGTATCACCAAAGTCAACAGTTGGTTCTTAAAGTCAGACTATGCAACTGGCTCTCAAAGTATAGTAAAACTGTGAAGCCCCAACAACCTAGGATAATACCTTAAAGAATGTCTTATGCCCCTGCCCCATGGACCTCGCAGAGAGTTATGGGTTCTGGGAGACTACGGGGAGGCAGATGAGGTAGCCACCCTGTTGTACTTGGTTACCTGGTTCTGCCAAGCACAGATACCTGAGGAGTCTGTCCAGCATCCTCATGTAAGATAAGAAAACCTTCCCCTTAGAGAGGGGCTAAGGAACAGGGTACAACAGCCCCAGTAGGTCTAGGGACCACACAGAACACATCAGAGTTTGCACATCCTTGTAGGAGGGCTGACTGTCATTCTAGTAATTCTCCCACTGCCCAGAACATTTCTGGAATTCTTTCCATGAAGAGCTGTGTTTAACACTCCAAGGGGGCCAGCCCTGTTGTTTTGATCTTCAGCTTGGCTGTTGTCAAAGATCAAATACATCTTGAAATCCCTAACTAAAGACTGCAAGATAGCAAGTGATAAACAATACAAATCCTGCAAAAGTTTCCCAAGAGCCTTGTACTATTGTGGTTATCTGGCCTCTTAAATCTCTGAACAAAAACAGTGGTCATCAGATCACTTACAGGTTTGTTAAAGCATGTTTCTTTGTAGTCACACCTTCTGAATAAGCAATTTCCAAGAAAGGAAAAGTCCTTTCGACCATGGAACCCAGTGTTTCTCAACATGGGTGCCAGAGCCCCACCCCAGCTCTATTGGATCATATTCTTTGGGACTGAGGCTGGAGTATGTGTGTACACACACGTGTGTGCTCATTTGCACACTTGAAATCTCCATTAGTAATGCTAATGCATTTCCCTAGGGAAAAAAAACAACAAAATCCAGCTTCTACCATTCCAATTATACAGAGGGAAAACTGAGGCCCAGTGCGGGTAGAAGGCTTTCCCAAAGTCCCACAGCCAGAAAATAACAAAGCTGGGACCCACATAGGACCCCTCTCCATTATATTAATATATTTTATCTTCAAAATGACCCTGTGAGATAGGTTTTGTTATTCTCCCCATTTTATAGGTAAGGAAATGTAGATTCAGAGAGGCTAAGTACCTTACCAGTGGCCACATAGCTAGGAAATGTCGGAGCCAGAATGGAACTGTGTGACTTCAGAGCCCAATATCTCAGCTGCGGAGCACTGCTGTCTTCTGTGGTGCTATGTGAAGGGAAAATAAACATTCTCTGATCCAGTTCTTTGAGAGTTCACAACCTCTCCTTTTAAAATGCAAAGACTGGCCTGGTGTGGTGGCTCTCACCTGTAACCCCAGCACTTTGAAAGACTGAGGTGGGAGAACCACTTGAGGCCAGGAGTTCGAGGCCAGCCTGAGCAAGAGTGAGATCCCCCTCTCTACATAAAATAGAAAAATTATCCAGGCGAGGTGGCACCCACCTGTGGCCCCAGCTACTCAGTTGGATGTGGCAGGAGGATCACTTGAGCCCAGGAGTTTGAGGTTGCTGTGAGCTATGATGACGCCACTGCACTCTAGCCCGGGCAACAGTGAGACCGTGTTTCAAAAAAAAAAAATTGCAAGGACTGTGAAAGAACTAAGGCCATCCAAGAATGCAGACCTATGGGCGGCTGCCTGGCATCACTCTCAGTATCCCTGTCCTGAGCAGTGGCTGGTTCTGGGACTTGCTTATCTTGTGTAGTCCTCAGCTCTAGGTCAAATTGAGCAGGCAGGGACAGGAAGTCCTGCACTACCCCAGCTGTGCAAGCCCAGAACAAAGCCTCAGAATGCTCTCAGAGCCATGAGCACAACAAAGAAGCTATAGAGTTGCCAAAGCTGCCTCTGGGTCCTGAGGCTTCATGTAAGAGGGACCTAACAGCTTGGCCTCTGCAAAGGCCAGTGTGGGGACATCCTACCCTGAGGGGCCCAGCCAGGCAGTGGGGGACTGGACACTGTGGGCTGTGGGAATCTCAGCCTGGGGACTTGCAGATTCAAGACAGAGCTTCTATCTTCATTCACATGTGCAAGACTAATATAGAGAAAGCAGCTCAGATAGGGTCTGAGAGGCTCTGGGTAACAAAGGCAGGCCCAGGCGGGCAAGTTTTAGGAGGTGAGGTTACTATTTCTGGAGGTGTCCAGGCAGAGGAAGAGAAACTACCTGGCAGGAATATTGAGACAAGGAATCAGAGGTTGAATTAGGTAACTTTAAGTTTCCTTCCAACCCAAGCATCTAAACTTTCAGATCTCAAATTTTTCATCTGCCTTTGAGGGGTCTGGGTGGAGGGAGAGCTAGACCTCCCTGGCAGCCTCTACCCCTACAAGACGCCTTCATCAGAGTTGTACACCTGCTTCCCCGGCTCAGTCTAGGTTCATGATCAAGACCTCTAGGCTATGCATAATCTGAAGGCAGTGAGGCAGGGGAGGGGAGATGGGCAGGTGTGGCAAGGAGCACACCTGGGAGTGGGGGCAGAGATGTGGGCTGCCCAAAGAATACAGGAAGCGATCAGAGAGAGGCTAGCTTAGTCACATTCTGTGACCAAGGTGTTCTAGGGTATTTGGCCCCCAAGATAAGGTGTTTCAAGATCCAGACCTGCTTCCTCCCTCATCCAGGTGGCTTATTTGGTTTTTGGGGGGGTTTTTTGTTTTTCATATTTTGTTTAGTCACAGACACCTATTTGTGACTTTACCCTGAGTTAACACCTTCATGCCAAGAGGAAGTCCCTGATTGTTCATCCTTCTTCCTCCAGTCCCCAGCATATAGTCAGTTTCAGGAAGGGGGTCATTGAGTGGGTAGAGCTGGGTTAGGAAGGGAGCCCAGAAGGGTTCTCTAGAAAGTTGGTAGCTGACAGTGCAGGAAAGGGGCTGGACCAGGTCCTCAGGGCCATCCCAGCTCCACGAACAGAGGAGACCCCTATGCTTTCCATCTGAAGAAGTAGCTCACATCTGCCTTTTGCAGTCCCAGGTCATGACTGGAATTCCTTGTCGTCATTTTTGGACCCCATGGTTCTCAAACTATCTCTGGGTAGCTCAGCTGCAGACCCTCAGAGCCTGTCAGTGGAGGTGGGGAGGAAGCTACAGCGTTTCCTGTTCCCGCCTGTGTTTTCCTGCCTCTGTCTCTGGCAGCAGATGGGGAAAGAGTCTAATGAGGCCCAGGTTTCCATTCACATCATGAACTAGTCCTGGGCCCGAGGTCTCTGGCCTGACACCTCATGTCATTGATTTGGGCCCTTCCAGAGTCCACCATCAGCCTCACTGTTCCTCCCGTCGTGAAGCTGGAGAACGGCAGCTCAGCCAACGTCAGCATCAACCTCAGGTAAGTTCCCAGCCTGACTCTGTCCTCAGCCCCACTGGAACTCACGGCTGGGTCAGGGCTGACCCCTGGCTCTTGGTGTGTTCATATTTCCAATGTGACACTCTTGCCTCTTAACCGTAAGACATAGAAAAAGGGGTAGTACTGGCCCCAGGCTGCAGAGTGGGGTCCTACAGTCTGACCCCCACACTGAACCCTTGTTTCCATGGGGAGGAAGAGGAAGGGGTGTTTCTCCCAGACACACGGGTCTTTTCCCCAGGTGAAAAGAGTCCTGAGTGACCAGCAGCTGGTGCCAGACTTCATGGTAGTCCTTGCCAAGACTCTGAATATTTGAAGAGAACCCTGAAGGTCCTGGGGCAAGGAGCTGAGCTGCTCGTCAGCACTTCTGAGCTCACTTCCAAAAGCAGAAGTGACCACATTGGGTGGATCCCACTCCTGCCATGCTCATGCCTAGCCTTGTCTCAGTCTTACTTGCTGATGTATGCTGGTTCAGGCATGAGGGTCTCAACTAGTCCAGACTGTGCCAAAGAGCCTGCCTCTTGCTTCCATACTCTTGGCTGCTTTGTTCCGTTCTTGCCTCCAGCCAGGAAGATTCCCTGAGATGACAATCTGGGGCCCTGTCCTTTACTCCTGTCCCCTTGCCTCACCCCTCCTGGGAGGTCAGATCTCAAACCAAAGCTTTGGTTCCATGGCCCTCTAGCAGGCCTGCCACTCCGTTCCCAATTCCTGCCGTCTCTGCACATCAACACCTTGTAATCCTATAAGTCATCCTCTTACCACAGCTTGCCCCTCTCCAGAACCCTTGGGTGTCCTCCCACTACCTTCCAAGTTAACTCCAAGCCTTTAAGCCCAGAGTTGAGGCCCCGACAGGCTGCTTCCAGCTAGCATGTCTACCTTATCCAGTCAGACACATCTCCCAGCTTTCCAGGGACACGCTGCTCCCCTCTCATGCCCTGCCTGGAAGGCCCTCACCTCCAGTCAAGTTCTGACCCTTGGGCAAGCACTTTGGGAAGTCACTTGAGGCCATGAGTTTAAGACTAGCCTGGGCAATATAGCAAGACCCCATCTGTACAAAAAATATAAAAATTAGCTGGGCATGGTGGAACACGCCCGTAGTCCCAGCTGCTCCAGAGGCTGAGGCAGGAAGATCACCTGAGCCCAGGATTTCGAGGCTACAGTGAGCTATGATCACACCACTGCATTCCAGCTTGGATGACAGAGAGAGACCTTATCTCTTAAAAAAAAAAAAAAAAAAAAATTCTGATGCTCACTCAAAGCCCTGCTCAGACCTGAGCCCCTCTGGAAGCGTTTCCCACCAGAGCAAGGAGCCATGGTCCTGTTGGCCGCCACAGTCCTCATTTGTCATTCAGAGCCAGTTTGCTACCTTCTCCTGTTCTCACCCTACCCCCAAGGAACATCTAGTGTCCTGTCAGAAATAGAAAACACCTAAGGAGCAGAAAGAAGTTCCACTTCCCTACCCCCTCAGGTTTGAGCACATAGCTTTTCCTAAGCCTAATTACTTGACAAAGGCCTGCCCGGTGTGAAATCCAGAGGGTGGATTGAGACCTCAGGGAGTCCAATTTCTCAGCAGTAATCAGACTCTTGTTGTCCACAGGCAACCATTAAACGCAACCTTGGTGATCACTTTTGAAATCACATTTGCTTCAAAAAATATCACTATCCTTGAGCTCCCTGACGAAGTAAGTAATACATTTTAACTGACAGGCAAGTGCTAGGTAACAAAACCCATTTAATTAAGAGCTTGTGGAAATAGGTCACCTGGGCTGTCCTTGTTCCATCATCCTGGAAATCTATGATGTTGGCTTTGTTGATCTCTTTGGGGATGAACATTGTATGCCTTTTAGATGGAACTAAGAAAGTAATAGTAAGAAACCTGAGGCAGAAGTGGTTCTGAGGATGTAAAAGTTCTTAAGATGGTTGTCTAACCTCTTGCTACTCAAGGGGCATTCAGGGACCAGCAGCACTGGCCATGCTTAAAAACCTTTTAGAAACGCAGAACCCCAGGCACCATCCCAGACCTAGTGATTCCAAGTCTGCATGGTAGCAAGAGCCCCCGATGATTTGGGTCCACATTAAAGTCTGTGAGGCACTGTTCTGAGAAACCATTGGTTGGGGGTCATTTCTAAAAACCTGTGTCAGAGGCCGTCTGGGCTCATAGTGAGTACTCATAGCTTTATGCATTTATCTGTTTGTGTGTACCCTGCCTCCGCCTTAACCAGGATTTGAACCAGGTGCCACTGAGCTGGATAAAAGATATCCATAGGGGAGTAAATAAGGATTTAAAATACAAACAAGATGAATGAAAGTCAGTTAGGATGAATAATTTCTGGAGACCTATTGTATAGCATGGTCACTATAGTTAATAATCATGTACTGCATACCTGAAAATTGCTAAGAGATTAGATCTTAAATGTTCCCACCATAAGAAAATGATAAGTATGTGAGCTGATGTCTATGTTAATTAACTTGGTTTAATCATCTCACACTGTATGCATATATGAAAGCATGGCAATGCATGCTGTAAATGTATATAATTTTTACTTGTCAATTATACCTTAATAAGCTGGGGGGCGAGAGAGATGAATGCAGGGGTGAGAGAGATGGCCATGAGGCGCATCCTGAGACCCTGGGTACTTGCAGAGATGGGCTGCAAATCAGCTCTGAGCCCCCAGCAAGCAAATAGGAGTGAAACGTGATCAGTCCCAGGCGTTTCTATGATCAGAAAAATATAGCATTGCTGAGACAGGGATCCAAGTGTCCAGCTAAAGGGACCCCTGGATGGATGTCCCTCCCTGGTGAGCACCAGACCTCGTTAGACAGTGCCATTTCCCTCCGCTCCCCCTCCTGCCCAGCGCTCAGGGCAGGGCAAGGAAAGCCAGCGGTTCTCACTGCAGGTTCTGGCACACAGCCCTCTGACCTGCAGATCACATTTAGACCCTCAGCAAAACACGGATCACTTAGTTTAGGGCCAAACAGCTAAGTGAAAGTATTGTCTTTTAAAAATGAGTGAAAGTCACAAATGTGAAGCAAAAGAAGCCTGACAAAAAAAGCCTGAACCGTACGAAGGGCTAGGGGAGACTGGGGGAGCACGCGGGGCTTCTGGGGGTTGAGAATTTTTTTTTTTTTTAAACAATCCTAAACTAGAGACAGAATGTTTCATTTCTTGATCTGAGAGCTAGATGTGTTCATTCTGTAGACATTTCATCAAGCTTTGATGTGTGTATTTTTCTGCATATATGTTGTAGTTCAGGTTCAGGTTTTATGTTTGTTTTTTTTTTTTAATTTAACAGTGGGAGTCAAGCAATTTGTGTTAAGATAATCTTTATGGGCACCACCCACCTTTTCAGGCTCCTGCCTCACTGCCTGCTCCCAATCCAGCTCTAACCACTGCTCTCCACTACCCGGGATGCAGGAAATCTCTGGTTAGAACATGGGAGTCAGGTGGTCCAGGGTCGTGGCCTGAGAGCCTTGGGTAAGGTACTTCACCAGACACAGCACAGTTCCCTCATTTGTAGACATGGGGTTAATAATGTCTACCTGACAGCATTGTGAGGAGTAAACACATTAGCCAAGTATAGAATGTCTAGGACTGTGCCCGGCACATACAAAGCACTCCATGAAAGGTAGCAATCATTATCATCTCATTCTGCCTTATATCAATCAATTTCTGATTGACTGATTTTTCTCCCTGCCTTGTTCCAGAAGGGATTTAGTGGTCACTTACAAATATGCAAACAACATTGCAAGGAAAATCTGTTAAAAATAAGAAAAAATGAGTTGATAGGAAAATAAATGAGCCAAGACTGGTACATGTCATGAAGATACAGCTTGCAAGATGTGGACCATAAACTGGGCTCCAGGCTGTGCAGCAGCCACTTATACCATTTCATTTGTTCTGCTAAAGCCCCCTGATTTCTGGTATTAAAATCAAAAAGGCAGTGCTTCAGGCATCCTCATTAACCCACTGCAATCAAATGAGCCAAATCCTTTCAGTACCTGCAATGTGGGTGGAGGGCGGGACCCAGAGTGTTATCTAGGAAGCAAAGAGGTTGGGGGCAGGGGAGACAGTTTGTTCAGTAAAGCTATCACCGTGCTTCCTGCCACTCTGGGGGGTTTTGAGAGTATCAAGAGGAACGGTTGGGAGATCAGATATTGCAGGCAGACCTCCAGGTACTTTTCCGTGGAGCAGAGCTTTTGATAAATATTGGGCAGAAATGAGGCTGAAAGTGTTCTCCTTGTTAAGTATCTGGTGCATACACCTCTTCGAATTGTCACTTGGCAACCAGGCTGGGCATGGGGCAGACATCTGTCGATGGATATTGAGGAGCTAATAATGATGGGGAAGGATAAGTAATTGTAGTTGTAGTATAGTAGTGATCGTAAGCACGTACAGCTTGCCATGTGTCGGGCTCTATACTGTAAGCTTTATAGACATTCTGTGGTTCACAGCAACACTGAAAGGTAGATACTTTTGTTAACCCCTTTTATAGATGAGTAGACTGAGATCAGAGCTTGAGTAACTTGCCCAAGGTCACAGGGCTAGTGAGAGGAAGAGAACATCTCCCCTTCCCTCAAGAGATAAGCCAGGGAGGGCCTGAGGTCAAGGCCATAGCTCTGCCAGAGAGTCTGACACAGATGTATGGGGGGATTCGAGTTGGCTGGTGGGCCCAGTGTCTCCCTCTGGTTAGTAAGCTTGTGGAAGGCAGGGCCTGTAGGGGACACGTCCCTGTGTTCCCTAGCGTGGCGCCTAGAGCTAGATATCCAGTGGGGCCCTCAGTAACATTCAGTCTTCCTAACAGGTTTTGGTGCCTCCTAGAGTGACAGATTCCTCTTTTCAAGTGACGTCTCGAAATGTTGGACAAGTTACTGTTTATCTGCATGGAAATCATTCCAACCAGACTGGGTAGGCTGGCCTAGCCCGTGGGGGTTTTCTCCAGAAGCCCAGCCTCAGCTCATCCCGGTCCCCAAATTCCTTTCCAGCCCAAGGATACGCTACTTGGTGATCCACAGCAGTGTCGTGAGCATCATAAACCAGGTGATTGGCTGGATCTACTTTGTGGCCTGGTCCATCTCCTTCTACCCTCAGGTGATCAAGAACTGGAGGCGGAAAAGGTAACCGCTGAGCTTTGTGTGCAAGTTGGCTTGGGGCCCATAAGGGGGTGGGGTTGGGGGGAATTCCAGCAAGGCTGCAGGCATTTGGGTATCATGTGTCCCCCTCCGCTCTTCTCTCTGCCTATCCTGTTGTGAAAGCTCTCCCTAAGCACCTGGGTAGGACTTCCAGTGCTGTGCATTTGGTACCTTGCCCAGCTCAACCCCTCCCTGTCAAGGCAGCAAAATGGGGCTTCTCAGTTAAGTGAAGAATGGGCATGGGGGGGTCCACCCCGAATACCCTCTGCTCAGATCCAGCCCTGGAGGACTTAGGGGTCAAGTCATGTGTCCTTTGGTCTTGGAGATTAAGCAGTCCTGCCTTGACTTTCGTCTTCTTGCAGTGAGGACTCAAGTTTCTGCAGTCACCTTGGCCACATGGGCCTCTTAGGGGGCTGGTGAGCAGAGAGTCAGGGAGAGACATGTGTCCTTTCTGCAGGGACCTCCAGACTTCACTCTGGGGGCCAGGACTTGAGCAGAGAAATCTCGGGGGCTGGGGGGGGGGGGTGAGGGAAGAAAGGAACCAGCTCTTAAGAAGGCAGGGACTGTGTGGCGTCAACTGTGTGTCAGGAGGGACCTAAGGACATTGCTCTCCTTGAGGAGGGCCAGGCCCTCCTTCCCTGTGTGCTGGGAGCTCTGTCCCATTTCTGGGAGTGGCCCCAGACCTCACTCCCTGCCCTGCCTTGTCCCTTCTGCCCTTACAGTGTCATTGGTCTAAGCTTTGACTTCGTGGCCCTGAACCTGACGGGCTTTGTGGCCTACAGTGTGTTCAACATCGGCCTGCTGTGGGTGCCCTATATCAAGGTATGGCGCTGCCTGGCCCCACAGCCCTGCCCAAGCTGCTTGGAGCTGGATGCTCTTCACCACTCAGCTCCTCCCCACCCCCAAATAGGAGCAGTTTCTCCTCAAATACCCCAATGGAGTGAACCCCGTGGACAGTAATGATGTCTTCTTCAGCCTGCATGCGGTTGTCCTCACTCTGATTGTCATTGTGCAATGCTGCCTGTATGAGGTGAGAGATCAGGCCTGGTGGCCTGGCCCACACCGCTGCCCCAGCCAACACTCACCCCCATCCCCTCATCCCCCCACCACCTCTACCTCATCTGACAGAAGGTGCACAGAGAAACCCCAGAAAGGAAATGGGTGCGTTCATTCAGCATCTGCTTCCTGGGGCCTAGATAATGGGCCAGGCCCCATGCTGGGTACAGGGAATGGCCTGTGAGTCCAAGCCCTCGGGGACCCCCCAAGTCTAGGGTGAGCACACAGGCGATGACAAGCCAGCAGGCCAGGCACCAAGCGGAGCACAGGCAGCTGACGGAGCAGAGTGGAGGCCCTGAGCCCAGCTGGGGAGGAGGGCAGCCCGTCAGGGAAATGAGTGGCGTTCCTGTGGTGAGGGGAAGAGGGGTGGGGTGGGGCACTCCCCACAGAGGAGAGAGTCATGGAGGCTGAGGGGCAGATGGTACAGCAGGGGTTCAGGGTGCCAGTAGGGGGCAGGCTCAGGAGGGGTCCTGGGGGCCAGGCAGAGGAGCCTGGACACAGCCTTGGTGCTGGGACCATTGGTGTCTCAGCAGGGAAGGGCACTATTAGTGCTGTTATTGTTATGACAGCTTTGCTTTCACTTCTCCCTCAGGGAGTTCCCTTTACGCACTGTGCAAGGCCAGCGGGGGCTGTTTGGCTGCCTCCTTTATGAACCTTCTAGGTTTTCTTAGGCTTTGCTGTGACGCTCAGATGAAGGAAGCCCACTTTGGGGCTGTGTCCATGGAAAGGCAGCGGTGGGAGACAGATTCCTGAGATCATCGGGCTCCATCTGGGTCAAGGGACAGGTCATCCTCTGGGCTGGGGCAGGTGACAGGCCTCCGGAGTATTGGAATTTATATCCTCAGCATCCTTTGCTCCTTCTGAATGAGCTCTGAGAGGCACCCAGTTCTGCAAAGTGGGAGCAGAGCAGATGGGAGCTGGAAAGTCCAAGGTAGACAGGTGACCTTGATAGTAAAAAGGTATGGGGGGGGGTGCTGCAGCCATGACATCCCATCCTGTGACCCAGATGGAGCCCGATGATCTTGGGAATCTGTCCCCACCCTGCCTTTCCCCGCACACAGTCCCAGTGCAGGCCTCCAAGCTTCTGCCTTCCATCCGCGCCTCCACACCCATGCCCTACCAAGACCCTGCAGCAGCCTCTGTGCCCATCCGCACCTCCACCCTCTCTTGTCTTGTCCTCAGCGAGGCAGCCAGCGTGTGTCGTGGCCTGCCGTTGGCTTCCTGGTGCTCTTGTGGCTCTTTGCGCTCATCACCATGATTGTAGCTGCAGTCGGGGCGACCACATGGCTGCAGTTTCTCTTCTGCTTCTCCTACATCAAGCTCGCGGTCACGCTAGTCAAGTATTTTCCACAGGTACTTCCAGGGCCTTCCTGCATGTTCACAAGCCAGTAGTGTGAGAGGTGAGAGGTGCAGAGCCTGGGCCCTGCTCCCATGGGGCAGCTTCTGCAGGGGCGGGCATGAGGATGGAAGGCCACCGCGGGAGCCAGTGAGCCGGGTAGGAGCAAGGCCAGCAGAAAGCCAGTCGGCATCGCTGCCTGCTCTTCCCAGAGCCAAGTCACGTGAGCAAGTCAGTAGAGGGTCCTCAGCCCTCCCCTCTGAGCATCAGGGTTGTGCAGGTCGTTCCCCATCCCCATAGCCCAGTCTTTCCCAGTGACTCCAGTCCTGCCCACAACAGACATCCCCGAGGAGCAGCAGCAGGAGATTGGAGAGATCTGGCGGGAGGAGAAGCCCATCACTACCAACAGCCCTGTGCAAAGCTATTCTCTTGGGAGGTCCCTCAGTACCCTCCTACGAGTGCTCAGTCCTGTTCAGATCTGGGGTCTTGAAGTCAAACACATCTTCCCCCATAGTCGGAATGGCCCAGGCCAAGGCCAGTGGCTGCACCTGTGGACCTAGGGCTTCACTTAACTCACCCCATTCCCAAAGGAGAAGCCCCCTTGCCAGCTTCCCTAGCACTAGGCACCTGTGTTCCATGGGCTCAGGAAGGCGAGTGTTTTGGCTAGGAAGCAGGGCTAGACCCTCGGGGTGGGCAGGAGTTAATCCTGTGGACGAGAGAGGAGAGGGGCATTCCAGGCCAGGGTAGTCTGCGCAAAGGCAAGGCAGGGGGGTGTGGGAGGCAGTGAGGGGACCAGGCTGCCCAGCAGTACTGAGAGTGCGGCAGCTGGGGAGAAAGGGCCAGGCCCCAGGGGCTGGGAGGGCTTCTGAGTAGGGGAAGGTCTGAGGGAAGTGGAGCCTCAGTCTCTGAGTGTGGAAAGACTTGGGGCTGGGATTCCTGGGAGGCAGGAGCTAGCTTGGAGATGTTTGGAATCGTGTAGGACTGGAGAGGTAGCAAGTCTGGAAAAGAGTGGGAGAGGACAAAGATGGGACCTGAGAGGTGGCTGGTGGGGAGAAGACCACCAAAGAGGCCAAGACCTGTGTCCCAGGTGGAAGAAAGGGAAGTTGCAGCAGTCAGAGCAACCCAGAAGGCAAGATGGTTTGGGAGGAAGGGTATAGAGTGCAGGCAGCAGGACGAGGGGTACGTCCCAGGGGACCCAACCACTAGACCCAGGAAGCCCCAGCCGGGCCTGAATTAACTCTACTCTACAAATGGGGAGACCAAGGCTAGGAGCACTCAGGAACTTGCCTAAGGTAGCACAGCTGTGATGATGAGCTGAGATCTCAAACCAGGGTTTCTAACCCCCAGCCTGTTAAGCACAACGTGAAGTCCAGGCTGAGTCTGGGGACAGACATCATTGGAGGTGAGAAGAATCAAAGTTGTTAAGAAACCAGGATAGGGCTTTGTCCACAGGGAGAGATGGAAAAGATGGAAGTGGCCTCTGCCCTCCCTCCTTTGGAGCTGTGAGGTGCAGGGGTGGGAGGAGGGGGCTTTGTTTGCTGTACATGCAGATGAGACTCCCAGGACCACCCAAACTGTTCCCTTGGCCAAGGTTTGTCAGAGCCCAAAGGTCACTGTGTTCCTTGGAGCCAAAGCCCAAGCACATGCGTGGGAGGAATTAGAGCCGCTCTTGTTTGGAGGGGCAGTCACAAGGCATGTGAGGCAGCCGCCCGGCCCCCTCACCGCCCTCCATCTGTCTGTCTCTCTGGCCCAGGCCTACATGAACTTTTACTACAAAAGCACCGAGGGCTGGAGCATTGGCAACGTGCTCCTGGACTTCACTGGGGGCAGCTTCAGCCTCCTCCAGATGTTCCTCCAGTCCTACAACAATGGTGAGTCAGCCAGCGGGCTGCCTGCCACCTAGTGGGCTGGAGGCTTAGGGTGGGGCCAGACCTCACAGCCAGAGCTACACCCCCAGCCCCCAGCCTGCAACCTGGGGCCTTTGTGGCTGGAGGTTTTCTGGGCAGATGGGGACCCCTACCCCTCCCAGCCCCACAGGCTCCAGCTGCCAACCTAACCTAAAACCAGACTCTGTCCCCTGTGGCTATTAACAGACCAGTGGACACTCATCTTCGGAGACCCCACCAAGTTTGGACTCGGCATCTTCTCCATCTTCTTCGACATTATCTTCTTTATCCAGCACTTCTGTTTGTACAGAAAGAAACCAGGGTATGACCAGTTGAACTAGCACCCAGGGATCCAATGTATACAGCCCCAGGCTCTGTGCGCTGGTGGGGAAGACCCCAGCCAGGGAAGGCCTCAGCCAGCAAAGGCCAGAGACGCAGGCTGGCTCGGCGTGTGGACAGAGAAGCGCCGTCTTCCTCAGAGCCAAACACCTTGAACTCCAACCAGCCTGCCTCTCTCCAGGGCCCTCCTGCGCCTCCCTGGCCAGCCATCTGGCCCTCCTGCATCTTGATGCCACCGTCTCTCTTTTCTTTAAGGCTTCAGGTGGCACACACAGGTTCTGGCAGCCGTCTCAGGCAGGACTGAGTGCTGAGCTTGCAGCCAAAGGCCTTGCTCCAAACAACCAGTGTTTCTGGGAGTAGCTTGAAGGGCTGACCCTGCAGCCGGATTGCCAAGGGCACTTTGCTGCCACCGCTGTGTTCCCAGAGACCCAGCAGCCAGGTGCTATGGCCATTGGACTCAGAGGTGCTGGTGCTGGTGGCAGAGGGGCTAGGACTTTCGGGTCAGGCCTTGGGGTCCTTTCTCTGAAGTCCACTTTCCTGACACTCATCCTAGGTAACTCAGCATCCGTGACTACAGTCACAGCTGGCCCACACCAGAGTATTTCTGAGCCCACCAGACTGGTTCTGAAGTGGACTCATACCCAACACCCTCTGGATCTTATCACAGAGTCAGATTGTCACACTAACTCCTTTCAGACATTTTGGAGAGATGTCTTGGAAGTGGCTCACTTTCTTCTGCCCTCTCCTACCTCCACCTTCCTAGAGTCAGGTGGGGCCCCACCTGAGCACCCCAGCTGCTCCTTACCCTGCATCTGGAGGGCAGGACACCACACATATCCTTTCTCTCCCTCTTCCTACCAGTCTGTGCCTTAGAGGCTTGTTAGACCTGCCAAATGGTGAGAGGAACTCCCCTGGAGGGGAGGGCAGGCCCCCTTCCCTCAATTCTCCCAGCCCTCAACCTGAGACTCACCAATTTTTTGGCTGTTAGGGAGCCTCACGTAACTTAAGACCACCTCACACAATATTTATGGGCTCAACCCTCACCTCAGACCTCCTCCTCTCCCACCCCAAGCTGCTGTCCTTCCTATGGCAGGAGGGGAGGGGTCCCTGGACATGCCTTGTACATGCCTCAAGTTTGTCAGTCCACCCTGACTTTTTTTACTGCAAGATCAATGTGAGGGGCCTATATCTCTAATTAAAACCTGACTTGTTTCCTTTCTGCATACTCTGAGCATTTGCTAGGTGCAGAAGGCAGGTGTGTTGGCCTTCAGAGTCAAGTCCCCGGGCTTAGGGAGACGGCCTTGCTCACCCGTGTAAGGAAGCGCATAGGGTTGTGAAGTTCACTGACGAGGTGGCTGTGTGCTGACCTTGCACTTTGCTGGGGTGCCCTCTTGGGTAGTGCAAGACGCCTGCCCGCCTAGGGCCAGGTAGGTCTCACAGGTACCATGTCTTTGCCATTACTGGGGTACGCCACTCACGATGTGGACGTGCATAAGGCTTGGGTGAGGTTTTAAGGGCATGCCACCCCTGGGACACTGGGAGCATGGGTGGTGGGGGTCTTATTTTCCAGAGTCTTCCCCTATCCAGTGGTAACAAATGTCAAAGCATTTAAGGTCTTGTTGCTGTACAGCAGAGATGGCAGCCTGGCCAAGCCCACAGGCCTGTTTTATTTGGGCCACCCAGTGATTTTCACAAAATGTCACTAGGTGTCATATGTTTTAGAAATGGTAGATTTCAAATTCTTGACTTTTCTTTAAAAATCTGACTTGGCAATGCTAGGCAGGTCCCAGAGTGGCAACACCTTCCTGGAGCTGGTAGGCAGAGGGCCACTCTCTGGCTCACCCCCATCTGGTCACATCTCAGCCTCTGGGAACACTTGGGTTGCACCCCTGGCTGTGTACACAAAGCACACTTAAGAGTCTTAAGGGCAGGTGTTTTTCCTGTGAACCCCTGGGTGTCCACGAGGCCCCTCCCAGGTAGGAGCTGGGACTAGATTACACGAGGGAAGTTGGGGCAATTCGGGACTTCACAGTGATACCCAAAAGACCACACACACGCCAGGCCCCACTTCAGCTGCAGTGAAGGTGCTCCCAGATGCTCCCACAGATGCAGTCCTTGTGAAGGGCAGTGAGGCTTCTAAGGCCCCACCTGCCCCAGACTTTCCAGGCTGGGAATAGTTGGGCTTTGTAGCAGAACAGCAGGAGACAGGCCAGCCATCCTTAAAACCAAACTCTCGCCCCAGTCTACCCCAAATATCCCACCCCCTGGCTCAGCAAAGAGCCCTTGTGAATTCCAGCAGTTTATTGGGCACACAACATAGGGGAGGGCGGCATCCTGCTGCCCCATTTCCACAGTAACCAAAGGAAGGCGTGTGCGCTTGCCAAGAGCAGTTGTCCCAGATGTGAATTAGTAAGCTAAATTCAAAAGTAGGATTGGCATCTCCAAAGAGTAAGATAAAAAATTTCCTATCAAAATTGTGATTAAAAAAATACAAAAGTTGAACCCACAGGCATAGAGAAAAATAGCAATCCTGAGAGCTGCCCTGAAGTGTCAGCCTCGAACCTCTCTAAAACCGGTAAGCAGGCAGACCTGGGGAGGCCGCACCCCTCAGGAGAGTAGTGTTGAATGGGGAGCCCGCCCCGCTTCTATCCAGGCAGACCATCATGCCCCTGGCAGTGTGTGTGTCCTGTCCCCCGTTGGGCAACATATGGGAAAAGCATGGGGCACAGCCAGTGCAGAGGTGACAGCGCGGGGCCCGGGCAAAGCAAGAAAGGCCAGCCCACCTGGCATTTCCCAGCTTTGGCAGCTCCCAGGAAGTGGTGTTTCCCCCTCTCCCAGCCACTGCTGTGGCCGAGCAGCAGGGGCTGGGGACTGAGCTTGTGGCCACTGCAGACTGGCTGCCACTCAGCTCCAGGCCCTTGTTTCCAGTCCTCAGTGTCCAAAGGACAGAGCTTCTCCCAGAGCCTCGGGCTTCAGGTGGGAGAGGAGAAGGAAGGCTGGGTCAGGCCTCCGGGGTCAGCGGTTGCCCTTCTGAGCTGGGGCCCAGCACTCGGCAGAAGCCAGGATAAGGAGCAGACAGAGTGTGGAAGTGGTGTCACTGTACAAATAGGCGGCAGGCACGAGTCATGGACCATGGCAGGCTGCTAGGACAACATGGACTGCTGCACAGCCTTCTGCAGCGACTGCCGCGTCACCAGCAGGCGCACCACCTCCTCCGAGCGCTTGGTAAGCCGCTTCCGGGCCTGGTCGTGTGTGACCATGGTCATGTCCCAGCCGTTCACCTGGCCCAAGGAGAGAACACAGCCCACCTTAGCTCCCCGCCCTCAGATCTGGAAGCAGAGGGCTTTGGGGAGCCTGGATCACCCAAACTGACATCCCAGGGCTGAGGGACACCAAGCACCATAGCTGAGACACACAGAGGAGGAAGAAAGCCAGCTGCCTCTGGGGGCAGTACCAGCATGGGTGAGTCTCTCCCAGCTGGGAGGCAGGGGCACCCCCACCACCACCACCAAGTGCTTCAGACCTTCTGGCCCCAACCTTGTTCTTCTCCTGTGAGACACCCATTACCTGCATGATCTTGTCCCCAATCTGCAGCCCAGCAATTTCGGCAGGGCCTCCTTCAGACACCCGTGTGACGTAAATGCCCTGGAAAGAAGCAGCCCAGGTCAGGCCCCGTGCTCACTGGACTGGTCCTTTATCTATAGAACAGAACTCGGCATTGCACAGTCCCAACTGTTGCCCTGGCCCTGGCCCTGGCCTCTCTCCAGTGCACATGGCCAGTACAGGCTATGCCCAGACAGCCAGGGGAGGGTGTGGCTGCCCCACGGATGCACCAGCTCCTGCTGGTAGCCGCTTCCTGCTCCTCCTGGCCTCTGAGCAGGTCTTACTAGGGCTGGGAGGCCCACTCTTTACCCCCACCCCTACTTATTCCCACCAGATCATTTCTTGGGCCTTCTTAGCACCGTTTGAGAAAGATGATGCCTGCGTCTTCCATGCAGGCCCAGGAAGCAGAGACCCACCATCTCAGACCTCTGTGCCCCATGAAGAGGTTCCAGGACCCTAGTACCCCTCACCTTGTCTGTCTTGTCTTCCGAGAAGGGATTCTGGGATGGATCCTGGTCAATTCCACCTCCAATGCTGAAGCCCAGGATTAAGTTCTCACCTTGACGCAGCTTGTGAATTTCAACTCTTTGCTGGCAAAGAAAAAAGCAAGTTGGGGGAAGGTGGGTGGGTAGAAAATGAATCTGGTCTGTGTCCCCAGCAGCAGCCTGAGGCTGCTGGGCCAGCTCAGAGCCATGCCAAGGGGGTGGGGCCCAGGCCCTCTGCAGGAATCCAGCTTGTCACCAGCCTGGCAGGCTGAGGCGTTGGAACTCAGAACTTGGCCACACTGACCTACCCACACAGCCTTCTGTCTTCAGCCTCTTTCCCCTTACCCTTTTAGTCTCAAGCACTGGCCTTAGTCAACATGTGCTCTAAGCCCCTCCTGGCCCAAGAGCCAGGGTGCTATGGCTTCCAGGGATGCGAGGCCCATCTCCCAGGGAAGCATCCACAGAGCAGCAGGGGTCAGGCCTGCAAAGATGCAGGCACCTTGCTGGGGCAGCTCACATTGCTGAACCAGCTCCATCAAGGGCAAGACAGGAGATGCTCAGGAAAAGCCAAGATCAAACTTAACACAGAAAAGAGAGGGAAGGTTTGCTGGCCAAGGGAACAAGAGCAAAGGCTTGACCAGGCATGGTGGCTCACACCTGTAATCCTAGCATTCTTGGAGGCCGAGGCAGAGGATCACTTGAGCTCAGGAGTTGGGAGACCAGCCTGAGCAAGAGTGAGACCCCATCTCTACTAAAAATAGAAAAATTAGCCAGACGTCATGGTATGTGCCTGTAGTCCCAGTTACTTGGGAGGCTGAGGCAGGAGGATCGCTTGAGCCCAGGAGTTTGAGGTTACAGTGAGCTATGATGACGCCACTATACTCTACCCAGGGTGACAGAACAAGACTCTGTCTCAAAAAGAAAAAAAGAAAGAAACAGAGCAAAGGCTTGAAGGTGCTGTGGATACATGTTTCTGTGACCAGAGTGTACAGTGCAGGATGCAGAACTGGGAGGTGAAATGAGACAAAGTGTGAGGATAGGGCCAGATCAAGAAGGCTGTGGGATTCAGGCCCATAAGACTGGTCCTAGAAGGGGAGCTGGGGGATGTGAGGGGATCCTCCTTAAGCCCCAGGCCCTGTTCTTGTGCAGTGCAGAAGACAGAGAAGTGTTCTAGGGTTCCCCCACCATGCTGTGGGTCTGTGGTCCCCAACTGTGCCTGGCTCCTTTCAAAGCCCTCAGCAAGCACCCACCAGTCACCAGATGCTGGAAGCCAGAACAGATCACTCCAAAAGTTGAGAGCTTTAACAGGAAGAAGGGGGAAAAAAGCAAAGGATGACTTGATCTAGACCTGAGAAGGCTTCAGAAAGGAGGGATCCTTTTGCCCCAGGCCTTGAGGGGCTGACGAGTAATGTGGCCACCTGACCTACATGCTGAACCCACTGGAGCTCTCAGGAGTTGAGTAGTAGGGCAGGGCATGGCGGGTTTGATGCTAGAACCACCACTCAGGTAGTAGTCAGTAGGGGAACCGACATCTCACAAAGGTGGGATGTGGAGGTCAGCATATGTGAGCTACTTAGAAATTCCAATCAACAGACTTGGGGACTGCTCTTGGAAGAGAAGACTCAAGAGGAGCACCTGGCCTGGCTGAACACAAGTATCTCTCAGATGGGACCCCGGGAAGAGGAGGCGTATGCTGAGTTGGAGTGCGAGGAGCCACACAGACAGGTGTCCAGATGGATCTATGGAGCCAGAGTTCAGAGGAGAGGCTAAAATGGTTTTTAACATTCTCAAAATGTTAATTACATGGGAGAGGGCAGACTGTGGAGGAAGCCTCCCCTACCTCATCCCCAATCCAAGACACAAGGGGGGGAAGCCAGACCCTATATATTCCTGGTGTTAGAAGAATGGAGGGGGAGGAGAGTCATGGTCCCACAGCTTTGAGGAAGGCCCTGGGACCAGCCATGTCATGAGGATGGAGGAGCAGGAAACATGATCCTTGAGGCCCACTGCAGCTGGGTCCTCATGCCCAAAAGTGTGAGCTCCTCCAGGCCTGCTTTACCTCCAGCACACACCTGTGCACCCACTCACAAGGCTGTAAGACAAGGCCCTGTCCCTGACTTGCTAGGTGAGGTCAGGCAGCAAGGTGGCTCTCTGGCTCTTCGCCCATACCCTCTTTTATCCTGCTAAGGAGTAAACCTGGCCCCTCTCTGGGGCAGCTAGGGATCTAGAAAAGTCAGGCTGACACTTAGGACAGCTGTCAGCTGGTCCAGCTATGTTTCCTCCTAGCCTGGGGCCTGAGCTGTTGCTCTAAGCTCACCCTCACGTGTCACCTCTATCAGTGGCTTCTCTGCCTCCACCCACCCTGCAGCACTCCAGCACACCCATTTACGAAACCACACCCAGTCACTATGGTTCCAGGGCTGGGACTTTCACTTGACCCCTAGCCTGCCTGGCAGGCATTTTTTTCTCCAGGGCAGGAGACCTGTGTGTTTCCTGAGGGCTTCCTATAATTGGCTGCACCTGACCAGAATTATCTTGGTGACTGTTCCCTGCCTCTTCCATGGGGCTGGCCTCCAGGCTCCAGCTGTGACACTGGCATCTGGGTCTAATGCCCCATCCTCCCTTTCTCCGTTTGCCTATTCTAACCAAGGGGGCGGCCAGGGCCCTAGGTGGACCCCAAAGGGTCTCTTCAAGCTTCAAGTGCCAAGTGGGGGACCCAGACTTTGCCTCAAGGGCTGGGGATCCAGGAAAAGTTCGGAGAGGGATCGAGCCAGTTGTTCCAGCATTCACTCTGGGCTGGGCGGCGAACGGGTGCGAGGAGCAAGGCTGGACGGGAAGGGGCTGCTGTGGCAGGCTCGGGCCAGCCCCACCCCCCAAATCTCCCTCTGGGCGGCGGCGCCTGCAGGAGCGGAGGAAGCATTTCCTCATTCCAGAGGCTGCGACTCATGGACGTCGGGGCCGGCGCCCGCCCCCCGCGGCTGCCCAGCTGGGGACACGGAGGCCCGGGAAAGGGGGCGCTTTCCCAGACGGGCCTTTCTCCTTCGTCCTCCCGCCCCGGTCGGCTGAACGGCGTCCACTCCGGCGGCGGCACTGCGCGGGGTCTGGCCTCCGTCCAGGGTCTCGGGAGGCTCTCGGGTCCCCGCCATCCGTTACGTGCCTGGGGGAGAACGCAGCCCTGCTCCGACAGAGCGGGGGCCGGAGCCCGGCAGCCAGAGCGCAGGACCCCGGGTTCGACGCTTTGTCAACCTGTTTGGGGTGTCAGTTTGCCGCTCTGCGAAGTGGGGCAAGCCAAGCTGAGAAGGAGAGGAGCCCGCGCGAGCGCACTCACCACCACGGCGGTGACCGGCTGGCCGGGGATGTAGGACATCTCGACCCCAATCTGGCAACCAAGTACCGCTCAGGGAGGCCGGCAGCGAGAGTCCCCGCGGCCGCGCCCTCTCTGGTTAACAAAGGCAGCAAGCGCGGCCCGTCCCCTCATGAATAGTTAACGAACCTCCAGCCAATCACCGGCCGGAGCGCTGTTCTGCTTTCGGAAGTCCCGGTGCGTGCGTAGAAAAGCGGGCCGAGAGCGGAGCGTGCCCGCGGCGCAGGCGCGAGGGGGCGGGACGGAATCTGGCGCATGCGCAGGCTGTGCCCTCCCGGCAGCCTTCAGCGCAAGATGGCGCCGCGGGAACCTGCCCCAGCTAGTCTGAGGGAACGCTAAGTGACAGTGTCCGCCACCGTGTTCCAGGTAACTGGGCAAGCCTGGCCGGGAGTGCAGAGGTGCTGCCGGCCTGAGCGCCCCCCGCCTTCCAGGCGTCTTTTGAAGGAAGGACCGAGACCCAGGAGTGGTGCCAGGAAGCTCCAGGGGGAGGGGGCGGCGTGAACCCAACTCGCCAAGCTCCGGGCGCCACTTGTAACTTGGTTTTCTCCGCAGCTCCGCGAGAAAGCTAGAGGCTGAGCCCCGGCGGGTGCGATGGCCGCGGTGGTGGCCAAGCGGGAAGGGCCGCCGTTCATCAGTGAGGCAGCTGTGCGGGGCAACGCCGCCGTCCTGGATTACTGCCGGACCTCAGTGTCAGCGCTGTCGGGGGCCACAGCCGGCATCCTCGGCCTCACCGGCCTCTACGGCTTCATCTTCTACCTGCTTGCCTCCATTCTGCTCTCCCTGCTCCTAATTCTCAAGGCGGGAAGGAGGTGGAACAAATATTTTAAATCACGAAGACCTCTCTTTACAGGAGGCCTCATCGGAGGCCTCTTCACCTACGTCCTGTTCTGGACATTCCTCTATGGCATGGTGCACGTCTACTGAAATGGGGGCAGGGGTGACTTTTTTAAAACAACAGATTGGGAGGACTGTTGCCAGATATTAACACCGAGTAGACTTACCTAGTTTTTAAATTGTTGAATACGCTGCCTGTTCTGTAACGTTATAAATAATTTATATCTGAAGACGGAGAGCCTGTATCTTCAGATTAAATGAAGCGTGAGACACTTTGTGGAGTTCTTTCCTACCTTAAATGTATAGTCTGCCGTTCGTGCAAAATCGCCAAGATTTGACTCCTGGAGAGCAGGGACTGGGCCATAGTCTTGTTATATCTTTGTATTTACACGTAGGCCATCCAGAGAGGGACTAGGAGAGAACTTATTGTTAGTATTCTAAGAACTAATAATAGTTAATATATATTATTAAGAGCTCCCTATATGCCAGGCGTTGTGCCTTGTACTTTTTATACCCAGTATCTCATTTAATTCTAGCAATAATTTTATGGAGTAAATGTTTTTAACTCCATATTGACGAGGAAGTTGATGTCTCAGAGAGGTTAAATACCTCTGCCAGGAGAGGCACAGCTAGGAAGAGACAGAGCCAGGACTGAAATGCAGATCTCTTAATTGGCTCTTGCTGTATTGCCTGTGTGCAGCATTCCCACCCACTAACCACTACTTCCAGGTATGAACGGTGTCATTTCACCTCATCAAAGCTAGCAGTCCTTTCCATTAAAAAAATTAATTCAAGATATTTTTTTAGACTATGTTTAGAGAAGATTAAACAGATTGGCCAATTAAGCTAAACTTTGGGCTTGTTTAGGGTGTAAGTACTTCTGTCTATATGCCAATCGATCCTTTCTTGTTGGGAGTGTTACCTTGGAATAACACACGTTTAATTGAGAAATACTGCATTGGAGTTGTAGTAATGAACATATGGCTCATGCAATTTGTAGTCTAACTGGGTAGACCAGCATTACCTAATTTCACAAATGTTTAAATTATGGTAGGTCCTATGAAGAGAGTACATAGGAGCCACAAACATATGTACTATCGTTGGTTGGAGGGGATCAAGGAAGGCTTCTATGAGGAAATAACATTATATCTGAGACCGGAAGGTTGAATGAATAACTCAGCCAAGTAAGGTGTAGGGAAGGGGTTACTTGCAGGAAAAAGCCTGTGTGAAGGCAGATGGGCAGGAAGGAGTGTGGCCTATATCTGGAAAGCGAGAGAAGAGGCCACAAAATACGCATGGACCAGATCATGGACAGACAGTGGGGAGTTTGGCCTTGATCCTAAGAGCAACTAGGGGAAGCCTTTGGAAGTTTCTAGTCAGAAGTGATGTGATCAGATTTGGATTTTTAAAAAAGAATCAAATGGTAAGGGGATCTGAGAGCTTGAATCCAGGACCCCTTTTCTTTTACAGACCTTAGGTAGCCAATGGCCAATAGTAGAGATGGATCTGGGACCTAGACCTGAATTCCATTTTGGGTTCAGGACCGCATGCATGCACACAAAGCCAAGCAGCAGCCGAAGCCACAGCTTTGCCTCCATCTCCCAGTGAGCCCTCTCTGCCCACCACCAAAGATCCTCACATTCATGGTTTGCACACCCCAGATCTCTCTCGGCCTTCCCTGAGTGGGAAGGGAGGATTCATGCCTGATGCAGAAAGTGGTGGTTGTAGGGGGGCGCGGTTCCTACTGCTGGAAGAGGGATAAGTGTGCTGATTTACTTAACCATTTCCCTACTGTTGAGCAGTAAGTTTGTTTGAGATGTTCATTATTATAAAAAAATACAGCAATGAATGTCTTCATGTTTATGTCATTTTGAGAGAATTTAATAAGCTCCTAGGGCAGAGGATAAAAATTTGATTCCAAGTGCTTTCCAAGCTTTATCAGATTATACTTGTTGAATGAAAAGTACCAGTTTTATCAGTGCCTTCCTAGTCTTTATTTTAATGTTTGCTCATTTAAAGAGTTTCCATGCTTTCACTTGAATTTCTTTGCAAGATAACAAGGAACTTAATATATTGCTTGCTAATTGTTTCTTGTGTCTGCCTCTTTTGGTCTCGCCTTCTCTTTATATTTTCCCCCAAAACACAGGGTAACTTGAAGACCTGAAGGGAAAAAAATCAGGACACATATGAAATTGACACCTTTTATTGTTTTATAACCAAATATAAGTGCCAGAGAACACATACATTGGGCAGGTCCCAGAAAGTGCCATCTTCCCCCTCTTTAATTCTGTGTCCTGGCCTAAGGAGACACAGCTGGCAGAAAGGTGTTGAGTCCTTGGATCCACAGGATAGTATGCTCTGAGGAAAGTTGCATCATTGGAGGGAGGAGGTGGACTGGAACCGAGTGGAGTCCTTTTCCAGACATTTAAGATGCCATTCCAAGTGGGGTGATTTAGGAACTCTACGAGGCACTGCAGTCCTTAGCCGAGGTACTCAAGGACATCTGGAGGAAGTCAAGTTCCCCATTTACAGCTGGTTCCCCAGTGGGGCAACCAGCCACAGAATGGAAGAACTGATGGGGGGCAGGGCAAAAAGACAGCCGTGACTGGTCCCAATCCTGATGACACCAGCATCAGGAGTTGGGGGTACTTGCTCTTTCATGGCTGGTCCTTGTGATGTCACATTAATAGCACCCAATGTACAAATTTCCTTTTCGCCAGCATCATGGTACTCCCAAAGGCATGAGATAGCTCAGTACTAGGTGGATGCGTTTAGGCTAGGGCCTGAGCATAGTGTAGGTGATTCATGTGACCCTGGACTATCAGGACAGAAAGTTGTTCCTGAGAGGCTGGCACTCACCTTTGCAATGAGCAACCAGTGCCCAGAGTGAAAGGGGCTTTCCCAAGTTTGAAAGGCGCTCAAGGTCCTGCTTCACTTCTCCCCATTTAAAAGCCAGTTTCTATAAGATTGATGAGCCTCCCACTCTTGCACCGAGATAATGTAGAAGAAAGGTAGGGAGTGGGGGGGGGGGGCTGGCAGAAAGCAAGGAAACCTTGGCAGAGTGTGTAACAGTGTCCAGAAGCTGTAATGGATCACTGGCTTTTCTGGGCATGGGACCCCTGACGTGCAGTGGGGAGACCACCTGGAAGGTTTTGCTGGCCTTGAAGAAACAATTAGGTTGAATAAGTCCTCTAAGGAAGTAAAGTTTAATGGGGCAACCCTTACAATTAAAGTCAACTTAATTGAAAAAAAAACGCCTCACAAAACCCGCTCCGGTCTGCTGACTTCATCCACTTCCTCAGTTGCATCTTCCCATGTCAAAGCATCTCTAACGTGTGGTTTCTTCACCTGGAATGCTGCTTCCTGTCACCTAGTGAGGCTGCCATAACCTTTCCAATTTCAACACATACGTCACTTCCTTGGAGAAACCTCTGGCTACTTCTGGTTGAAGTCTCAAACACCCTATCCAGTGATGACTGGTGTGATCACTTGGTTAAGATTCAATTCCCCTCAGACTGGAAGCACACAAGGCAGGGACTGTCATGTCGCTCGCCACTGTATCACTAGCATTTAGCCCAACACCTGACACACCATAGGTACTCAGTAAATATTTACTGGCTGAATCAATAACTGTAGGAAGACATTTCCATTCCAACATAAAACAAATAGTACAACTGTCCCCAGACTATATGGCTGCTGCCAAGCCATTTCAAAATCAGGTTAAAAGAATCAGGCCAATCCCTAAGCAGCCATGACCCCTGCCTTTTTTGCTTCCTCCAAAACATAAAAGTAACATGCTAGATTATAAATCCAAGGGTTTGCTTTAGTGAAGAAATGAAACACTTCAGTGGATCACCCGGATTTTTCACTTTCTATTCAGAGCAGGTTGGACTTGTTGATGGGTTCCCAGACAACCCGAGGTGAAGGAGCCGCTCGCTCCAGAAGGCCTCCTGTCCTGGGGTCCATACCCCTCTGCCCCAGCGGCAGCCTCATCAGAGAGCTGCCAGGCCCCTTCTGGCAACCCTCGCCAAAGGCCTCAGTAGAAGGATGCTCACTGCCCCCTTCTGTGTGCAGAGAAGCCCTTCCAAAGAGGACGCTCCCAGGGTGTGTCCAGGGATCGGGGACTGGTTGGGTCAGAGCAGCACTTGAGGACTTTTCTGCCGGGCAGTTCGTCACAACAATGAATGATGAGCTCTAGGTTGCTCACCTCGGGTCTACGTGGGGGTGACCCAGATACAGTAGGATAAGGAGAAGAGTGCTAGCAGGCTCCCCACGCCCAGTACTGAAGTGTATTTCATGTCCGTTTCTGACAGAGGAGACTCTGTCTTACGTGCAGGCATCAGAAAAAGTTCATTTCCTGAGTGAGTGTTCGAGTAACCCAGTGGCTTCTCAGTAAAATAAGGGAGCCTCTTGGAATTGCTAACACCAGTTTCCTCCAGAGAACAGGGCTGAGAGGGTCGCTTTTCTCTGTCTATTCTTTTGCACCTTTTAAATCATGTATTACCTAGTCAAAAACTTTTAATTTAAGTAAATGGAGCATAATGTTGCTTTCAGGGTGGGGGAGGACTCCTCTTGACCTCCAGGTAGCACGTGTGTAAGTCTGACCTAGAAATTGGCTCCACCCACCAGAGCTGGCCTTTTTTCCCCTCAGAACCAGGGCTTCTCGAACATTACTGTGCACGGAAATCGCCTCAGAATCTTGTGGAAACGCAGGTTCTGATTTAGTAGGACGAGGGAAGGGCTGAGACTCTGCATTTCTGACAGACTCCCGAGTGACACATGCGATGCTGCTGGCCCGTGGACCCCACTTGGAATAGCAAGGCTCTGTAGCCACCGAGGGAGGGAACACCTGCGAGTTCTGCAGGGGAGGGTGGGCCCCCAACAACTGTTTACATCTGCTGCGTGAGCACCATCTCTAGCACTTCAGACCAGGCCTCTGAGGAGAGAGGCCGGGAGCCCAGAGGGGACATCTCGCCACACAACAGCAAGAGACAAACCACACGGGCAAACGCATAGCCCATGTGGGCAAGTGGATATTCCCAGAGCTTCCCAGGATGGGGGCAGTCAGAATGGAGACCGAGCAGAGGCCACCCTGCCTCCCCTTCCCCCTCTTACCTAGAAGCCCTTGGAGTTGGTCTCTCCCCTTAAGAGCCAGCTGCCTTTCCTGGTTGCCTCCTTGGCCTCCTTTAAATTTTATCCCTGGGGCCAGGGCCAAGTGTCCCCTTGGATGTGGTCCAAGGGCTTTCTCTGAGCAGCCATCATTTACTACAGGGATCTGTGAAACACAGCTAGGGGCAGGCCAGAGTGCTAGGCCTGGCTGTGATGTCTCGGTTGGCCTTGGAGGAGTCACATATGTGCCCCCTTCCCTGGGGGCAGGTCAGCATCTCACTGCAGCGTCTCTGGGCTAGGGCGCAGCACGCAGCATGCATCCATAAATGTTACTGCCCGTATGAATGAATGAGTGTCCAGCCAGGTCCTCAGAGACAATTAAAACACTCTCGTTCCACTCAGGCCCTGGCCTGCCCACCTTCCCTGGATGCCTGCTCCAGGGCCTCCTCTTCTCGATCTGAACCATTCTGGCCATTGGGTGGCTCCCCTCCTCACGTAACAAAAAGCTTGTAGCAAGATCCCAAAGTGCAGGTGAGATGGCTGTGCCTGGAAGCCCCTGTCTCACGCAGGCACAAAGACACCTCTTCCCAGTTGAGAGCTGTGGGTGGTTCAGGCCCCAACGTCGTCACTGAATCTGTTCTCAGCCAGCAGCTCTGGCTACGTCTCCACTGCCTGCAGGGTCTGCCGCTGCTCCACGTTCACCAGGTGGCCAGACCTGCGGGGGGTGGGAGGGGTGCACACAGAGGGCAGAGAGGACTGTCGGAAGCCATTCGGAGACAGGGGCCATCTGTCAGGGTGCCTGCTGCAGCCCAGATACATGGAGATGCTCAGGCAGAGGCCTCCGGAGCCACCCAGCAATGAGCAACAGCAACTGCATGGCAGCCAGAGCCTAGGCCAGAGGGGACGGAACCTCCCACAGCAGCAGGCAAGGCTAAGCCAAGACAAGCAAGGCGGCGGTGCTTCCCGCTTGCAGGGCATGGAGTTCAGGTGAGTGCCAGGAAGGGACAGTAGCTCAGGAAGCACCGGAGGGCTTCTGGGCTCTGGGCCTGCCCCATCCAGATCCCCCAGCCTCTCTGTCTCTCCTCAGTCCTTCCCTCCCACGCCCAGCTCCCAGCTGGAGGCTGGCAATCCCTGAGTCAGCAAGGAATGAAAGCCAGGCCGGAGGAAAGGCCGCCCCAGGCCGGTGAACACACTGGGACATGGTTTACGAGAGGAGAGTCACAGAACGCTAGCCTCACCGAGCTGGTGGGGGCCCTGTGTCCAGCCCCCACTGAGAGGGAGAAAAAAAAGGACAATAAGGTCTGGACAAGGTCTAGAAAGGGCCAGGCACCTGCTCAAAGGCATGCACGGAGGCAGAAGCAGAGCAGGCCTGAAGCAGGCCTCCCGACTCAGCCAGGGCTCACACCTGCAGAAAAGGCCAGGCTGTCCAGGGCCACCTGGCAGCACAGCCACCCACCCTCCTGAGGCTGGGGCACATAGAAGAGGGACTTAGGGGACTGATCTGGTGGGAGGTGGGGGAGGGGGACTTGATAAGGCAGAAGAACTCATTGGAGAAGAACTGGATTCTAGAGACACACAGCCTGGGTTCAAGCCCCGTTCTGCCATATATGAGCTGTGTGACTTGAGCAAGTTCCTAACCCTTGCTGTGCCTCGTATTCCTCATTAGTAAAATAGGTCCTATCAGCGCCTACCTCATCAAGTCGCTTAAATGAGCTCAGAGGCGAGCTGGCAGAGACTAAGAGCCCTGCACGTGAGAGGAGCACTGTTACCTGGACGTGGGACGGCACAGCAAGTGCGCTCCGTTTAGACGGTTATCCTGGGGCGTGGGAGCTGATGGGGGTGATGGGGGACAAAACACCACCAGATCCCCTCCCCAGAGAGGCCAGCTCAGACAGGCCCTTGTGGGTCCTGGACGTCCTGTCTGTGGCCAGGTCACCCCGGTGCAGAGCGGCCCACTGGGGCTGCGGGGCGTGAGGTGCCAGAGCAGGGACCCCACTCTGCAGCACCCCCTACCTGCTGGGCTCAAGGGGCTGCGGGCACACGTAGCTGTTCCCCTTCGGGACACTGCTTCCGTGCTGTGCCTTGGGCTGCTCCGGCTGTTCTTGAAGCCCTGACCCCGAGGCAGGCTGCTCTGACAGCCCCAGCTGCGGCTCCTCTTCCTCCTCCTCCTCCTCCTCCTCCTCCTCGGCCTCCAGGACATTGTCTGGAGGACATGATCTGTTAACAGGATATAATCTGTTAACCTGGGATGGCCCTGCAGGGCGCCACCCTGGTTCCTCCAGCAGCTCAGTCTGGGCCAGGGCTGCGGCCAGGGTCAGGGCTGGGGGGCTCCTATAGCCCAGGGCTGGGATCCAGGCTTGGCTGGGTTCATTAAGGCGAATGACACAGGCAGGTCCTGCACCCGCTGCCCCAGGCTGGGGTGGGCTAAAGGAGTGACGAATTCCCCAGTCTTTTATTATTATTATTATTATTATTATTATTTTCCCCATTTCAATAAGCTGATCTACCCCACTCTGACCCCATTCCTCCAGAAAGCCAGAGCCCCTTCCTTCCTGCCCACCTACGGACATTCGGGCTCCCCATTCATACTGCGCTCTGCGGCTCCGAACACACACACACCCCCAAGAGACCCTACAAAGAGGCCCCTGTAGTGGAAAAAAAAAATCTGTTTTTCCTCCCTTTACCAGCCAGCTTCCCTCGACCCCAGCCCACCGGCATCCCCGCGTCCAAGGACTCTGAAGCAGACTGCAGGAGGCACCACATGTCAGCCACCTCTCTTGCCTTCCAGACAGAGAAACCGAGGCCCAAGAAGGCCTGGGACTTGTCCACAACCACACGGCGGGAGGGTGGCAGAGCCTGTGCGCGGGTCTCCTGCCCCACAGCCCCAGTGGCCTCTCCTTCCGCCGGCTGCTCTGAGGCTCAGTCCAGTTCTGTAGAGCGTGTACTAGAACATTCTACCTCCCGGCCCTTCAGCCCCTGCCACACACTCCAAATGTGAAATCAAATCAGGGTAAAGGGTCTCAGCTCGGGGGGGTCCTCTCGGGTCGCTGGGGAGGAAGCATGACTGACCTCACTTCCTCGTACTTCTTGTCACGGTAAAACCCGCTCTTTTTGATTAAGTAGATGAGTACCAGGTCGCAGAAGAAAGCACCCTGCAAAAGAGTTGGGGTCCCTGACTCAGAATCCTAGACTTCGGGGGAGCACCGGCCACCCTCCACACTTCACTTTCATCCTGCAAAAGCCTGTGAGGGGGGCGTCACCATCCCCATCTAATAGGTGAGGGAACTGGGCTCAGAAAGGGGCACCTTGTCCGAGCCCACGAAGCTGGTCCCTGGTAGAGCCGAAGCTAGCCTGGAGCACCACCCAGCCCGCGGGCCAAGTGCCCGCCCGGCCCATCCAGTCGTTCCTGAGCACCCGCCATGTGCCCGGGGCAGCACTGGGGTGCAGGGAGGACACGGACAAGAGAGACGGACCC
>VBSM01003203.1:318178-332598 GCA_008086735.1 Cheirogaleus medius
GCCTCAGCCTCCCAGAGTGCTAGGATTACAGGCGTGAGCCACAGCGCCTGGCCCAGGAAACTAACTCTTTTCTTTCGAAGGCAAATCCCACTGAAACAACTTAAGAATTACAAAAAAGGGGGGAAAAGCCTGCAGCAGCATTGGAAAACAGAGAACACTATAATAAAGGGACCAAAAACATAGATGGAATTTCTGAAAGAAATGAAGTAAATAGAATCAGATCAACAGAAAAGCCAATGATGCCAAACAGCCTGGTGACTGAACATAGAAGTGGCTGGGCTTCTCCAGCCAGGCCTCAGAAGCTGCCCCACAGCAGAGTGGCAGAGGTTAGCATCGGAGGCAGGTGTGAGCAGGCAGGTGCGGGCACAAAAGGCAGTCACATTAAGTCAGGCACAGGGCTGGCTTCTCAGAGCTCTAGTCAAAGAAGTAAGGGTGAAAAAAGTGCAAATAGCAGAAAAGACCACTATTTACAGGGAGAATTGTCTCCTTGGAAATTCCAAGAGAATCAACTAAAAAGCTATCAGAAAACAGAGTTCAGTAGGATGGCCACATAAGATAAAGATTCCAAACAACCAACTGTTCTAAATACAAAGTCTAATCGGTTAGGGAGGAAAAAATGATTTTTTTTTCACAGTAACAACAAAAACTATAATACAGCTGGAAATAAGTCTTTGCAAATTAAGACCCCTTTGAAGAAAATTATAAAACCTTGTTGCAGAATGTTTTTAAAAATCTCAGCAAGTGAAGAAATGTCGTGTTTCTGAGTAGGAAGACAATACTATAAAGATATCAATGCTCCCCAACTTAACTTGTACATTTAAATTTAAATCTCCAAGGGTTTCTTTTGGAAATCTGAAAAATTGATACTAAGAATTATCTGAAAGAATGCAATCAATAATTTTTTTAAAATAAGAATGAAAACTTGCCCTATCAGATATCAGAATTTACTGCAAATCATAAAGAATATTATATATGCACATTACAAGCATCACTATAAAGAGAACAGTTTAATTTTGTTTAATACCAAATGTTTCCCAAGTTTACTTTTCACACAATGCACTTTTGGGACAATGTACGGTTAAAAAACAATATACTACAAACAACTTGTTCAATAGTGCTCTAGATCATCCTAAAAGAAATCGGCAGGACAAGGACACCAGTCCTCCAGAAATTCAAGGACTGATTGATCGTCTCTCCCCATGGATGAGGATGCAGGTCCTAATTTTCTTCTGTGAGCAGATTCTCTGATTTCATCTGGGCCTTCCTTATACTCTCCAGGTTCAGTTGTTGATACTTTCTTCTAAAAAAGCCACACTGAAACAGACAGAGGGAAAGTCCAATTACAGGCCAAAAGTATCCATCTGTTTTAGAAAACTGTTATTCCGGTCGCTGCCTAAATAAGCCCCCTACTCCACTGCTTCTCATACCTCCTATTCCCTCCCACTACTTCCTTCGAATCTCTCCCTGATGATCCAATCCTTCAAGACCTTTCTTGAATGCTGCCTTTCCTGGCGTTCATTCCCCAATCGGAGCCAGCTTTCCACCTTTCTCTGAACCCCCAGGGCACTTGAACCTTTTTAACTTAACTAATTCTGAAAAGCACTATAATTTTGGCTGTACTGGATCTAATCTCATTTATGCAAAAATACTCAGTACAGCCTACTATGCTGAGGATAGAAAGAGATCAAGTACGGCCTCCTTCTACACCAAGAAGCTCACAATCTAGTAGAAAGAGAAATAATTACAATACAGTGTGAGGACTACCATTTGGAAGGGTTTCCTTAAGGGAGCTCATAGGAAAAGCACATAACTCAGTGCAGGGGACTCAGGAATCTCTGGGCTGAGTTTTCAGGAAAGAGTGTATACCAGGTGAAAAAGCGGGGAAGGGCTTTTCTGGCAAGGAGAACAGACTATGCACAAGCAGAGATGCGTGAACCTATTTAGGGAACAGTTCAACTCGTTTGGAAGAAAAAAGCAAGACTTAAGGGCAGAGTGGGGTAAAGGCCAGAGAATAGGGGGTCTTGAATAGCAGTAAAAGAGTTTGAAAATTAAGACAGGGGAAGGCAAGGAAAGGATTTAAATAGGGGAATGATAATCAGATCTGTTTTAGGAAGATCTCTCTGTATTCCATAATTCAATTTGACTTTTTTTTTTCCAGACAGAAACTGTCTTATTCATTTGCCTAGACACGGAAAGTGTGGCTGAAGGAAGAGGGAAAAGGGGCCACAAGGCCAGAGTAGCTGCTCTATGTTAGGGGACGGCTGTCCTAGGGAGTCTGTGCCCAAACCAGAGCCCAGTCCTCTCCCACCATTATGAACGTGAGTAGAACTGACCTTGAACAGGATGACTATAATCACGATCAAAACCAGAAAGCCACCAACACTGCTTCCAATGATGATAGGCAAGGAATAGTACTCTTCATTTGTCACGAAGATGACAGTAATCTGGACAAGAGAGGGATCATCCAATAAATCAGAGAAGGCAAATGAAGAAAAAATTCTACATGTTATTTTAAGGAGCAAAATATGAGGACTTGGCAACATACTGTGTATTGATCAAGACTGATGACAGTAAAAATTTAAATACTCCCTGATGCAGCATTTTAGATAATCTAAAATTACCTCATCACCAAAATACTTTATAAGAAACTATTCTGGTCTCTTATCTAGAAGAGCTAGCTCTATTAGGAGGATGGCGACCTTCTGTTAAAGATGCTCGGACAGTTTGACTGAGGGTCCCAAAGGATTAGGCCTGGGGTGGGGGTGTTTAAAGAACACTGGACTGAGAGACAGCAAATCAAGATCCTAAATGCAGCTATGCCACTATATGGCCTTGAGCCCCATGTTCATTCTCTTCAGAACGATGATTTATTTTAAGTGATCTCCAAGTCCTTTCCACCTCTGTTCTGACAGCTCTTTTTGATCTGGCACAGATCCCTAAAGTCTTTGGTAATCCATTTTCCCCTACACAAAGTATCTGACAAAGGCACTGGTCTGCTCTTTAACACACTAAAACCATACGTTACCTCAGGGACATGACAATAAATGCAAAATTGTACCCATGTGTCATACTTGCAGAGTTCTTCTATTACAAGTCATCCCCAAGTTTCGTTTTCCAAACTTCCATTTGGCTGTCTCAATTCCAGGAGTCTAAATCTCTCGTCTTACTTATAGGCTTCAGCTGGAAAGTTCAGGGGATGTGCTTCCCAACTGAGACCCGGGTACCACCCTCCCAGGAAATGAAAAAAAGTTCCAAGGTGACAGTAGTGTAACAGGCCAGATTTGAGTAGAAGAAATGCACCTATTTCTCAAAGCCTTTTCCCTTTTTCCTCTTTGAAACCCACAGGTTCCCAAGTGCCCCAAAGCTGCCCCGGTAGAGGTGAAGGGAGAAGTAAGACACAGCATACTACTGCTTGTAGCAAACATGGATGGTGGCTTTTCCAGTAGCCATTCTCAGCTTTAAGATTTTGTTCAGGAATCATGATTGGTCTAAGCTAATCACGACAAAGCTGTTCTCCTTTGCCAGTGACTGACATGAGATCCATTTCTCACTAAGATGTAAGGGGCTGTCTCCTGGGAGCTTTTAGGAAAATTTTCCTCCCTAAAAAAGGAAGGCACATGAAGAAAAGTTCTTTTGCTACTGACCTCTTGCTTCCTGTTGTGTACTCTGCCAAATGAAAATACAGCACTGGGAGATGTGGCAACTTTGTGCTGGCCGTGAGAGAAGAAGGTATCTCCATCACCCAGAAAGCAGAGTACAAGGACCAAAGGAGCCAGGCCATTGACCCTGAGCCTGCCTCCCTCACTAGATAAACAGCATATGCCCTTCTGGCACATTAGCCGGATTTTCACTTTCTTGCGGCTAAAATGCATTTGGTTTATACTCAGAGATCCGCTGTAAGTCAAATGATTACTGAAAGGAACTACTTAATACTTTGCTTAAGATACTGGATTTAAAGAAAGGAATTCTGGGGAATCTATGCTATAGATACAAAAGCATCAGCAAATACAAGAAGGAAATATACAAATAAATTTAAAATGTGCAAATGAGAAACTGTTAACAGTAACTCCCCTTGGGAAGAGAGAGGGGTGTGTGAAGGAATCGTTATTTTTCGTTTGGTATCTTTCTGTATGGCTTGAATTTCTTGTTATTACTTTTATTTTTTTAAATCAGGGCAGTATAATAATGGGCACTTTTATTTCTTCCATATTGTTTTCTGTATCAGAAATAGAGCACCTAAAAATAAATGTTATTTTGACATGTCTAGAGAATTGCTCCTTTCAAGTGTTTAACAGAGAAACACCTTTGTAATCTAACCTTCAGAATGTTATGACATGTTTCTTTCTATAAAAGGCATGCTTTCTTAAAGATGCATCAGAAACTATTAAAGAAAAAGGGAGAGAACTACTCCTTTCTCCCCCTCCAAGGAGGAAAACAGAGGACCTTATCTTTAGCAATCCAGACTCACTCTCCTGACATTCCCTCTAGTGAAGAATCATGCCTAACTGCAGAGCTCACAGATAAGCCAGGCATGGGGGCACATACTTGTAGTCCCAGCTAGCTACTCAGGAAGATGGGGTGGGAGGATGGGTTGAGCCCAGAGTTTGAGACTGTAGTGAGCTATGGTGGGACCACTGCATTCCAGCCTAGATGACAGAGTGAGGCCCCGTCTCTTTAAAAAACAAAAATAAAAAATAAAAAAATAAAAAACAAAAAGAGCTCACAAATAGATCATCTCTAAAACCATGTCCAAGCAAGTGTCAACAAAATGAAAACACAGAGTAACACACACAGGAGCTATAAATCACAGATGTCAGTTTGACTTCTGGTCATACCTCTGCAAAATTTCCAAGAGTTCCAGTACTTAGTCTAAGTCTTATAAAAGAATTATGCATTCCTGAGTATTGCAGCTGTTTAATACTTTAACTAAACACTGATACTGCACACTAGGAGGAGAGATAATGCATACAAAAAATCATTTCTCACGTAGGAAACTTTTTTTAAAAATCAATACACTTTCAAACCAAAGTATATACTGCAGTTCATTCCAGCCTAGTTACTTCAACTCAGATCTCCTCAGCTTAGGCCTCTTATTCAATTGCCTTATTTCACAAGCAAAAACTGAGGCAGAAGCTGACTCACTCAAGGTCACAAAGGGAATTAGTGGCAGAGCCAAGATCAGAAGTGATAAGATTGAAAATAGGAAGAGAGCAACAGCAGAGTGCCTGTGCAGGGACTCAAGGGCTAGGCACTTTTCCCAGGACACTACCCAGAAACCAGCCAAGGCTCACCTTAGTTCTGTGGCTCTCTGCATTCAGCCCCTCATACAGAGATTTGTTGAAAGATATTTCACCAAGGATCTGCAGTTCAGTTATATCCCTTGGTAACTATAAGATGGGAGAAGGAAGGAGGGAAACAAAACATATTTTAGACACAGACTCACTGGTTTTGGACTCACCACCTTTCCCTTTAAAGGTATTCCTTCTCTAGTAGTCTTTAGCCTTCTGATGGCCCCAACATCCACAAAGTTACCCAAACAAGAAATCTGCAGTTATTCCTCAGCTTCTTTTCCTTTACCCTATACCTTGTGCCACAACCCCCACCTAAAGTCGGTTCTTCACAATTCTTTTTTTCCCTTAATTCTCTCTTGCACTTGTCCCTTTTTTCTCCACCCCCATTGCTACTTCTTTACTTGGGACCTGCATGTCTTTCACCTGGATCACTGCAAGATATTAAACTTGATCACTAGTTCCCATGTTAGAATAAGTGATCAGGGAAGGTCTCTCTAAGAATATAACAAATGAACTAAATTTAAGAAGAAACCACCCAGTGAGGATCTAGGGGAAGAGCAGTGTTACACACAGGAACAGAAAGTCCAAAAGTCCTGTGGCCAGAATAATATCAGCAAGCCAGAACAGAAAGGACAAAATAAACTAAGTAGAAGAAAGGGACGGAGGGAAGAGAAAGGTGAGTAATAGGAGATAAGTCGGAGAATTAAGCAGAGACCAGATCAGGTAGTGCCTTGCAGGCCATGAGAAAAGTATGGATTATAGTCTAAGTGTGTTTGAAAGCCACTTCTTTCTTTTTTTTTAAGCAGAGGAGTGGCACGATCTAATGCTTGCTTTTAGAAGATGGACAGCTATTATGTAAAGAATTATTGGTAGAGGGTGTGGGAAAAGCAGAGGCAAGAAGAGCAAGTTCAGGTTTACTGCAAGAACCCCAGCAAGAGACGGTGGCCTGAATTACAACAGTAGCACTGGAAATGGACAGAAGTGAATGTATTTAGGATATATTTTGGCAGTACGATGGCAGGGCTTGCTGCTGGAATTGATATGGGGATGTAGGCAAGGGAAGAGTCACAGGTAACTCCTAGAATTCCTGGTACTGTAACTGGAGTAAATCACTCTACTGAGGGCAGCCTGAGTAACTGGCTAAGGAACAGGATGGGGCAGAAGGTGCACCAAAAGACCTATTTTGGACATGTTATATTTTAGATGCTATTGTCCTTTCTAGGGGAGATGCCATGAACAGCTGGAGCATTTCGCAGTCTTAAGTACCTGCTTAGCGTGATCCAAGGAGATCTCTGTTGCCATAGTTATATTTTCTTTATCTGAAGTGATGGCACAGTTCACTGAATGCCATTCTTCCACATGCTGGAAAAGGGAAGTCTAGTTAGCACAATTCGTATGGAAAGGCTGAAATTTTTAACACTTGGGACACAGAGCACCTAAGGCCCCACAATAAAAGGTGTGAGCAGTTTTAGCGCTCACCTTGACGCATGCAAAGCTCCAACCCTGGCAAATGTGACCAGTGACGAAGCTGAGGAGGAGGGCCTTGGGGGCCGCCCTGCATTGGCCTGCAGGGGATAACCCTGCAAAGTAGCATCCTGGCCTCCCTTGTCACCCGCTTCAGGCCCTCCGCCCTCCCTCGGCCTCTCAGCACAGCTGCGCTTACCTGAACCGGACTGTTCCCACAAGTGAGCTTCTGACTCCGGGTGCACACAGTGGAGGCCTGAAACGAGAGCCATTCCCGCGACCAACTTGAGCAAACCAAAGCCCCGTAGTTTTCTGCCCTCCCGGCTCCCGCGAGACCTCCGGCGAGACGCGCATGCGCGCGGCCGGGCGCTAGGACCCAGTAGACAGGTGGACGTGTACGCGTTGTGCGGAAGTCTCGCGGCGCTTGGATTTGAACCGCTTGGCGGGTGGCATCCATGGCGGCTTCGCTCCCGCGACCGGGGAGCCGGCTTTTCCGAACGTATGGGGCTGCTGCGGGCGGCGGGAGGCCGCGGCGGCGACCGGCCCGGGCAACCGCGCAGTGGTTCCCGCCGCAGGACCGGAGGCGTGTCTTCAGCAGCAGCGGCAGCAGCGAGACCAGCAGCGGCGGCCTGTCGCAGTCTGTCGCTTCCGATGATCCTGACGACCCGGACTTCTCTGGCAGCCCGGGCCGTCGACAACGGAAGCGCCGTGGCGGCCGAGTCCCCAAGGACAGCCCGAACCAGTTTGTGACCCCAAAACGTCTGAGGCTGCGACCTCGGCCCCCACAGAAGTGCAGCACCCCCTGCGGCCCTCTCCGACCGCCGCCCTTACCCAGCCGCACCCCGGACACCCTCAGCCTGGACCTCAGCGTGTGCAGCCGGCCCACGAACTGCGACGAGCTGGGCACCAGCGCCTCCCTGTTCAGCTCCCCGGCCTCGCCCGGCCCCGGGTCCCCAGCACCAAGGGGCAGTATCGTCTCCACTTGCCCCTCCGCCTCTCTGCAAGCAGCCTCTGCAGTCCCGAACGGCTTCCACTTCCCAGAAGCTTCCCTGGACCAAGCATCTCTCCCCTGCTCCCAGAGGGCAGCAACAGGAGGCAGGTTCACCAGGATGGTTCACCAAGCCCGTGCCAGCCTCAGGTCAGCTCTTTTTGGTTTGAGCCCTATGGACTCGGGGAACTCTGAGGATGCTGAGTTTGAGGCAGATGGGAAGAATATGAAGGAGTCCTGCTGTGAAAGGGAACTAGTGGGAAACAGACTGGAGTGCCCAGGTCCATCAAGCACAGGTAAGAAGAGGGTCACAGACCAGGACTCTTGTCAAGAGATTGGGTCTCAAGGGGCTGTCCAGATAGAATATAAGGAGGCCACTGGATGTACTGTACCTGGGGGAATCAACAGGCCTGAGAGAACTGGGCAGCGACGAAAAAGGAAACATCAGGAGGCAGTGGAAAACTCCCTCCTTCACTACCACCAATTTAAAAAGGGACAAAAGATGGGAAAAGATTCATTCCTCACCCAGGACGTGACTCACGTACAGAATGCCTGCTCTTGGACCAAAACCAGGGCCTCATTCAGTTTTCATAAGAAGAAAATTGTGACTGACGTGTCAGAGGTATGCAGCAACTGTACCATTGCCAGTTCTCTCTCTCAGTCCCTCATATCAGAATATTCAAACCCTCCTGTCATGAACAGAACAAACAGTGCTCTGTCCTCTAGGCGCTCCTCTTCTATGTACTTGTTAAGCCCCTTAAAGACTCTACATATTGCCAACAAAAAGGCATCTGATGCTGAAAAGGTTTATGGGGAATGCAATCAAGAAGGACCCATCCCCTTTAGCCATTTTTTTTCCACAGAAAAACTGGAACACTGTGAGAAGATTGGGGAGGGGGTGTTTGGTGAAGTGTTTAAAACAATTACTAATCACACACCTGTAGCCCTAAAAATCATTGCTATTGAAGGACCAGATTTAGTCAATGGATCCCATCAGAAAACCTTTGAGGAAATCCTGCCAGAGATCATCATCTCCAAAGAGTTGAGTCTCTTGTCTGATGAGGTATGCAACCGCACAGAAGGCTTTATTGGGCTGAACTCAGTGCACTGTGTTCAAGGGTCTTACCCTCCATTGCTCCTCAAAGCCTGGGATCAGTATAACTCAACCAAAAGGTCTGCAAATGACCGGCCTGACATTTTTAAGGACGACCAACTCTTCATTGTGTTGGAATTTGAGTTTGGAGGGATTGACTTAGAGCAAATGAAAAAGAAGTTGTCTTCCATAGCTACTGCAAAGAGCATTCTACACCAGATCACAGCATCCCTCGCAGTGGCAGAGGCATCACTGCACTTTGAGCACCGAGACTTACACTGGGGGAATGTGCTCTTGAAAAAAACCAGCCTCAAAGAGGTCCAGTACACCCTCAATGGGAAGACAAACACCATCCCCACCTGTGGGCTGCAAGTCAACATCATTGACTACACCTTGTCACGTTTAGAACGGGATGGGATTGTGGTTTTCTGTGACATGTCCATGGATGAGGACCTATTTACAGGTGAAGGCGACTACCAGTTTGAGATCTACAGGCTCATGCGTAAGGAGAATAACAACTGCTGGGGTGAATATCACCCTTATAATAATGTGCTCTGGCTACATTACCTCACAGATAAGATTCTGAAAGAAATGACCTTCAAGACCAAATGTAACACCCATGCAATGAAGCAAATAAAGAAAAAGATCCAGTATTTCCATAAGACAATGCTGAACTTCAGCTCTGCCACTGACCTGCTCTGCCAACACAGTCTATTTCAGTGAGCCAAGTGTGTCTTTCTGCCTCACAATAAGAGGACACTGGTCTGAAAGTCTCTGGTGCTGTTTCAACATCTATCCACAAGGCAGGGTGGCATTCCCATTCTCACATGTTTCCAGTCAGCTTTGCAAACAGAATTTTATTTCCAAATGGAAACAAATGTTTGTTGAAATATTTAAACTTGCTGTCACAAATGTTTTTAAAAAGTAAACTACATGTGAGAACAATGTGAGAACTTATAAGCCTCCTTTCTAATTGTCAGCAGAGACCATTCTGTAAATCCCTTTCCAGATTTTCATTTTTGAACTACTTTGTGTAGGGGGTGGGGGGAAATCAAGAAAGCCTAGGCCTCAGCTATCGTACTGATCGGAGTGTGTTGTTTTAGGTATCAAGGCTGGCTTTGGGAACCAGACTACAGATGAGTCAACTGAAAGCAAAGATGGTATAGCAAAGCAGAGACCAAAAAAGACAGGCTAGAGGCGGGGAGGAAAGGAAGATAGTAGACAATTTATAGGGGAAGTGTGAGAAATGTTACATGTTTATCAAACTCACCAATCATGTAGAGATGCAGAATTTATTGATTTTTCAAAGGGAAAGCAAATGTCTCCATGGCTACTAAAAAGGTTGGAATTTTTGCTTATTTTTCATGAAGGGGAGGAAAACTGAAACGTTGCTTTAAGACCTGAGCGGTTGATATTTCTTGTGAACATGACTTTGGTAATTTACACCTAATGTTTTCCTGTGGTTAATTTGTCTTTACTCCCTTTCTAGTACTCTAGTTTTTATACCTCTAAGAATCCATAGTCATTCTGGAAAGAGACGTGATCATGATAAATAATAGCCTTAAAGTACCTGAGTCTCCTTGAGGTTCTTCACTCTTATAATCTGGAGACCTAGTACTTTGATTGGAACACAAATTTGCAACTGGAATTCAGCTCCAAAGAGATTTTCCCCATGTATCTGCAAATTAGAGAGTAGGAAGTCAGGCTGGTGATGCTTTGCACCTGTAGCTTTGCAGTGATAATCACTAAGCACTTACAGTGAGGGGGAATTCTCTGTGCTCAGAAAGCCCCCGGCTTGTGTTCATGTACATTATTGATGGCCTGCAATTGAGAGGACATGTGTTAGGCCTCAAAGTCTCCTCATTTTGAATAAACTAAAATGCTACCAATTGGATACACTAGGACAGAGGGCAGCAGATCCTTTAGGGGAATCAAAGCTGAATGTCAAAATGTAAAGTGGTTGTAGGGAGGTTGGGATGAGGTGGAATATTTGAGTTCTGTATAGTAGGGCTGGTTCATTTTCTAATCATCCCATCTCAGAGTGGCCTTACTGTTCTCCCTCCTTCCCAGTTTCCCCAGCCTCTCTTCTTCCCTCCATAGCAACATGTAAGTTCTCTTTAGTAGCAAGACTAGTTGGTACTGCTCCTTTGATGACTACTGTGGGATTCCTAGGACCCAACTGTTAGTGCCCTAAAGATCAATGTCGGAGCCTGGGTTCTAAGCAGCCTCCTGTCAGACAAAAACAATGCCCACATCCATCCCGACCACCAGTTCCATCCACAGGAGAGAATACCTAAATCTGTCTCCCAGGCATGGCAGTCACACTGGTGTTGGCCCCTTGGGAGTACTTACTTGGAAAGAACTGCAATGAAGGCATGCCTGAATTGAAGGCTGTGGGTATCTCTGGCCAAAGACCTTCTTTCATTGAAACTAGGAATAAGAACATTAGTTCACAGCACACCTGCTTTGAATATAACTGGTGCTGCTTTGCCTTGGTTTCCCAGGGTCATGGGGGGCTGAGGAAGTCAGATAAGAACAGGTTCTCTGAGATAAGCAATTAGAGTACAGAAGAATCACTAGAAATCCACACCCAGAAAAATAGTGATTTTAAAAGGGTTTCTCAACCTCCACACTATTGACATTTTGAGCCAGTTAATTCTTGGGCTGTGGGGCCTGTCCTGTACTGTTCTATGTGATGCCTAGCAGTATCCCTGGCTCCTACCCACTAGATGCTAGTAGCACTCCCCCCAGGTCATGGCAGTCAAAATTTTCTACAGAATCAGTCCCATTTGAGAACCTCTTCCCAACACCATTCCTCACCTTACCCCTGAACACAGAGGTTTTGCAGATGACAGAGTGATTCGAAAGTTAAATGAACCAGAACTAGAACTCCAGTCCAAGGCTCACTCTACCAGACTATACCATAGTTTTACTTTATGTTTGAATAAAAGAATTAAATAACTGCTAACAAGAAGAGAAAGCTGAGTCACTGCCTTCTGTGGGCTCAGTGAGGTTTCCCCTCTTCCTGGGCAGAAAGGGGGCCATAGCTCTCAGCATGCATGTGGGAGGGAGATTTCTTCCAGGGCAAAAGACACAGGCACTACTTACTTGGTCACAGTCACAGTGATGTCTGCTGTCCTGTTTGGAAAGGCGTTCTCCTCTAGCTGCCAAACTACTGAAACATTTGCCTATTTTAAAGGGGAGAAAATTGTCACTTGATTTCTCTCTATACCACCCACAATTCAAACCGCTCAGTGCTAGCAAAACACTCAGGAAACAATTCCTATTCCTCACATTTTCGTAGCACAGCATACTTCCACATCCATTACTGCATTTAAACTTCACAATTCAAATATGGAGTAAGCAGGGCGGACTGCTTTATTACCCCTTCACACTGGAGGAAACCACTTCCGAGATTTCCCAGAGCAGCACAAAGATCATCGGCAGCACAGGGACTCACCTCGGGGCTGACAACTTTTGGTCTGATGGGCCTTCCATACTACCCACAGCTTCACTCTACTGTGCCACCGTGAGCCCACAGTTTAGCTGCAGCTGTATGCTGGGAAGCCGTCTCCCAGCCCCACCACTCCCTACTTGCAGAGCAAACCTAGCAGTTCTAAGCACCACTAAGGACTGACTACAGGAAAGGGAAGTATAGAAACCACAACTGAGAGATTCAAATGAGACTGGGTAGACTGAGTTCTGCAAGGGAAAAAAAAAAAAAAAACGGAGACTGGGATGTAGAAGGCCCCACTTTCAGGGAAGTGAAAAGAGCCAACCAATCAAAACAGACTCACAGAGGACCGCTTGAGTATGGGGTGACCAATCTTGCAGTTCATGACCAGTATAGAAGCAACGGGCTTAGGGTCATCACACTGAATGTTTGGAGAGGGAGGCTGTGAACACAGAAGACACCCTTTTTAAAGTGCGATAAAAAAGGAGCAGTTTCTTCAAACCAATTCAGCAAACATTCACTGATTTTCCTACATGCCAGACACTCTGCCAGAAGCTGGGAACACAAGCAGGTCAGAGTTGGTCCCTCTCTTCCTCACCAACTGGGCAGGAGGGCTTGGTATTGAGGGAGTTAAACACAAGGCCTAAGGGGTGCTTCTGCAAGACAGGTACAAGAGTAGCAGTGGAAAAAGAAACAAATCCCAACTAGGAGAATCTGTAGTCTTCCCAGGGAAGGAGACATTTGAACTGGGCCTTGGACCTGTGCAAACTTAACGCACTGAGACGGGCTGGAAGGGCAGCATGTGCCAAGCACTGCCACGCAGTCTTTCTCTACCGACAATGATTGGAGTGACTATTAATTCTACCAAGGTTGGTATATCACTAGCTCCCTTCTAGCTGCATAGAATTTCATTCATGTAAAGGATGCTGTCCTAGCCCAAATAGCCTAAGACGGCCAGGGACAAACCTATAGTTCAACAAAGTCAGGTTTATGGATTCATTGCAATAAGGAAAACTGCGCTGTGGTGTGTTTCACCAAACAAAGAGAAAAAGAGTTATTAAAGGATTCTGGGGAAGGGTAGAGTTCAGGTGAAATGTAAATCAGTGTTTTTATGACCTGAAAGCAAAGCAGGGCTATGTGTAAAGGGCTCAGTCAACATCACAGCTGGACTGCAAAGTGGACCCAGGCCCCACTTCCTTAGAAACTATTAATCTAGGGTGGAGAGCTGTGTCCAGAAACACGACCAGAAGCTCTGGACCTCAGATGAAATGGAGATTGCTTCTTTTTGTTAAAGTGACCTAGATTCTCCAGGCAAGAGTGAGATGGGTTCATAATTACTGACATAATTTCAAGCAGCAAAGTTTCTGATCATCTATGATTTTAGAGAACAAAATTTCTCTGTGTTGTGATGCTCTACGGCTGCAGGGTGTCTGTGGGAGGAAGGCTGTTTTCCTAGCATCTTTGCAGCTGCATTTGTGCCTGCCATCCCAGCCTAGGGAATGGCAGGGAAGATTTTTTATTTTCCCTGTCCAAGCTAATTTTTGCTTTCTCAATGCCTTAATGCCTTAAGGCACTGAGAGCTTATTCTCTCAGAACCCTGGTTAAGAAAGGTTGCAGGTAGGGATGGGTGATCATGCAGCGAATTGGCACCACTGAAGGTTTTTAGAGCAGAGAATGGATCCACAGCATACAACCATACTGCAGGCGGTTCATCTAGCTACTCACCTCTTATTGGATGGACCAGGAGGAGGCTGGAAGCAGGGACACCATTTAGGAGGTTGCCGCAGAAAAGCAAGCATGCAGGGAGAGAAGGGTATGAGAATCCTGTTTGCAAAGCTGCCATCATAGTTACCTTTTGTATCCTCTTAAACTGTAAGTTTCTGGGGTAATTCAAAGTCATGCTTGTCATGTAGGAATCTTCCCCAGAGTTAGTTATGTTAATGTTCATGGTCAGCTCCTTCGTGAGACCCACCACCAATTCCTGCCTGCACAGTGTATAGATAAAAGTGTTACCAGTTTATTTACTCCATAAAAACTTCAATGTAATAGAATAGCACACTCTTAACTAACCTCTTAGATAAGTTGCCTAAGGCAGTGGTCCCCAACCTTTTTGGCACCAAGGACTGGTTT
>VBSM01003203.1:332698-344654 GCA_008086735.1 Cheirogaleus medius
GGGATACATCTAGCCTAGACTTTTTTCCCCTTGACATAAGCAAATACCTGGACTGCCACCCCCATCTCAGTTGCTGCATGAGATGATGATAATGGCTGCCATTCGTTTAGTGTTTACCATGTGCCAAGGACTGTGTTTCACATGCTCAATTAATCCTCATAGTAACCCTATGAAATAGTCCAGCCACTCTCTGTTTTATAGACAAGGAAACAGAAGCCAAGAGAGGCTAATTAAATTGCCTGAGGTCTAGCAGCCTCCAAAGAGTTGGGAGCATTGGATCCAAATCCTCTTTCTAGCACCATCACTGTGACCCTAGGCAAGGTACACCATGATACAAATCCATCCATTCCACAAATATTTATGGGGCACTTCCTATTGGCTGGCATACTGTTCAGCTTTGCAGATGAGTGTGCACAAGACAGACTGTCCTGCCTTCGCAAGGGAACCTCTTTCTTGGCCTCAGCTTTCCCACCCACAAAATCATTCGGATCCTTCCCATTTAAAGGCTATCATTTAAGACATGAGCCCACTCAGCCTGGAGAAGAGAAGACTTGGGTATAGGTGAGAGCTTCCTTAATACTGCTGAGGTATTATGGGACCCAGACTGCAAAACCACTATCCGTAGTCCCTGTAGTTGAGATCTACAGGCAAACATATAACAATACAAAGAAAACTCTTTAACCATCTGAAATGTCCACAGATGGAATGTGCATATCCGGGAACTAATGTGACATGTGTTTTGTTGTTATTGTTTTGTTTTGTCTTTATCATTTGCTATTGTTGTTTATTGTTTTGTTGAGATGAGGATGGACTAATTGGAGGCAGAGACAGAGCCTGTTGTGGCATCCATCTGAGAGACGACACATGCCTGAAATAAGACACTAGCAGTAGAGATGGAAAGACATCAGAGATGGTCAGGCAAGCAAAGCGAGAGCAAGAGAGTGAGCAAGAGACGTGTCAAGGATGAGTTCTGGGCTTCTGGCGTGGATGGCTGAGCGGTGGGTACTGTCCACTGAGGGAGAGAACACAGGAGGGAGACCCCAGGGTGGGAGAAGACGAGTTCAGTCTGGGACATGAGATGTGCCCAGAGGATAACAAGGTAGAGGTGCTGAAGTATCAGTTAGAAATACTGTTCTAGAGCCCAGGAGAGCGATCTGAATGTCATGAGAATAGTTAACAGGGGTTTTTTTTTAACCTGAAGTGCAGGGACAGTTTCAGAGGACCTGGAATGCAAACATTTATGTATGTATATGTGAACTTCTAGGGAGAGGAGTCTGTAGTATTTATTCGATTCTTTAGGGGATCCACGTCCACAGAAAGGTCAAAAAACACTGAGACAGTTGGATGCCAACAATTGGGCTCAGTAATAACACTTTTGAAATAGAAGATATTGCTTGTAATGTACACTAGGAGGCGATGTTGGGCAAGCTGTGTGTGCTGTGTCTGTGTTTTGCAAGTGGTTGGCAGGGAGGGCGGTTCTTGGCTGCAGTTCCCGGCTGGAAACAGCTGCACTTGCTGGTTAAGCTGGATTCCAACGCACTTGGAAGTCTTGAATTGGTCCTGCCAGTGTCTACGAGAGGGCTCACCAGGACTTGTGTTCTTCCCCATAGATGCCAACTCTGGCCAGCTGGCCATCAGTATCATGATATACACACTGCACTAGTAGCCTGGGGGGAGGGCATTTTCAGACCATCACATCTAAAACCAAAAACTCATATTCTTGGCAACCGCATCATTCTAGAATTCAGTGTGGCCCAATAGAATATTTGCAGTAAAGGAAATAGTCTATATCTGTGCTGCCCAGTACCACCAGCCATATGTGGGTACTGAGCCTTTGACATGTGGCAAGCACGACTGAGGAACTAAATTTTTAATTGTGTTTAATTTTAATTCATTTAAATTTCAATAGCCAAACATGACTAGTGGCTAGTGTGTTGGACAGTGCAGTTCTAGATGCTTGGGCTGTGACCCCTCTCATTCACTCCCCAGATTCACCGTCAGCAAATCCTATGGGCTCTAACTTCAAAATATGGCCACCTTCATTGCTATGACCTGGGTCCAAGCCACCATGGCCTCTCACTTGAGTCACTGCAGTAGGAGTCATCGCTACCTCCCTGCTCCCATCTCTGCTCCCATCGTCTGTTCTCAACACAGCAGCAAGAAGGATCCTGCTAAAATGCAAGATCACATCACTCCTCTGGCCTCCCAGCTCACAGTAAAAGCCCTTATGAGGGCCCGAGAAGCCCTCTTGGATCTTCCCCTCCCCCTACTCCCATGTCACCCCACCCTCCCTCACTCCATTGCAGCCACACTGGGTCCTTGCCCGCCTCCCACCTGCCAGCCAGGCTCCCATCCCAGGGCGTCTGTGACTGCTCTTCCCTCCAACACCTATAAAGCTCGTTCCACTACCTCCTCCCATAGGTGCCAAAGCGTCACCCTCCCTGACCACCACCCCCACTCAGCACTCCCTCCCACCTCCCTGTCTTATTTTTCTTCAAAGTGCAATTCATCAACGTAGAATTTACCTATGTATTATCTTCTCACCCTAAATGCACCAGGAGGGCAGGGATCTTTGTCTGTGTTGTTCGCTGAGATACCCCCAGCACCTACCATGCTTGGCACAGAGTGGATGCTTCAGAAATGTTTGGTGAGTTAATTAATTAATTTGGCCAAGAGGTGAGCCAGGAAAGAGGTTACCTCTAACTGAGGTTGTCCTGGAAGCGAGGACCACTAGGTCACGAACACAGCACTGTCCGGGACATCAAGAGACCTGGGTTCAAGTCCACCAAATGGCCACTGTGACCCTCTGCAGGGCCCTCAGCTCCTGAGCCAGTTTCCCAATCTATCAAATGGGAATGCACATCTCCGTCTTGCCTCCCCCACGGGGTGGCTGAGGACGTGACGAGACAGTAAGTGCAAAGGCCCTTTTCCAGCCATGAGGGGAAGGGGAAGGGCGTGTGCCTGGGTCCTGAGGAGGGACTGCCCAGGCAAGCCTTCAGGAGGAAGTTAACGTCAGGAAGCAATGACGACTGGACCCAACTCACTGAGAGACGGTAGTGGCCAGCTGCAACTCAGCGACACAAAACAGCTTATTCTTGCAGGCCTTCTCGTAGGGCAGCTGTAAGCAGACAAAGAGGAGCGGGGTCAGCCCAGGGACCCACCTCCCCCAGCAGCCCTGCCACGACCTTCCTCGTAGCACACCGAGGCCTGTCCTTCCTGCTCACTCTGGGATAGAGCAGTTACAGGGAGGTGACGATGGACAGGCTGGGCTCGTGCCCACACAGCCAAGAGGGCTGTGACTGGGACATCCCTGGATCCATACCGCAAGGGCACACTGTGACCCAGGCCTCTGGCCAAGGCCAAAAACGGGGTGACCTCTGTGGAATGGTGGGTGTGTCCGCCACATTCACATCATGTGAATTAAAAAGCAACTACTTTGGAGCATTTGAGGAGGAAAACGTATGAGAAGACAAGCTTCCTGAGTCTTTTCAAGCCTAGGCAGCAACCGCCGTGGCAGGATGGGGGCTACCTAACCAAATGCCATCCAGGTCCGGCTGTGGAGGTCCTCTTCCCCATGGCAATCTTCTCTGTAAGTTAATGTCTCCCTCGCAATCTTGCCTACACATAGCAAACTAATTCAGAAGGCTATATTTGGTTCAAAAGGCCCCGTCAAGTTTTAAAAGCCCCAGTTTGAGTTGAAAAATTAAATTTTCTAAAGTAGCTGGGTCTATTTTTTATTATGAAGGCAACACAGCCAACTCCGTGACTGGGGAGTCTCTGCATTGATCTCCCCAGCAGCCAGTGATCACCTCCAAGGCCTCCTGCAGGTCTGTAATCACAGCCAGCGGTGGGAGGGGAGCCCAGAGCTTGAAAGGAGACTTTCTGCTTCCTGGAGAAAGGAGATGCCATTTGCAGAAGTCAGAGCATGGGGCTCTATCTAACTGGGTCAGCAGTTTTGTGCAGGGTTTTTTGTTCTGTTTTTAATATAGCCACGTAGCCAACCCCAGTGAAAGGGAATGGGGTTAGACCATCTAAGCTACCAGCTAGAACTCATTCTCTGGTAAAATCTATGTGCCTACACCAGATAATTTTTTCTCACCCATCTTGTAGATGGAATAATTTTTTTAAAATCTCTTTGCCATGTAATTGCTGCTTTTGAGGGAAGAAAATAAAAATTAAAAAAGCGAAAGAAACACACACACACACAAAAAAGACAGAAAAAAAAGAGAATAAAATCTCTTTGCCAAATCATCACAGTAATAATGGATTAAGGGAAGACTCATTAGTTGATGTTAAGCAGGATATAATATCAAAGTATCTCACCATAAAATAGTTATTGATTACAAAGGAAATAGCACTAGTAATGGTACACAAATGTATGGATATACTGAGAAGGCCACAATTTTCCTTCTGTGATGTTCCTTACCAAAATGCATAACGTGAATCAAATCATGAGGAAACATCAAATAAACTCAAATTGAGGAACATTCTACAAAATGACTGGCCTGTACCCATTCAAAATGTTAAGGTCATCAAAGATAAGAAAAGACTGAGAAATTGTTCCAAGTTAAAGGAAACTAAAGATAAATAATAAATACAATGAATGGGCCAGGCGTGGTGGCTCACGCCTGTAATCCTAGCACTCTGGGAGGCCGAGGCGGGCGGATTGCTCAAGGTCAGGAGTTCGAAACCAGCCTGAGTGAGACCCTGTCTCTACTAAAAATAGAAAGAAATTAATTGACCAACTAAAAAAATATATATATACAGAAAAAATTAGCCGGGCATGGTGGCGCATGCCTGTAGTCCCAGCTACTCAGGAGGCTGAGGCAGTAGGATCGCTTGAGCCCAGGAGATTGAGGTTGCTGTGAGCTAGGCTGACGCCACGGCACTCACTCTAGCCTGGGCCACAAAGTGAGACTCTGTCTCAAAAATAAATAAATAAATAAATACAATGAATGGGCCAGACACAGTGGTTCACGTTTCTAACTCCACCACTTTGGGAGGCTAAGGTGGGAGGATCGCTTGAGGCCAGGAGTTCGAGACCATCCTGGGCAACATAGCAAGACCCTGTCTCTGCAAAAAAAATAAGAAACATTAGCCAGGTGTGGTGTTAGGTGCCTGTAGTCTCAGCTACTCAAGAGGCAGAGGAGGGAGGACTGCCTGAGCCCAGGGGTTTGAGGCTGTAGTGAACTATGATCATGCCACTGCACTCTAGCCTGGGCAACAGAGTGAGACCCTATCTCAAAAATAACTAAGGAACTAAAAAAAATAAATAAAATAAAATAATAATAATAATAAAAATAACTAAGGAACTAAATAAATAAATGCAATGAATGTTCCTGGACCACAACATTCTTTTCTTTTGTTATAAAGGACATTGATAAGACAACTGGTAAAACTTGAATAAAGCTGGAAGATCAGATAATAGTATTTTATCAATGTTAATTTCCTGATTTTGGCCAGGCGTGGTGGCTCACGCCTGTAATCCTAGCACTCTGGGAGACCGAGGCAGGTGGATCGCTCAAGGTCAGGAGTTTGAAACCAGCCTGAGCAAGAGTGAGACCCTGTCTCTACTAAAAATAGAAAGAAATTAATTGGCCAACTAAAAATACATAGAAAAAATTAGCCAGGCATGCTGGCACATGCCTGTAGTCCCAGCTACTCAGGAGGCTGAGACAGAAAGATCGCTTGAGCCCGGGAGTTTGAGGTTGCTGTGAGCTAGGCTGACGACACGGCACTCTAGCCCAGGCAACAGAGTAAGACTCTGCCTCAAAAAAAATAAAAAATAAAATTTCCTGATTTTGATTATAGTACTGTGTTTTTAGAGAATGCCCTTGTTTTTAGAAAATATATACTGAAGTGTTGAGGGTAAGGAGGCAGCATATCTGTAACTTATTCTCAAATGAGAATTCTTTGGACTATTCTTGTAAACTTTTTGGTAAGTTAAATAGTTCAAAATAAAAAGTTTTTTAAAAACAGAATATATGTAATTAATGATAATCTACTTATCACCAAAACTATTACATTGGTTCTCCCAGTCTTTTCTGCATCATCTAACTTGCTGTCAATACCAAATTTTTTTCTTTTTTTTTTTTTTTGAGATAGAGTCTCACTCTGTTGCCCAGGCTAGAGTGAGTGCCGTGGCGTCAGCCTCCCTCACAGCAACCTCAAACTCCTGGGCTTGAGCAATCCTCCTGCCTCAGCCTCCCGAGTAGCTGGGACTACAGGCATGCGCCACCATGCCCGGCTCATTTTTTCTATATACATTTTTAGTTGGCCAATTAATTGCTTTCTATTTATAGTAGAGACGGGGTCTCACTCTTGCTTAGGCTGGTTTCAAACTCCTGAGCTCGAGTGATCCTCCCGCCTCGGCCTCCCAGAGTGCTAGGATTACAGGCGTGAGCCACTGCGCTCGGCCCAAATTTTTTTATTTCTTGAAAAAATAAATACAGTATTATAAATTTAAAATAAAGTCTCTCTGCCTAAAAAATCAAGATGACAATCTTTGCTCATAGGGAGGCTGAGTCATCTGATGATGTTGCTGTTCTATTTCTGTTCACCATTTGGAACTTGTACACTGGGTATTGATCAAAACTGCAGCTAAAGGTTTATATAATTTAATTAATAAAGAGCATATTTTGCAAAAATGCTGGATAGCAGTGAGTGTCATATGATTACCTGGAAATATACTTTGTCATCTGAAGCTCTTCTGTGTCTTCATGAGCTACTTTGGGCTATTTATTGATTGATTGATTGATTGAGGCTCAATTCATCCCAGCTGACTGTAATTATTACTTTTTAATGCTAATGTTGTCACTTCTTTCTTCCTGCTGATTTTTTTTCTATACTCTCTAAGTGGAGATTAACAAAATACCCTAGGGGCCAGGGTTTGGGTGGGGTAAAAATCACCTTAGATATTATAGGATTAGGACTTTGTGTGTTTTTTTTTTGAGGCAGGGTCTCCCTCTGTTGCCCTGGCTAGAGTGCAGTGGCATCATCATAGCTCATTGGAAGCTCCAAGTCCTGGGCTCAAGCAATCCTTCTACCTCAGCCTCCCCAGTAGCTGGGACTACAGGTACATGCCACCACGGCTAATTTTTCTATTTTTTGTAGAGATGGGGTCTAACTCTTGCTCAGGCCTCAAGCCATCCTCCCACCTTGGCCTCCCAGAGTGCTAGGATTACAGGTGTCAGCCACCATACCCAGCCTCTAGATCAGGAAATTTAACCCTTTATTTCCTCTGTCTGATTTCCCCTAGTCATGAGAAGAGTTTCTTGTGACACTGCTCTCCTGTCTTAGCCACACTGCTGGGGACCTGGAGGAGAGGTTAGGATACAGGTTTGGTGGGACCAGACATTCAGCCTGAAGACCCTGGCATCCTCCCTGCAGTGCAGGGCAGGACGGCTCCACTCCAGCCGCCACGAGGGGCCCCCACCACACCATCGTCAGAGACCCTTGCCAAGTGAAGGCCCCAGTATGTGATGTATTCACATGCTTCGTTAAATACGTAGCAAGAGATTTTTGTGAATATAAAGGCGCGCGCGTCCCCAGAAGGTGGTCGGAGACCTGTGTTACCCACCAGTGAGACCCTATGCAAATTAACACCAACTCAGGGAGACTCATTTTCCTCATTTGTACAGTGAGGGGCCCAACTGCTGTTGGCAGAGCAGGTGCTTTTTGTGGGATGGCCCCCAGGAGGGTTGAGTGCTAGCTGGGGGCAGAGTCACCTGGAAGATGGCAGAAGGCTCAGTGTAGTGGTCCAGGATGGGCTGGGGACGGGCCCTCCGTCTCTTGGAGGTCTGGAGTTGGTAGGTGACTTTGACACTGATGTTAGAGAAGCAGTCCTCCTCACAGAGCTGCATGGTCACCACGGCAGGCAGGGTTAGAGTTGGATGTGAGAGACAAGATGACAAGGAGAATATGTTTAACTCTGATGTAGCCGTATAAGAAATAAACAATGAAAGAAGTGAGTCAGAAGTTCTAAACATCTTCTGAGTAAGCCAGGCTGAAGGCAAACTTCCTTCAAGCAAGCTTTGGAAAAATCTCCCAGGATCTGCTATGGCCTTGGGCCCCATAGCTCTTTAGGGTTCCAACCCCAATCACAAAGGATTCTGGCCATCACGGGTTAAGAACTGGCCCAGACTTTATTAGGAAAGGAAGAGCCATGGTCACATCTTTCTTTGAGAAAGATCTTTCTCAAAGTAGCATGGAGGACATACTAGAGAGGTAAAAACTGGAAGTAAGGAGATTGCTTAGGATACCACGTGCCATTCTTTTTGTTTAAATGAGCCTTTCTGCCACGACAAGAGAGTACGTGAGCATGATTCTCTGGTGGACAGTGTCACGGTGTCATGCTTGTATTTAAGGAAGGCCATGGACTTGCTAGAAACTCTTTCTTAATCCAATTAACAATCCCCTTGGGAGCAGATGTGCAGTCAGAAGCATGATTCATGAGTTTATTTATTGGAATAAATGAACTTTTAGATCCAAAGTTCTAGGTCCTGTTAGGCTCTGAGTCCTGATAAATACTTTTTTTTTTCATGTCTCTGGGCACCTTTGCTAGGAGTAAACCTTTCTGGATAACAATTTTTATCTTTCTACCCTTTAGTTGTTCCATTTTTCTGATGTTAACTCACAGAAGGGCCCTCAGCCCCACTGTTAGCATCAGGTGAGAGTGGATAACATGGAGGAGGGATACTTGCTAGTCCTGATTTATTGCTAAGAAAAATGTCAGCAATTAGAGCATCTCCAACTCGATGTGGTTCTCAATCTATTCTGGCTATTTTAGTCACCTCATGTGTATGTATCCTTCACCGCACACACCTCAAATCTTTTCTCAGTTCCACCGACCCCTCTGGTCTCCCATCTAAACTCCTCCACTCACCTCTCCCTCTGTGGGCACGAACGGGAGGTGCCCACAGAGACGGGACCCACCACTCCACTTCCAAAGGGAGCTCTGGCAGGTTCTCGGGTCTGAACACTGCAGCCTTTTCCTCGGCTTCCCCACATCCACGTCCAGCGTGAAGTTGAGATCTGTCTCTCTGAGGCCTGGGAATGAAAACCAGACCATCCCTGGTGAGGCAGGGATGGGCAACCCCCAGGCAGAGCCCCCCGCACCCCCAGCCTGCCTGAGGTTCCTGGTGAGCCCCTCCTGAACAGAGTCCCCATGCAAGCACCCCCTGGGGCTTCACTCCTGAGTTTCTTCTTCATTTCAAAGATACTTTTCTCATCATCTTCTGGCACCTGGCCAGGGTCTCTCACGGCTGCAGCCCCAGTCCCAGAGCAGCACATTGCCAGGGCGGAGTCAGCCTTCCTTAGGGAAAGAGGGCTCAGGAAGGAGACAGTAAGGTGGGGGGAAAATAATGCAGGGAATGGAGAGAGAAACCACAGAGTAACACCTGAGGACAGCAGAGCTGGAAACACCTTGGAGATTCCTGAGCCAACTCCCTTACTATACAGAACAGAAACCAGAGCCCAGCAAGGGAAAGATACCTGCCCAGTGTCACACAGCCCTCAGCAGGCTCTGTGCCCTGGAAATGATAGGTCTGTCATTTTCTACTCCCAGATTTGACAATAGCCTCCTTCTGCAGTAAAGCCACCCACCCCAGGGGACTGCTCTTTGACCTTCAGGAAGCAGGGAGCCACGTCAGGGGTTGTTACTGAGAGGTTAAACCTCGGGGACTGTTCTAGAGGGGAGCGCTTGGGGTGGCAGCAAAGACCTGGGCTGCGAAAGCCAAGCCCACCCTCCCCTTTCTGGAAACGGTCTCCCAACGAGTGTCAGGTAAGGGGGTGGGAGAGAGGCCAGGCCTCTAGCAGGTTATCCAATCCCACCAGGGCCAGGAAGACTGGTGAGGAGGGGAGGGGAGAAGATGTCAATCAGAAGGAAGGAGGATGGGCACTTCTCAGGGGCCCCAACACACACGTGCACACACACAGCACAGTAGATGGGGACGGAGAAATGGCTGCCTTTGTCAGAGTCGTTCAGAAACTCAGCCTTTCAGCCCCGAAGAAAGGGTCTAATGCCTTCTTCCCCACAGGGTCAGACACACCCCTTCAGAGTGGGGATGTAACATCGGACCACCCTTTCTTGGGGAAGTTTGCTTTTAACAGAACCTAGTGACAAAGGGGCTGAGCTCTAATGGGGGGATCACAAGCACCGGGACCATGACACTGAGGGGTCGATGAGATGGTCTATTACCTGACACAGCAGCTGTGGGCGCAGAGCTGATGTCAAAACACAAAGATGCCTTCACGCTGCTGTTGAAGCCAATGGGCAGTGCCTTGGGGGTGAAGTTCATGGACACCCGCAGGCGAACCACAGGTCGTGAGCTAAACAAGACAGCAAAGAGGACCATGAGAAGTGACTGCAGGGCTTCTGGGCCAGTGCTTGCCTCACTCCTTCATGCATTCAGTGACTATCCATGGAACGTCTCCAACACGCAGGTGCTGCGCTGAGTCCTCAGCTACAGTAGAGAGACAGGCTCTGCTCTAGTGGGACAGCTGACAACAAGCAAATAAACAAGAGAAACAGGGAAACACTATGTGCTGGGAATGCTGATAAAAACAAAATAGAATCAGGCAATAGAGACCGAGGGCCACTCAGACAGGGTGGAGTGGTCAGGGATGGCCTCACTCATGAGGAGGGACTTAAGTTGAGATCTGTTACCAAGAACCAGCCCACTATGTGAACCTCTGGGGAAGAACATTCCAGACAAGAAAGCAAAGCTGGTGCAAAGGGCCTGTGGTAGGAATGAGCTTGGTTTGAGGAGAGCAAAGGTCAGTGTGATTGGAGCGTGGTTAGGGAGACAGAAGGTAGTAACAGGAGGTAAGCGGGGAGGAGAGGAATTTGGATTTCATGCTAACCGGTAGCCCAGTGGGGTCTTAGGCAGCAGAGTGACGGGATCGCGCCCGCTGCTGTGCGGAGAGTGGAGCACAGGGAGGGGACGCAGGAAGACTGCCGTGGCAGCGTCCAGGCAAACAACAACAGTGTCTTGTAGTGGGAGGTATTTTGGAGGCAGAGCCAACAAAAACTTGTGGATGGGGTGGTGGAGGAAGGAAAAAGAGGAATCAAGGATGACCCTCAGGTTTTCATCCTTAACTTCTGGGTGGGTGATGGTGCCATCTGCTGAGCTAGAAAGCCTGGGTGGGGGGCAGATTTGGGGGAATGAAGGGTGAGTGAAGACAGGCACTCTATTTTTAGACATGTTCACTTTGAGATGCTCCTGGGCGGCAGCCAAGAGGGGTGTTGAGTAGACAGCGAAGTCTAGAGCTTGGTGGAGAGGACAGGACAGAGAGGTGCTCCATCAGTTTATTTATAGCCATGGGACGTGATGCCCTCCACTTAAGGGTAGAGTGCAGAAGCTCTGAAATTGATAATAATCATAACAGCCATCACTGAGCACTGTGCAAAATACTTTGCATATATTCACTCGCATTATCCTCATAACTGTGTGAGGTAGGTGCTATTATAATTCCTATTTAAGAAAGTTGGGGCCAGGCGTGGTGGCTCACGCCTGTAATCCTAGCACTCCCGGGAGGCCAAGGCAGGAGGCTTGCTTGAGCTCAGGAGTTTGAGACCAGCCTGAGCAAGAGAGAGACCCCGTCTCTACTAAAAACAGAAAAATTAGCTGGGCATGGTGGTGCATGCCTGTAGTCCCAGCTACTCAGGAGGCTGAGGCAGGAGGATCACCTGAGTCTAGGAGTTCAAGGTGGAAGTGAACTGTGATCATGCTGCTGCACTGTAGCCGGGCGACAGAGCGAGAGTCTATCTCCAAACAAGAAAGGGAAAGTTAGGCCAGGCGCAGGTGGCTCACGCCTATAATCCTAGCACTCTGGGAGGCCGAGGCAGGTGGATCACTCAAGGTCAGGAGTTCAAAACTAGGCTGAGCAAGAGTGAGACCCTGTCTCTACTAAAAATAGAAAGAAATTAAAAAATATATATACAAAAAATTAGCCG
>VBSM01003203.1:344754-356888 GCA_008086735.1 Cheirogaleus medius
GGGCGAACTCCAGAGCCTGCCAGCCCCTGTGCTTCCTCCCTCCCTCAGTGCCTGCTGTGTGCTTGTGGCCATTTAGGGCAGGGCCAGTAGGTGAGGCTGGGGCTTGGGACCCCAGAAGCAGGGCAGAGTCCTACCGGAGCACAGCCGCCTGGCCCAGGGCACCCACGTTGATGTCAGCAAGGCCATCACCACTGAAGTCTAAGCCACCAGCCACGGATGTGCCAAAGTAACGGAGTCCTGGGGCCACCGCTGAGGCTCGGATCCGCTGTGGAGGGAGAAACACAAGGCATGGGGTGGGGGGAGTCCTTCCAAATCAGCATCGTCAGTCACTGTCCAACCCCAGGGAGCCCTCAATCTAGGTACAAGAAAGAGGGGCAAGGGTTCCCAGAGGAAGTGGCATCTGAATGGAGCCTCGAGGGCAGGGGGGACTTGATAGGGGAGAGCGAGGGCAAGAGTGAGGGATGGGAAGAGCAGGGTCCTCTGAGGAAGCAGCCAGGGGCTAGTGAGGGGCAATGCAGGACAGGAGGGGATCTGGTGCAAGGAGGCTTGATGTGGGGTGGGGTTCGGGGGTCATCAATGGCTTTTTGGAAGGACTACCTTGTAGAAATGCCACTGGGCTGGAAGATGGGAGGAGAAGGAAGCTGGGATCAGGGGGAGTCCAAGGGAAGGATGACAAGGCCCAGGCCGGACAGGGATGGTGGGGATGGAGAGGAGGGGTTGGATTCGGGAGAAGCTAGAATCATGAGGACATGGGGACTGACAGGCCATGCAAGGTGTCAGAGTGCCTGGGACTGTCCTAGGTTTCTGGTGTGAGCGACGGAAGGGAATGGGGTCTCATCTCAGAGGAGCAGCAGGTCTGGGGGGAAAAGGAGGCTCTCTGTTGGGCATGGAGAGAGTGAGCTGCCTGGGGGCCACCCAGGTGGAGGCGCTCAGGAGCTGGAGGTGGGAGAAAGTGCCTGTAACAGATGTGGTGTGGGAGGCTAGCAGTGGAGCCTGCAGATGAGCGTTAAGGCATGGAGGGGATGGATGAGGAACAGGGGCCAGAGAAGGGACAGAAAGAGAGGAAGGAGGGGCCCAAGGTAAGTCCAAGGAAGGAGGACGATCTGTATAGGTCAGGGACATTGACAGATATTGCCACAACCTCTCGCCCAACCTGTAAGGTCTGGGGTATGGTCCTGGCCTGGAACCTCCCACCAGCCTGAGGGACTTCTCCTCTGCTTCCCTGGGCACTCCCAAACCCTGAGGCCTGCCCAGCACTTAGGACTGGAGCCCGGTCGGGGCTCAGGTACACCTATGGGGGAGGTCAGAACCCCAGAGAGGCAGGACAGAGCCCCAAGGGTCACCTGCGAGGGGCTGGCAGAGAGGCCGTCCCAGTGTCCGTTGTAGATGTACACGCTGCCGAAGCTGGCACCATCATCTGCCCCAAAACCCTCCATGGGGGCCCCAATGGCCACATCTGTGAGTTTATCCTGACTGATGTCCCCCACGGTTGCCATGGCAAAGCCAAAACGGGCATCAATGAACCCGGGGTGCCCACTCAGCACGTGTGCCAAGGAGAAGGAACCGTCCTGCAAAGCAAACAAGCCGCTCAGCTCTCAAGAAGCGGCACCGGGTGTCACCCAGGAGGCACAGTCGCTGGGCTTGCCGATGCTCATTCCCCAGCAGGGAGTCTGAGGCTCAGAAGAGGCAAGGGACCTTCCAGAGGTCACATAGTGAGCCAGTGGTCAAACTGGGGTCCTCCTGCCTTGATGTTCAGGACCAAGAGCCTGTCCCCCTCCACTCCCACGGGTGGGACTGCCGGACTGGCAACTGGGAGGCCTGGGTTCTAGGTTTGGCTCCGGGTAAACTTGAGCAAGTCTCAACATCACTGAGGCTCACCGAGCCTCAGCGTCCTCATCTGTAAAATGGGAATGGCGGTTACCACCCATACTTACTGTGAGAAACAAGTGAAAGCATGGACAAAATGTACTTTGTCAGCCTTGCAGCTATACATAAGGGATGTTATCACCAACAACTGCCCTTGGGTGAGAAAGTGGGACGGGGAGTGGAGCGGCTCCCACCGCAGCTGTCCACCCTGAGCACCGCGTCACTGCCAGGTGGTGCAAGGCAGGGCCAGGGCACCCCCAGCCGCCTTCAGGTCTCTGCCAGCCTGGGTAGCCACAGCCACAGCCGGCCCAGGAGGACTAACTCTCCCACCTGCTTGTTCAGCCGGTACACATAGACTCTGCCTTCTTCTCTGTGGACGTGGTAAAATGGAGCAGCCACCAGCAGGAAGTCCGTGGTCCCATCCATGTCAGTGTCCACAGCGCACAGCTCAGAGCCAAAATAGGACCCCATCTATAGCCCAGGAGGAATTCCGCTCATGAGAGGCCCCTTCTCTGCCTCTCAGCAAGGCTAGACCCCTGCTTGTGCTCTTCCCTGACCACCAAATTTGGGTCTCTCCATACGAGGTTGCTCACTGGAGTAACACAGGAGACTGGGTGAGCAGCCCAGTCCCCCTCAATGGGGGACATCGCCTGGCAATCAGACACCAGGGCCACCTAGTTCTACCCAGGCTGGGCTCAGAGCCACTGTGGGCCCTGAGGCCTGTCCCTTTCCCTTGGGGCCTCCAGATCCCCCATCTGTAATAAGGGGGGAGGGTCTTCTTCAGCAAGTACCTGCTCTCCCGCCAGCACTGGCAGGAAGCCGGCCTCGCCACTTTCCTTCCGGAGCTCAAACACGGCCCCACGCTGCTTGTGCCGTGGAGCCCCCGACACGTAGGAGAGGCCACCGGCTTTGTGCAGCACGGCCACGGAGTAACCTGGCACGAGGGTGGCATGATGTGAACAGGCGCTCCCACCGGGCCCGCCCTTGGCCCCCACCTTCCCAGTGGCCTGGTGAGGCGGGCAAAATAGGAGAGACTGTCTTCTCACCATTTTAAAAATCGGCACCAGCGAGTGCTCCCACTGTCGCACTGTCGCCAGTCACACACACGTGCCCCACCACACAGATGTGACACCACACGCATATATACACTGTCACATAAACAGCTTCGTTCAAAATTCTCATTCACACACATTCACCACTCCCGTTCGTCGCACGCGCGCTCGATAAGGACAGAGGTGGGAGGTGTGTGGACACCCACCATTATTATTAACGGAGGGGTCCCGCCCTCCCTTAGGCAGCCACCCAGGGCCACCTGGTGCTCTGCTTCGTGTACCCAGCAAGCCATATCGCCACCAGGGGGGTAATTCTCAACTTCAGGGTCCCTGACCAAGCCCCGCCCCTCAGCCCATGTGACCAACCCGGACCCGTCCCCACTAGGAAGCGTAAAGTGCAGCGTACTGCGCAGCCTCGGGGTCCCTGTCTCAGCCCCGCCCCCGCCCAGGTAGCCTCCAGGTCCCGCCCTCGTCCAGGCAACCTCCAGGCCCCGCCCCCGCCCAGGCAGCCTCCAGGCCCCGCCCCCGCCCAGGCAACCTCCCGGCCCTGCCCTTGCCCAGGCAGCCTCCAGGCCCCGCCCCCCTAGGCAGCCTCCAGGACCCGCCCCCAGGCAGCCTCCAGGACCCGCCCTCGCCCAGGTACATCCAGGCCTGCCCTCACCCAGGTAGCCGTACTGCGCAGCCGCAGCGTCCGCCTCCGCAGTGTGGTTCAGGAAGCGGCCCCTGCAGGTGCGCGTGTTGTAGAGCAGTGCACCTCCAGACCACTCAAAGGCCCCGACGGCACCAAGCAGCACCTGCCCCTGAGGGGACAGGGATGGGTCCCAAATAAGAGAGAGGGACCCAGGAGCCAGCCACGGTGACCATGGTTCTCCAGGCCAGCTCAGTGAATCTTGCTGGGGGAAGGGGACTTGTTCCATGGCCCAGTGCCCACCTGGCCAGCGTTGCAGGAAGGCCAGATGGCAAAGGTTGGTTCTTGCCTTGTACCCATGACCTTGTCAGGGCAGCTGTATTTCCATAAAGTGACCATGGGCCCAGATGTTGAACATTAAAAAAGTATGGTTAAAAATAAAAAAGTATGATGAGTGAAGGTGCTAACTGTGCTTCCACCATGCGCAAGGACCGTGTCCACACGGAGCCTGTACCTGTCCCCATGTGTAGGGAACAGTGCCCTCCAGGAGAAGTAAGCCACTTGCGTGGCAGGCTGGCCCAGGCCAAAGCCGGTTTTGCTCGTCCATGTTAAGGAGAACTACTCAATGTTTGAGCGCACAGAACAAAACGGTCTGTGATAAATACGGCTATCCTCCGCCTATCCCAATGCTCCAGACCAAGGCGAGGAAGCAGACGTGTTTCCTTTTATCCTAAAATGGCTTCTTCAGAGGCATCACACAGGGCAGGGGTGGGGGAACAGATCTGCGCTGGGAGCTGGGAGTCCCTGAATCCCTAGGTGTCACTGGGGCCCTCCTCTGTGGGCCAGACTGCCTGGCACCGCAGTGGCCACGTACCTCGTCCAGGATCTGGGCGCTGAAGCCAACCTGCGCCAGCTGGTAGTGAAGGGCGTCTCCAACTGTGCCTGGAAGCCAAGAAGCCCGGTGAGACACGCCGCAGGCCCAGGTGAAGGGAGAGAGACCAAGTCGGGGAAGGGTCCGGCTTGTCCTCACTCCCAGAGGGAATGATGCGTGGGGTAATGGGAAAAGCACCAGACGGAATAGAGACCCGGGTTCTCCTTTAGCCACCACTGGCTGGTAGGCTTGGGCAGTGCACTCCTCCTTCTGGCCTCAGTTTACTCCTCTGTGAGCTCTGGGAGAAGGAACTATGCCCCAGTCACCCGTGTTTCTCCAGCACCAGTTCAGTCTATCAGAGCTGTGGAAGTGAGTGAGGGGGGCTGGGGACATTGTTGCCCAGGGAGACGAGGGGAGTTGCTCAGGGTACCCCATGCAGGTGGAACGGAGGGGGAGCCGGGGCACAGGGCTCGAGCCTCCTGCTGGATGCTCAGTGGGCTGCCACAAGGTGGCCCGGCCCCAGAGCCCTCACCTTCCATGCGGATGATGTTGTGCTGCAGTTTGCTCAGTAGCCCATCCAGCGCCGTGTAGTTGGTCACCTTGAAAGCATGGGTCTCATCGGGGTCCGAGGCGATCAGCTTCAGTTCCCTGTCAGTCTTAACTTTCTTAAATGCATCTCCCACCTGCACAGAGGCCCTGGGTCAGTGGGTCGGCACCGTGGGGGCTGGCTGGCTTCCTCAAGCCCTGAGAGTTTGCTAGGCCCAAGGACCCCTCCGCCTGGCCTTCTAGCCCCTCCATGGCCTGACTCATGCTTTCCTCCTTCCTTCCCTGCTCCCTGTTCTCCTACACACACCCTGGGAAGAACTCCAGTTGTGCCAAACTACATATGTTTTCTGAACACGCCAGGCTCCTTCTCATCTCTGCACATGCTGTTCCCTCTGCCTGCAGAGCCCTGCCCACCCCACTCCATGTCCCAGGCCGGTTACTCCTGTTTGCTTGCCGGGGCTCGGCCCAGCCCCCCTCCTCCAGGGTCCCTCCCTGATGTCCTTCCTGTGGGGTCTCCCAGCACTATGGGGAGAGCAAGCCGTGACCACCAGTGGGAAATGAGCCCTCTGTGGGTGGCAGGGGGCGCACAGCAGGCAAGCATGTAGGGAGAGAGCAGTGTTTGTGACCAGAGCAGGGTCTGGGAAAACTGCTTTCGGAAGCCCCTCTGGAGAGCCCTGGCTGCCCCCACCCCAGGCTGTGCAGGGTCAGGAGGTGCCTCCCAGCTCCCGGCTCTTACCCCAATGGCAAAGCGCTCAACACCCTGCATCTTCGGGGAGTTGATGACAGTTGTGAGGTTGAGGGTGTCCCCGAATATGTCACCATCGGTGAGCACCACCATGACCTTGGATGCATTTTTCCTGGAGCCACCGCTTGGCGTGAAGATGTGGTCTCTAAGCAGGGAGAGTGAAGGAAGAGAACTTTGCCAGGGGGATGGCTGAGCTCTGGGGTAGGTTTTATTCACTGACCTGTATTAGAATTGGGGGAGATTCACGACCCTCCCAAAAGGCCCAAAGAAGGGTGGTGATGCCCCTTGTGCCACATGGCCAGGAGAGCTGCTAGATGGCACTTAGTCTAGGCCTTGAGTGTGTGTGGAGGAAACAGTAATGATATTACAATGACAGTACTTACATAGCACTTATTATGTGCCAGGCACTGTTGTAAACACTGCATATATTTCAACCCATCTAATCCTCACAAGATCTTTGAGGCAAGTACTATTATTACACTCATTTTAAAAATGAGGAAACCGAAGCACAGAGAAGGTAGAGAACTTTCCCAGGGTCACCCAGACACAAACTGGAGCTAGGATTTGAACCCAGGCAGCCAGTCCACTGAGCACTCTGTGCTCTACTGCCTCTCACAAAGGAGGTCTTTGGAAAAATTTTTGGAGGACAGTCCTAGGGTGTCATCCCCCACACTCCCTCTCAGCCAGGGAAAAGCTGGAACCCTCCTCCTGGAACCCCCCTTACAGTTCTGTCCAGCCACTTTCCCCAGACACGATGCCACAGAGACTCTGGGCACAGCCCCCAGTGGGCTCCCAGCAGACGCTCGGGCAATTCCTGCTGCCCTCACACTCACAAGACGTGCTGTATGGCTGAGGCAGTCTTGGTGACACTCCCCACTTGGACGATGTTCTGGACTTTGGCAAGGGAGGCCATCACATCCTGGCTGTCCCGAAGGTCAAACTCAGTCTGGATCACTGCCCCGTACTGCACCAGGGCGAAGCTGCACTGGAGGGGAGGGGCCCAGGCGGGGGAGGAAGTGGGCAGAGGTGCCATGCCAAGGCCACCCTTGCCCCTGCGATGGCTCCCCCTAGAAGCAGTGGGAGAATCCACCCATTTCACCTCATCCCCGTACAGAAGGAGATGCTAAGGCAGAATGAATTCTCTGAGCAAGTAGGGGTGGAGAAGGGTGGGACAGTAATGGCCCCCATGAATCACAGATTTCTCCTGATTCCCTATGTGGTCCCCTCCATACTACTGTGGGATTGGCCACGTGACTTGCTTTGACCAATGGACATCAGCAAATGTGATGCAATTTGAGACTTGAAAAGTGTTTTCATGCATTGGGTCTTGCCCGCTTGGAATGCTGCTGCCATGAAGAGGTTGGGCTGGCCTGCTGGAGATACATGGCCCAGACAAATGAGTGAGGACATCTGAGGCCATCCAGCCCCAGTCAAGCAACTAGATGCCTGCAGCTGCAGGGTAACCAGGCAAGACCAGCAGAAGAACCACCAGCTGAGCTCAGCCCAAACATCTGACTCACAGAATTGTGAGCAAATAAAATGGTTGTTTTGAGGTAATGCATTACACAGCAATAGATACACGATAAATTACATGAAGCCAGTTCTTAGGGAAACCCACCTCAAAACACTTCTCATAGAAGTTCTTCATCATGTTGGAGATGAAGTCTTTGGCTCTCTGGAAGTCTGGGGGATCAATGCTTCCTGAGCCATCCAGGATGATGGCAATCTCAGTGCCTGCCCAGGACAACAAGCAGGTCAGGAGTGGGCATGGGATTTGGGGCAGGTGTGAGGGCAGCAGGTCCTGCCCTGTAGGGCACATGCTCCTACTCAATCCCTGAGGGCTCAGTTCAGGGAAGAAGTTAGGGAAGCTCCCAAGAGTGAAGCTAGTGTCTCAGAGGCAAAGAGAGAGCTGAAGCTGCTCAGGCTCTGACTTGCTGTATGAGTCACTCCCATCATGCCCACTCTCTGGGCCTCAGTTTCCCCATCTGTAAGATAGAGAGGGCAGAGCTGGGACTGGCCAGGCCTGTAGAATCCAGCCACTGCTCCCCCACCATCTCTCAAGTTGAGGCACCCCTCAGCCCTAGAGGCTGCCAGGTTAGGCGTTGGCTCTGACAGCCTCTGGGAGCAACCCAGATCTGCCTCTTCTCACCAGCTTCATCTTCCTCCTCTTCCTCCTCCTCCTCCTTTGCCTCCTCCAGAGCCCGGCGCTGCCTGGCTGTGTTCTCATGCTCTCCCATGCTGCCTTCTTTGCTCTTGTAGCAGTCTTTAGGGTCCACATGTGCACCCGGATCCAGGACACTTTCTTTATAAAACACACATGGAAGAGCTCAGAGTCAGAAAGCCTCCATATTCACCTTAGGCCGCTCACACTTAGCTCTGCTCTGATGCCTTTCACATGGGGCCTGTGTCCTTCTGCATCTGCCATTGGCTGGTGCCTCTCCTTAGAGACCCAAAGGACTCTCTTTAGAGCTTTCCAAGGCCAGTGCGTATCCAGTCCTTACCAAGGTCAAAGAAGTTGATGGGCGGTACCCGGGGACGGAGGTCAGGATCCAGTAGGCTACAGGTGCCTGTGAGTTCTGAGCTGAGGCTATGGGGCCGCCGGGCTGGCACTTGAATGCATACCTGGGGAGAGGGGAAGAAAGGGAGGGGGTAGGCAGGCTGGGTCACCCCCATGTTCCTTAGCCACAGCCCCACTATCACCCTCACCCCAGAACTCAGTAGCTTAACCAGGCAGGGGACACAGCGGGTAGCTGTGGGCGGGAGCCAGGGGCGGGAGTCAGGACTGGGGTCAAAGCTGAAGTCAGCCCCTGGTGGGTGTGCCGGGTCACATGGAACACCTGGTCAGCCCCAGCATCAGCATAGGCGGTCAGAGCAGCAATCAGCCCTGGGGTTGGCACCAGGGAGACAGCTGGGCTCAGCCCCAGGAATAACATACCAGTTAGAACTGGTATCAATGCCAGGGTCAACCACGGGCTAGCCCCAGCCTCCCTGAGACCCTCTGTCCTCCGCCCCACCCCCATGCACACTCACCAGAACACCATGGTGGTTCTGGACAACTGTCGCTCCCCAGTGCCGCCCCTTTGGGATGTGGACATGCTCTGAAACAGTTGAACCCAGGTTAGGGGGGAGGGATGCCGGGAGGCAACTCTGGAGCCAAGGTCAGAGGGCACAGGGCCACCTCGGTCTGAGCCCCATGAAGAACTGTGGTCACTCAAAACAGCTTCTAGAAAGCTGGAGCAAGGAGGCTCCAAAGACAGGCCTGCACACAACCTGAGCAAAGAGCTTGTCCCTACGGCTTATTTATTGACTCAGTCAACAAATGCCCCTTGATGTCTGCTCTGAACCCAGCTTGTGACCCATGGTGAGGGGACTTGGTGCTTTTCCTCAAAGGGCTCCTAGTCTGGTGGGGGGTGGGTAGAGAAGCACTGGCCGGTGGGTGCCAGGGGAGAGTGCAAGGCGCTGCAGCACTGGCTCTGTGGACCAAGGAACCTCCAGCCTCAGAGACCCACCCCAGAGGAATCTGACTGCCTCTCATCTCAAGGAAAAAAGTGGTAGCCCCTTCCTCTGCCTTCTGACTCTGGGACTCAGGATGCTGTCCTATTTTTGAGTCACAGACTCACTCAATGCCCCTGCTGGACTGTGCACTCGTCTGGGCAGAGATTGACTCTGTTCAACTCAGTGCCTCTCACAGAGACAAGGGTTCTACGTATACAGCCAGGTGGTTGTCAGTAAATGTGAGACTTGAGCTGGACTGGGTGGGATGGGCAGAGTTTGGTTAATGAATGAATCGGGGTTATGCATTCATTCAAACGGCATTTATGGAGTGCCTAATATACGCCAGGTGCCATGCTAGACACTACAATGGCCACTGTTAGAATGGAACAAGTGGGGTGGAATTCCATTGAGATGTCATGAGTTGTATTGGGATGGATTCAGGTTTGGAATCTGCCACCAAAACTAGAGGTATGACCTTTGTCATCCTGGCAACCAAAAGACTTTACTAGTCTGAACTGTAGCTTCCCCTCCTATAAATGGTGTGGTTTTGAGGATTAAAAGTGAAAGAAGCTCTTTGCAGAGTGCCACACACATAGTAAGTACTCAATCCATTTTAGGTACCTTTTCTGTTGCTAGGACTGCATCAGGAAAGGTGGGCTGGGGATGAGGGCTGGGTTGGGATGGGATTGGGCATTGGGAGGGAAGGCTCGGTGTTAAAGTCTAGGAGCAGATGGACTGGATTAGGTGGGGCTGGTGTTGGAATGGTTTGGATTGGGTGGGATTCCTAGAAAGGGGGTATGGGGAGCATTCCCTGGAGCTGGGGCTGACTTACCTACAGGTTCGCAAAGGATTTCATCATGGCGGAGGGAACATCGGTACAGAGGCCCTGATGTCCTCTTGGTTCTAGGGCTGGTGACCAGGAGCCTGAGTGGGAGGGTAGACAGCAAAGCTGAGCTGGGGGGCCATTCCCTTCTCCTCCTTGCCTGCCCAGGCACAGGCTTCCCATTCCAGGCTTCCCACAGGCTCCCTGTCCGGCAGACTGTGCGGAAGGCCCAGACCTGGGAAGGGCAGGCAGATTCCCAGCCTGGCACTGCGGAGTCTGCATTACAGGGAAGACACTTGCTCAGCCTCCACTTCTGCACAGCTCCAGGCAGGAAGGGGTTAAAGCAACCCCTCTCTGCTGACAGAGATGAGGGTGATAGTGGTGGAGAATAAAGACTCTGTTCTCTTGTGGGAGTAGGGGTGGGAGAACCAGGAAGCCACCAGCAGCAGCAGCAGTGTTGGTCCTGCTGGGGGCAGTGCTGGCTTCATTGGCAACAGTAGTTCCAGAGAAGAGCACGCTGGTGCCACTCTGCTATGGGTCAGTCAGAACTGGAGGTTGGGTGCCTCAGGAGATGTGACTGCTGACTGCAAACTTCTTGTCCCCTACCCTAAGCCCAGACCAGGGGGACAGCAGAGTGCAGTGTCAGCCTGAACATTCTCACTGTCCATGCTGCCCAGAGAGCGCTGGGCTGCCCTCAGACAGAAAGTGAGCGCTGGGGTCGGAAGCAGGGCCAGTGGGGAAGGGGACCCAAGGCTTGGTGGGAACTGTGAACCAAGCCCAAGGGCTCTATGCTGAGGCCAGGAGGAAGCCACAGAGGACTTTATAAAGGGGAAGCACATGATCGGTGTCTGCTCTCCAAAGGTCATGATGTGGCTTCAGTGAGCTGGGGGCCAGACGAGAGAGCACAGGGTGGGGGGCAGAATGAGGCATAGGCTCCACTTCCTCAACCCCCATCACTCTACGGTTTTTAAAATTATCAAACATACTCGCATATTTGCATGGTTTACAGAATGATAACAAAGTCTACACCCATGCTTGGGCGCCCACCCATCCCCAACTGAACCCACCCCAAGCTGACTTCCGCCCTCTGATTCAGCTCTTGTCAAGGTCACCCCTGGTTCCCACGTTGCCAAATCCAATGGACCCCTCTGCCCTCATCTTTCTCATCCTCTCAGCAGCCCTGAACGTAAGTGACCATCTCCTCCTTGAAACGTTTTTCCGACTTACTTCCCCTGCTCTCTCCTTTCTCCTGCTCAGACTCCTTTGCTGTCTGGCCTTTAAATGCCACCAGAGTCCTGGAGCTTATCCTTGTCTTCCTTGCCAGCACACTCTCCCTAGTGACCTCTTCCAGGTCGATACACCTGTGGATGCTGAAATTCCACCTGTACCTCTGCAGCCTCGGCACCCCCACCCCCACCCCGCTCCAGCCCTTAGACCAGCACGGCTACAGCAAGCAGAATAAGGGCCTCCAGAGAAGGCCACATCCCCAATCCCCAGAACTGTGAATATGTCATCTTTTAAGGCCAAAGGGGCTTTTTAAATGTTAAATTAAGGATTTTGAGATGGGGAGATTATCTTGGAGTATCTGGATGGGCCTGGATGGGAGTTATTTGGATGTTATGCTAACATCAGTTATCATACAGGGCCTTAAGAGGGAAGTATCACAAATCTTTCTCAAAGTCAGAGACAAGCAAAAAAATAACAAACAAAATATTTGAAGATGCTGCGCTTCAGGCTTAAAGCTGGAGAAAGGCGCCACAAGCCAAGGAATGCAGGCAGCCTCTAGAAGGTGAAAAAGGCAAACAAACAAAGCTCCCAGGTTCTCCCCTAGAGCTTCCAGAAGGAATACAGCCCTGCTGACACCTTGATTTGAGGTCAGTAGGACCTGTTTCAGACCTCTGACCCCCAGAACTGTAATAAATTTGGGTTGTCGTAAGGCACTCAATTTGTTTTATCTTGTTATAGCAGCGACAGGAAACTAATGCACTAACCAACTGCCCACTGTCTAGTAGGCTTCTCAGACTCAGAACATCTAAAAGAGAATCTGTGGTCTTGTCCTCCCGAGCCTGCTCCTTCTCATCTTCCCCACAGCCATAAATGGCACCGCC
>VBSM01003203.1:369324-389816 GCA_008086735.1 Cheirogaleus medius
GCAAAGATGTGGAAGCAACTCAAGTGTCCATCAATACATGAGTGGATTAATAAAATGTGGTATATGCAGACCCTGATTTCTAACAAGCTCCTACATGGTGCCCACACAGCAGATCATCAGACCACATTCTGTATTCCAAGCCTTTAAATACTTCAGCAAAGAAAACGAAAAGGAGGCGTGAGATAAATGCAGGCAGTGTAATAAAATCAACGTCATTCTGTGTCCACGAAATTGAAAACAAAACAAAACAAAATCTTCCTGTGAAGCACGACTAGTCCCATTCTGTAAACCAGAAAGAATTTCCTGGGGGTCCTCTCAGTGAGAACACGGACTGAACAGGCATCACACCCCAAGTCTCCCAGAGCTGCTATTTGTGTCCCCCCTGCCATTGCCCCAAAGGAGAATACAGGAAGCATAGCCAGACCGTACGTTCTGTCTTGCTGGGGGGTCACGGAGCCCTCTGAGCCCCTGATGAAAGCACTGGAGCCTTCTCCACTCCCCAAGCGCACGTTTGCACAAACGCACATCTTACCCTCGCCTGACGTGTTCTGCCCTCGGGCGGTTTCCTGGCTCCCTCCTCATCCTCAACATTCACCTCCTGGGAAAGGCCTGTCTGGCTTCCAGACCCTGCCTGGGCACTCTGTCCCCAAAGTCTTCACTGCAGTGTTCAACACCACCTGGAACTGCCTTGCTCATCTCCCTGTTCACCTGTCGCCTAGAGTTTCTCCCCCACCCCTAAACCAGAAAGTCCCACGAGGGCAAAGACAGTGCGTCTGTCTTGATCACCACGTGTCTCAGGGCCTGGGATGGTGGCTACTGGTGCCGGGGGAGTGATCCCTGCAGCCCATGCATGGACCTCAAGGGTTCCAGACCGAGGCCCGCAGGTGGGGAACGGGTTGCACTGCCTTCCGGCCAGCAGTCTGGACTCAGGCTCCTTGGCGCATGTCATGCTGAGCCTTATGTTTCCGGGTCAGCAGGCTGGGGCAAACAGAAGTCAGCAAACTTACTAGGAGAGAACTAAAGTGAGAAACACCAGCTCAATACAAAGGGCCTTCTTTCCCCATTTCTACCGTCAGTATAACTGGTGGACACCACTTGAGAGCCCAGAGAAAATTCCAGGCTCCTGTCCTGGCATCCATGGCACTTGCCCACCCAGCCCAAAGCACCCTCTGCCAGGCATGCCCCGGCCCCGAGCTCCTCTATACCCCCTGCCTGGACACCCTCTGCACACTCCCGCCACCGGGCCTTTGCACAGACTGCTCCTTCTGCCCGGCACACCCTCCTTAGCACCCTCCCGCCTCTGCCTGCACAGCCCAGCGTTCACGGCCCTGCTCAGACAGCCAGGAGCCAGGATCCAATCCAGACTCTCGCTCAGAGGAACCCACTGGTCCCTGAACCCCTCAGCATCTCGTGGTGTCTCTGTCTGGCTCTGACTAAATCCTGTCTGGGTCAGAGTGATCTGTGATTAAGTTTATCTTCCCCAAACTGTGATCTGATTTGAGTCATCCGTGACACCCTCGACCGCAAAGCCCAGCTCAGCACGGGGCCGGGCCCAGAAGAGGAGCTGGGAAACGTCAAGGGGGCCAGATATCTCTGTTCCTCCCCCAGCCCACGTCCATTTTCACTTTGTTGAACTGAGGGGTCTTGGTGCTCTCGAAGCTCTGACAGGGTGGGAAAGGGGAGGAGACAAGCTCAGGGCCGGACACAGCGTCCTCCCACAGCACCTGCTGTCTTCTAGGCACCGAGCTGGGTGCTGGGGCCCAGAGAGGTCAAGTGATCTGCTCATGGCCCACCAGCAAATTGAATATTTGTGTCCGGGGCCCAGGTCTGTCTGATTCCAAAGCCTTAATGTGTGCATGGGGTGGGTGTCACTGTATTCACTGAGCTGTCCCTAAGAGCCAGCTGGGGCCTCCGGGCTGCAGGCGAGGCTCACCTTGCTTGACCAGACTCTCCCCAAGCCCCTGTGACATTTGCCTTTGCTGGGGCTGCCCCCAGATCAGGGGACACTTTCCTGCCACACTCCCCACCAGGACTCTCGGAAAACAACAGTCTTGGCAGACAGTCTTGAGTTCAAGTCCTCACGTTGCCTGTGAGTCACTGAAAGGCCTTGGGCCTGTCGCCTCGCTTCAGCGTCCCCCTCTGTGACATGGGGCCGTGCAGATCAAACGGGGCAATGCCCAGCGGCGTGTGTCGAGAGGGAGGCTTAGCACGCGGCTGAGGCTGTTGGAGAGTTATGACCACAAGCCCTTCGCGTGCTGTCAGACACGGGGGCCCAACTACACCAGAGTCTGTCACCACACCACCCACAGGGCCTCCTCCCCAGGCTGTCCCCGGCCGCACGGGCCCGCTGAGTCAGACGAAGGTCCCCCCCATCCTGTCAGCCGCCACCGCCTCCCTCGAGCACCCGTCTCCCCGTCGCACTTTTCACAGAACAGTGAGTCGTCACTATTCCCAGTTTAGGAAACTGAGGCCCAGGGGGAGGGGGCATGGTTTGCTCAAATTTATACAAGGAGCTGGCTGTAGACGTCGGGCTAGACTCAGGGTCCTGACGCCTAGCCTAGAACACCCAGAAAGGCCTTGTGGGAGGATCACGCCCCAGAACTGTCTGCAGAGCGTGTCCGGGAGCAGCACGCAGACCACACGTCCTGGGCCCACAGCCTTGGTCTTCTACACGGAGCCTCGTCGTCCCCACCCAAACCTCAGTCACCTGCGCCCATCTTCTCCCTCAGCCCTCAGGCTCCCTAAAGACGAGAACATACACCAAGCACTCCCCCGAGTATCTCCTCCGCCCTGTGCCCGCCCTCCCAGCCTCCGGGGACCGGACTGTGGCAGCAGCCTCCTCGCTGGCCTCTCTGCCTCCTCTTTCTCCCGGACTGCTCCTTCCACGCAACGTACAAGCCTGTCAGCGCCTTGCTCAAGACCTTCTACGGCTCCCCGCTGCCCTCACTGTGAAGTCCTGTCCTCTCAGGCCTGGATCCCACGTGTGCCCCCGTACACGGCGTACACACCCCTAACCGCCAACCTCCCAGAGAAGGTCAGAGATGTGGGGTTCCCGCACAGCCCACGCTGCACCCACCTGGCTCCCCACAAACACCGTGCTTCTCTGACATTTTGCCTTTGCTTGGGTGGCTGCCCTGCCCGGAATGCTCTTGCCTCACTCCCTTGCTGAGACCCACAGGCATCCTGGCTGGACCCTCTGGCCGGGGCTGGGGGGCTACTGTGTGTGCAGCCTTCTCTTCACGCAGGGGCCCAGGACGGGGACCCTCACCACCACGGCTGTGGGTGGTAGGCAACATCAGGGCAGACGGCTTTCTCTTCCTCCTCAAGCCCCACCCTCTGCCTTCCTAAAACCAGAGCCCTCACACCGAGGGTCTTTGTCCATGCTATTTGCCCTCCTCCCCCCAGGACCTGCCCATCCCCCAGGGCCCAGCGCAGACACCATGGCCCCACGCCCCAAGGACTAAGGTTTCTGTCACACACACAGGTCCAGGGTTGCCCCCAGGCAGAGCCTGGCCGCCCTCCCACTTCCCCAGCAGGGGCACAAGCCGTCAGCACAGTAGGGCCTGGACTTCTGGCTCCTTCTTCTTCAGCCCTGGAAGGTTTTATAGGCTGATAGTACAATTCCCTTCTTCGTACGAGGGGTGTGGACTCAACCTCTGAGATCCAGGAGGGAGAACTGAGTTGATCGAGTTGGAGTGAAGACTGACCTGGGGACAGCCGGCCGCATGGTAGCAGAGTGTGATGGGGCTGGGGGCCAGGTGTGGGCAGCTCCAGGGTTTCAGTGTGTCTGTGTATCTACACCTGACTCTTCTGAAATCTCCCTTAGAGGACTAACATTATCTCATCTACTCCCACGAATAACCAGTCATGGACATTGCGTGGGGGGCCTGGGAAAGGTGGAAGGTCAGGGTCAGGCCAGGAACGGTCCTGGACTCTCCCCACCCTTGGGAGGCCCAGCCAAGCACCGGATTCAGAGCCTGGGCCTGCGGTCACAGTCTGAAACGGTTCTTCACACCCTCCCCAGCAACTCCTTGCCACTTTCTCAGACCCCTCCCATCCCGCAAGCCGGGGTCAGTCTCACTTCCTTCAGGAAGCTCTCCAGGACTGGCCAGCCCCAAGTCTCAGGACCTTACAGTATGGAGCAGAACTGTCGCCACTTCATTTCTCCCAACCAGACTGCAGCTGCTCTCACCCCCTTCCCGTAGCTTAGCTGAGCTGCGAGCTAAGGGGTCTCCTAGCAAGTCTGCTCCACCTTGCTCTCTGCTGCCGTCAGCTCGGGAAGGGCCTGGGCCTCAGAAGGGGTTTGAGCAATGTCATCTGCTGGAAAAGGCACTGAAGTGATGATGGGTGGGTGTCCCAGAGGTTGCAGAAGACAGAGATGAGCAGGATGCTAAGTGATGCCGGGCTTAGCGTCCCAGGCCATGGGAATATTCTAGCGCTGGGAGTAGGACAGAGGCCTGGGCTGGAGTCCTGTCTCTACTGGCACTTGGCTTGCAACCCTGGACAGTCACTACCCCTCTCTAGGCATAAGTCAACCCCTCTGTATTGGGAGGGGGTGAGAACAGAGTCTAGTCCAAGCATCTTCTCCAGATATGCCTGGGGATGGGGAATCAAAGCCATGCGGGACTCTCAGCACCCCATATGTAACTGAAAATAAAGAGAAGTCTAAATTGTAAAATATGGAAAAGGGAGTTCAAAAAAGTTTGATCTTCCCATGATGACTATTTTGATGTTTTTGAAATATCAAGTATTCAAATCTGTACATAAATACATGCTTTGCTGGTGCCCTGTGTGATCTGGCCTGCTCCTCGGGTGATCTGGTCCCATGGTGGACGCTCATCCGAGTCCCCTCCCAGCACGCACTCAGCTCTCGCAGACAGTTTGTGCTCACTGGCTGTCCCCAGCCCCCTCAGGGAGAACTCAGGCAACCAGGAGCCTTTACACTACGCATGTCTGATGGCCATCTACTTCTCCTGCCAAGCTTCCGACCAGGAGCCGGAGAGCCCCGGGAAGTCCACCCACATCACCAGGCAGGACCACCCCGGCCTCAGGCTTGATTTGAGCAGCCTGAGGAGCTCACCTGACCGTGCTCAGCCTCAGAGCTTGGCTTGCCCACAGTGGCTTCCACGGGAGGTCTGAAGGCCAGAATGGGACCCTCAGGCAGCAGAGGTGCCTCTCCAGCTCCACCCACATGCCAGTTTCCACATCGGCCCCAACAACAGGAACAGGAAGCAGGCACCCCCCCAACACACTCGCTCCCACAGTCTCCTGTCGGCACTCTCGTTCTCACAGGGTCCTCGCCCTGTCAGCCGGACCCTGGTTCTGTAACAGGAGGGAGCTCTGCTGGGCACCCTGAGAACAAACTTGGCACAGACCCAAAGACCTGCCCCAAGTGGGTGCCTTGGGGAGAGGGCCTGGGTTGGGATGGGGAGATTGGCTGGAGGAGGAGCAGGGGGCAGAGCCCTGGAGGCTGAAGCCACAGGCTGTCAGCACTACCAGCAAAGGGCCTCCAAAGCCCCTCCCCAGAAGCCTGGAGATCCGACCCACAGAGCAAGAGCACTTCCCTGGGGAAGCTCCCACTTTCTCTGACGTCTGGCCCAGAGAGCGCCCCATCAGACAGACAGACAGACAGACATCCAGCTGGAGCGGAGGGCACAGCAGCCCCTCAAGGCAGGGGCTGAGACTGACTTACTGGCCACGCAGAGCAGAGTGTGGAAGAGCCACATCCTAGCTGGAGCAGAGGCAGCTGTGTGAGCCAAGGCGGGAGCTGCAGAGGTGGGAGGCCAGGAGGCGGGGCCAGAGGCAGATACTCAAGCAAGGTCCTACAGGCAGGCAGGCTCTTTCAAGTAGGCAGACACTCCTTGCACACGGCCAGGCGTGTGGCTTCCTTAGCAGTTGTGGGCTGCGTCCTAGGAGCTTAGAGACAACCATCGGCCTGTTCCATCACCCATGCTTTGACCCACACTTTCGTGGACTGGTGAGCCGAGGTTTGGCCTGGGGCCATAGTTCAGGGTGTCCTCGGCAGATGTTGGAGGTGCAGGTGCAACATTAATCCAGCCTGTTATTTGGTGTCATCCAGTCCCCTATCCTGCCCCAGAACCCACCACCCAGCTCCCAGTCCAGGGTCCTTGGTGGCAGCTGCCTCAGCAGTGACAGGGGTCCCCCTTCCACAGATAGTGCACCCACAGCTGGAAACTGGGCTCCTGTACTGGCCTGTGCACTTACGGGCCTAGGGCATGAAGGGCCAAGTGGGAAGACCCAATCAATGCACTGAACGAAATCCAGGCCTCAATTCAACTTTGGCTGGACTCTCTTTAAACACAGGTGGACAGCACTCTGATGCTGAAACTGATCTAACAGGGCTCTCAGTTACCAAAATAAGAGTCAAATTCCATGTCTTTCAGCATCCTTCTGATCCATCCCAGCATTCCAAAGTATAAGGCACTGACAGTTTGCGGTCATATTTAAGTGCTAACTTTACGATCTGTCAAATTTGCACTGTGTGACCAAGTCTTTGTCGCGGAAGGAAGTCTCTCCTGCACTCCTGCTTCCCAGGTTGTTGGAAGAGTGGAGCAGCACTGTCCAAAAGAACTCTCTGCAGTGACAGAACTTTCCAGATCTGCATCATCCACCGCAGTAGCCATTAGTCACATGCAGCTAATTTTAACTCAAAAAGGCAGGGTATTGCATGTCTCTCAAGTGAATGTCCGCAGTCCCAGGGAGGGAACTTTGATGTGTTAATGTGTTAACTAACATAAAGTAGACAATGATGATGACAACGACTAGATGAAAATCAATTTTATTTTGTTTCTCACATTGAAAGCTTGCTTGGCCAAAGTTCTGTGAAGATCTGATGACACTTCAAACATTTTTACATTGTCTGCTTTGGTCTGACAAAGTATCTATGACTAGAGCTTACTCCATTACGTGAGCAGAGATTACAATTCACCATTTCTCATCCTGTACACCACCCAGCAGAGAAGTTAAACAGCTGAGAAAAGCAAAGTTCCAGGTCTGAAGATTTTCCTGCCAGATCACAACGAAAACCATCCTTAGTCTGCTTAACCTTGTCATAGGCTGGCCCAGGGCCCCACCTGTCTTCCCCCCAACTCTAGAGCCCGATGACTCTCCACACCCCCATTCATTCTGAGTTCAAGGGCACTTGAGAGAGCCATGGCGGGGTGGGGATGAGGGGGCAGCACTGGCCCACAGTGGAAGAGAGTAGCCCAAAGTCACACAACAGATCCTTGTCAATACAGGGCTAGAGCCTAGGATTGCAGCTCACTCGAGATTTCCGAGAGAAGCATGACTTCAAATTTGGAGTGTGAACTTCAGGGCACCTCAGGAGGCCAGGCAGGGTCGATGACTGGATGCTGGACAGGAATCAGGGCCATTTTCTGCATCTTCGTAGACTTCTAGAATGCGGACTCATCCTGCATCCACCTAAGATGTATTTATCCAAGCTGGTCAGTGTCTCTAGTCATGAGCACATACAGGGGCCCTTTTAGCCCACCTGACGGTAACTGCTTTCCCCACAAACCCAAACTTAAGGTTCCAAGGTCAGGGGCCAGGCTGTGTTGTGTAATGCTCCCCCCTCACAGCACCTAGTATGAGGCTGAATGTGCAACAAACGCACATTTAACCAAGAGAACCGTGAAAGTGGTTTCCTAACTCACTGTACTTTAAACAAATGTTCAGGGACCAGCTTGAGGGACATTCTACAACATACACTGGACTGCACTTTTTAAAAACATTAATGTCATAAAAGACAAAGAAAGGCTGAGGAACTGCTCCAGATTAAAAGTAACTGCAGACATAACTAAAGGCAGTGCCTGATCCTAGACTGGACCCTGGACCAGAAAACAATGGCTTCAAAAATCATTATTGGGACAGTTGGCAAAATTGAAACTTGAAGTAAAAATTAGCAACTCTTTCCTGAATCTGAGAACTATACTATTGGACATATGAGAGGATGTCTTCGTTCTTAGGAAATACACACTAAACATTTTAGGGGTAGAGGGGCATAATGAATGCAGATAGCATAATGAATCTCAGATAGTTCATGGTTCAGAGAGGAGGGGAAGAAAAAGGGGAGAAGGAAGAAAGGAGGGAAAGGATGAATGATAAAATAAAATGTGACATAATATTCTTTGTTCTACCCTTGAAACTTCTGTGATTTTGAAATCATTTCAAAATAAAAGCTTCAAAAACCGTTCAGGGATGGAGGAGACGTGCCCAGCACGAGGTGCAAGGGCTGTCTGTTCTGTCCTACAAGTGAGTCAAAACCACTGAAGTGTGTACTTGTCACTGGACGGGGGCTGTCGCACAGCTGCCTACAGCCTCCAGACGTGGAAAACGGTTCTAATCGCCTACTGCCTTCTGAGTCCTAGAAGTTGGGAAGGATGAATTTGGAAGAGTGAGGACGCTGCTGAGACGAGCTGAGAACTGCAGGGCTGCAGGGGAAGACTTAGAGCAGTGCCATCACTCCTGCTGACTGAGCGCTCGGCACAAGCACCACACTCAGTGCCACCTCATCAGACCCTGTCAGCCACCCTGCACGCTCACCTGATTTCACAGATGAAGATGCTGGCTCCCAGAGAGGCCACACAGCTAGTAAGTGGCAGACCTGGGACTCAAACAGGTCTGTCTCCTCCAGAACCAGGACTATGAGCCACTATAAACTCTCCTGCCTTCAGATGCATGGGTTTGTGAGCTTTTAAAAAATGAAGCTGTTATTCCACAAAGAAAGACTGGGATCCTTGCACTGCTGGAGGCTGTGGACTGAATTGTACCCCCTCCAAATTCATATGTTGAAGTCCTAACCCCCTCTGTGGCTGTCCTTGGAGATATTTGTTTTAGGAGGTATTTAGGCTTAAATGAGGTCTTATGGGTGGGGTCCTAATTCAAAAGGATTGTGGCTCTGTAAGGGCCATGTGCATGCACCAAGGAAAGGCTACCTGATCAAGCCAGAAGAGGGCCCTCACCATGCTGGCAACCTGATCTTAGACTTCCAGCTCCCAGATCTGTGAGAAAAGAAATCTCTGCTGTTTAAACCACCCATTCTATGGTATTTGGTTATGGCAGCCCAAGAAGACTAATATACTGGGTTACCTCCTAAAAAATATCCCAAGTAAAAGACGTGTGTGTGTGTGTGTGTGTGTGCGCGCGCGCGCACTGGGGATGGGAGGATTGGGAGAGGAGGCAAGGGAGGGGATCCTCTTGTCATAACTCAGGGGCTGGGAGAGGGAGGGTCCAAGGGCTTAGCCTCTTGCCTGCCCTCACCTCTTTCCTGTCTGACTTACACCCTAATGCTCCTTGGAAAGTACAGCAAGGGTCCTCGAACACACATTAGCACTGGAAGGAAACCTGGAGATCACCCCAGTGGAGCCCCTCCTTTGACAGGGAAACCGAGGCCCAGAGCAATGAAGGGACTTACTCAGTCTTTTCCGGTTGAATATGTGAGGTAGAACGAGCCCCTAGGGCCCCAACCCCAGCTCTAGCCACCACCTCTTTTGACTTTCCCCCAAACACATCCTACCTGAGCTAAAAATGCCGCCTGCTTCTCATAGGCCCTCTGAGGAACCCTTGCCCATGAGGGACACATCACAGGACTAAACACCACCACCGCAACTCTAGGAAGGGACAAGAAGGCCGTGTATCCTCTCCTGCCAATGGTGTGGGCCTCTGATCTTCACTGACCTACACTGGTCACTGGTGAGGGTGACAAACAGTCTGAGGTAACAAGAAGTCTCGACCACTTAAGAATCCGGTCGACCAGAAAGGGCCTCTGGCATTGCTCAAACAGATGAGAATCCTGAGGCAGGGCACTGACTTTGGGTACATATCTATAGTGCAGCAAAATTCCATTTCAATGCCTCACAGCTATCTAAAATAGGCTTTTGGAGGCAGCCCTTTCCTAATTGCTCCCAGGAACATCAAAGTTCTGTGAAACGTTCACAGAGTTTCATTGAAAAAAAAAGCTACAGTATCTTTTCTTCTAAGATTTATTTTATAAACATTAAATTCTAGATGTTTATTGTTGGTCAGATTATGAAATAACAATCTGCTCTGAAGCAAGGATGCTATTCTCACTATCATCAAAAACATTCTCTCCTTTCAGTTCTTAAAAAAATTATTTAACTTCTAATTTATTTCTTGTTATATATGGTTTAAAAGCAAATACTATACCTAAGGATCAAACTTATTTGTGCAGCTAACTTATTAATCTGTGAAGCCATGATTTGCTGTTGACTTAAATCCAAGTTAGCACTTTACCATAACTTTTACAATCCTTCCAGTGAGAAGTCTGAGGAATGCTGCTTTAGGCAAAAGAGCTGCTGCCAGGAATGAGTTCTGTTTCTTTTTACATGCTTTGAACTGCCGTCACTTTCCTCACCAATAGGACGGAGGCTAGAAACTGGCTCAACAGTCCTTCTTTGAGGCCTCTCACCCACCTGCCAGCTTCCTTTCCTTCTGTCCCGGGGCAGATGGATGCTTTTCTAAAAAATATTCTGGACAACTGCATGATTCCCTAGCACACTCTTTATATAGCTGGGTAAACTTCGGTTCCAATATGGCCAGATCATCAAAATTTGAAGTTTACTAAGGTCTATTTAATGAGATTTTTTTTTTCTTATACAAGCATAGTGTACGCCCTCTGAACAGTCTTCCCCTTTCTGAATCTGGCTGTTTCTTCTAGAATTAGACTAGCCTGCAGATAATAATGCCAGAGCTCGGCTGGGTTAACACAATTCATTCATTCAGCAAATGCTTTTGAAACACTACTTACTCTGGGCTGGGCTGGTGAGAGGATACAGAGATAACAACACGAAAACACCTGCTCATTAAGAGCTCACAGGCTAGAAAGAAAAATAAAACACGAAAATAAAGCGTTGTATGCACATGGCAGAAAAACAAGGTGTAGCCTATAAGAGGGGCCCAGGGCCTCAGAGGATGGAGCTGTTCCCCTGGGAGATTTACAATTCATTACATGTTTATGGAGGACATGTAAGTGTCAGGCACGGTAGTAGGCACTGGGGAAACTCCGATGAACAAGCCAGACATGGTCCCTGCTCTCGTGGAGCTTACAGTCTAGCAAAACAGACAGACGAGGAACAGGAAATTACAGTCCAGTGTATAGGTGTGCTGGGTTGAGGGGTACAGTGATTTGGCATTATACACACAATTCACTTAAACACAACAGTATTTGTCTGGAAAAGTTTCAAAAAAAAGAAAAAAGAAAGAAAAAGACAAGAAAAAGAAGACAACTGTAAGTCGTTTGGGCCATTTCACTTGCCCCTCCTTCACTCAATGGACACAGACAGGTGGGAAGGCCTGGGTGAGCTTGTGCCTCTGCTGCTTCTGTGGCTTGTCCCTGTCCCCAAGCTCCTCAAATGAGCTTCTTGCCTAAGGGTGATTCTAACATCCAAAAATAAGTAATTTTTGCACAACATGGTCCTACCTGCAGGGCAACTACTTCACTTGGTGTTCAACCAAAGAAACAGTGATCTGTTCCCACATAAGCAAGAACTGACTGCACAGGACCTCACAAAGCTGGTCATCAACATGGCACCTTCCTTGGATTTCCAAGAGGAATTTTCATTACACTCAATTTTTATCTTAATCCTGGAATGAGCCAAGACTTCTCCCGGGCAATGTCATGGAATACACAGAAGGAGACCATACCCTGGCTCTGGAAGGTGGGGGTTGCCTCCTGGGGGGGGAGGGCCTTAAGACCTTGAGGCTGAGGCAGGAGGGGAGGACCGGGAGAAGTATGTTGCTGGGGTAAGAACAGCACTGTGCAGAGTCTGGGAGGATGGTGAGATCAAGACGGATCCAGGGAACTAGTGAGCGGAGGGCAAGGGAGAATGGGAAGAAGCGACCAGAGACACTGCCAGAGACTAGATCTTGACCAGCCTTATAAGCTCTCAAAGAAGTCTGGAATTTATTCCAAGGGCAATGGCTAAGCTCTGGAAAGGTTTCAAGCAGAGGATCAGATTTACATTTAAGAAAGTTCATCCTGAAGCACACAAAAAGATGCCCATCGTCATACCTCTAACCCTTGCTAGGGAGAGGCAAAGATATAAAATGTAACCAAAATGTTTGTACTTTCATATTTTCTTGAAATAAAAAAAAAAGTAAAACAAACAACATATATCTTCCTATAGCACCTCCAAATTAAAGTCTTTTCATTTCAATAAACTTATTGCTACCTTTAAAAAAAAAAAGCCCATCTTCATTACAATTAGGGGAATGCAAATCAAAACCACAATGAGATACCACTTCACATTTGAAAATAATAAGTGTTGATGAAGATGTGGAAAAACTAGAACTCTCATACATTGCTGGTGGGAATGGAAAATGGTACAGCTCCTTGGAAAAACAGTTGTAAGTTCCTCAAAAGGTTAAAGATAGTTAACATATGACCCAGTAATTCTACTCCTAGGTATAAACCCATGAGTAATGAAAATACATGTACACTTAACTTACAAATCAACGTTGACAGCAACATTATTCATAATAGCTAATGTGGAAACAACACAAATGTCTATTAAGTAATGAACAGATAACTAAAATGTGGTATATCCATACAATGGACTATTATTTGGCAATTAATAATTTTAACTTCATTAAAAAATGAAGTACTGATATATACTACAAGATGGATGAGGCTCAAAAATATTTTAAGTGAAAAGAAGCCAATCATAAATAGACACATAGTGCATGATTCCATTTATATGAAATGCCCAGAATAGGCACATCCGTAGAGACAGAAAGTAGATTGGTAGTTGCCAGGGGTTGGGGGTGGAGGGAAAGAGGAGTGACTGCTAATGGGTACAGCGTCTTTTTGGTGATGAAAGTGTTCTAAAATTGATTATGGTAATGGCTGCACAACTCTGTAAACATATCAAAAGCCACTGAAGCGTACACTTTAAATGGGTGAATTGTATGCTTTTAATATATAAATTATACCTCAATTAAGCTGCTAACAACAAACAAAAGTTTATCTCGGCTGCAGCGTGCAAAATGGAGAGGGACAGACAGGACAGAGACCAGCGAAGAGGCTGCGGTACAGACAGAGTGGGACAGGACAGTGGTCGAACTGAAGGGAGGGATTCGTGGGATCGGACTGGGGGGCTGGCCGAGGGGAGTTTACATCTTGTGGTGGGCTCCACAAGTTCTCCTGGGTACTTGGTAGCTCTCCAAAGAGGGAGAGTGGGAAACAGAAATGAGGTATCTGCACTTATTATCAAGCAGCAAAAATGTATTTAAAATTTCCTATTTATAAAGACTAAGAGGAATACAAAAAAGTGTGTGGCCCTGCGACCCACACGTATGGGGAGTGTCCAGGAGAAAAGTATGCCAAGCTGCCTGCCAGGGGACTGTCCTGACTGTCCATCTTCACTCCTGAACTCCAAAGAAAAGGCCTGGGCATTGGGGGCAAACTCAAGATGTTGCAAGATTTGAGTGCCTGAGTGTGGGCAGGAAGAGTGAGAGAAGCTAATAAGGCCAATAACTTTGGGAAATAAACTTAAAACCTTTAAAGCTACCTTTCTGGGTCTTCTGTGTTTGTGAGAACTGCAAGGCTGCTAAAGTACATATTATTCTTGGTTAGGTCAAAGACCCCATTTTAACTGTACACCACCCCCTTCCAGAATGTCTTCCCTGTGTGACTGTTGAAAGGCCATGGGACAAATGGGCCTCAACTATTGGTAAGGGTCACGACTGGCAGACAAAAAGGTTAAGTCTGCAAAGGCGCACATTCTAAGCCCTGCAGAGACCATGTCGGTTGGGACCCTGATCACAGGACATTTCTGTCCCATTAGCAGAACCAGACTGTAATGGGATGGGATAAGCCCTTGTCCACAACCACACACACCTTCAGCCATCTCCTTGACACTTCCTCTACTTGCAACAGAAACCAGTGCTGGCCAGCCCACTGCAGTCACAAGCTTTGGGAAGAGTAAAAACACCACTGATCTGTACCAAAAAGGCCAGAAACTCTGGTACCAGCCCATTCATTTGCTAAATGGGGAAAGTGAGGCCCACGTCCAAGGAGCAGAGCCAGGGATTGGCATCCAGGTCTCTGACTCCCAGGCCCTTGCACTTATTACTCTACCAATTCCCCACGCCTGGACCCCTCCTAAGAACCTGGCTCTCAGCTGTGTGCTTCACAGGGCAAGAAAAGCTGAGTGAGAAACCTCAGAAACCTTGGGTCTCAACCGGCAGACAAACCAGAACTACTTCTTTCCTAGAATCCTATTAGGGAACTGAAACATATCATGATTATATGCTCTAATCTTTCTAAAGGGAGAGAGAAAATGCAGGTTAACTAATGAAATATGGGACAACACAGTTTTTGTTGCAGCCCTCAAGTCTCACAGCCCTTTACTTTAGCAACAGTGTTCTGCATTCATTCGCACCACAGTGTAATCAACTATCAAGGTGATCATTAGCTCAGCCACAAGTAACAATTTCAAGGATTCAGGGTTGCACTGGGTGTAGAACACTCCAGGCAGGTGAAGAACTGTGACATCAAAAAAGGGACAAAGGCTTATTACTATCTCCACCTCCCAAGTTCTAGTGAATTGAAGTGGAACACTACTTTTTAAGCCTGCAGAGGAATACAAAATTAAATACTTAAAAATAAAAATCAGACCAGAAGACAAAATAACTACCTTCTTTTTGTGGTAAAATAATCTGAAACAAGTTTAAAAATAAACAAACTAAAATTTTTGTAACCAATATCTTATTTGCCAGTTTTGACAAAGTTTTCAGGTGCCACAACTTGGAGACAGAAAAAATAAATATCAATGTATCACTTCTAACATTATAATAAACAACAGGATCCCATCTCAGATGGATGGACTCTTTTTCCTACAGTGGGCCGAAAAGCAAGTTGAACTCTATGTACAACAAACAGACTATACAATTAGGAGCATTTAAAAATAATGAGACTCCTCTCTTTGCCTTCTTCCAAAGTATATAATATATATTTAACAGCACAAAAGAAGACACCACTTGAACTTCCCCTGTAGCCAACAGGAAGAATTTCCACATATAAAAATTAAAACTTTTAAGTCATTAATATTTTTAAACATAATACAGACTTAAAAATTGTTCAACATTAACCCACAACCCCACCCCTAGCACAAAAATCAACCCCAAATCCAGAAGTCATAGTTTTTTGTTTCTAAAACTCCCACAGCACTGAACTTGATCTTCACATCAAGCTGATAGCTAGTAAGAGGCCCCTAACATTAGGAATCCCCGAGGGAAGAACGGAAGCACGATCAATGCTGCGTCTCTTATCTACCTGGGCGGCAATGGTGCACCTCTGAGGTCAGGTCCGTGAGATTCGCCCCCACACTAGGGTCCCGGAAGGGTGAGCTGGCAGCTTCCCTCATCTTCCCCCTCGAAGGCTGTCCAATAAGCACCTGGGAATTGACTTTTCTTGGGAAAAGGGTGCTGGTAACAGCTGTCAGGGCCAAGGCAATAGTGAGAAGTTCAGTTCTCTGCTCTTTGGATGAACTGTGTAAAACATTTCTTTTAAAAGACACAATGTTAAAAATATTAAGAAAACGTCTACAAAATCTGGAGGGTTGCCTTTTTCTCAAAGGGTAAAGCTTGTGGGGTTGTGGGAAAAGAATCAAGGGCCCAGAACTATAACTCTGCAGCAAAAGATAGAGAGATGCCCTTCAAAGCTCGTCACATTCTCAAGATGTCTTGCTGAAGCAGCAAGAGCTGAGGGTGACTGTATGAGTAGGAGCAAGAGGGTGCCAACTCCTGAAGGGGGAGGTTCCTACTGTGCGCCCCACCCTGTGCAAGAATGTCAGGCTTTAGGGCAGCTGCCATAGGCCCCAGGGCATCAGGACTCTGCCTCTGAACCAGAGCTGCTTTCCCGACTAACTTCAATCTGGAGAGATGGTAAGTTATCTAACCGGCTCTTCTTTTGACGAGACTGCTCTTTCTCCTTAATCAGAGCCCCCCATGCCCTTTGCAGCTCGGAGTCATCTTCCTCGGTGCCAGGCACCCTGTGATCCACTTTCTTCGTATTCTTTTCTTTGGTCTTGGGTGCAGATCCTAAGCGAGTCCATAAGCTACCTGTTTGGGTGAGACAACATTTCAGTTCAGCAGTCACCACGGAGAGCCAGGGTAGTATTGAGGAAGCAGAACACTGCCAACAGCTAGCTGATGTGCAGGGAATGCGGGCAGTCTGTGGCACTTGTGACTCACTGTGCAGCCTTGGCTAGGTAATATTATTTCCCGGCTACAGCCCCCTGCCTGCAAACAGAGGGGTTTGGACCCAATGGGAAATTCTCACTGTTGGTGGCAGATCCCCCTGAGCTAGACACATCAGAATCACCTGAGAGGCTGTTTCCTCCCATATCTACCCCTCCCTGCTGAGATGCCACCCTGTGCGCCACTTCATTCTGCCAGGACTGGCCCGTTCCAGGATCCTTTCCAGCTCTAACAGTCTGTAAATTGATGGGTGGGCTACACTGTAAACTTTCAGAGATTCTGTCCACTATCCATTAATTTTTAAAATATATTTTCTAAAAATCTAGCAATAGAGAAATACATGTTCAGAATTTTGTGACATAGCCACACTGTAAGGAAATTAAAAGTTTTATTTATGAATGTAACAACGTGGAAAAATGATTACAATAAACTGCTGCATGAAAAAAGTAGGATATGTCTACAGACAAAGACTGAAATAGCACAGGCAAAACTCAAAAGGATTTGTACTAAAAGCAAAGAAACAGGAGTATGGTTTTTTCCTTCCATTTTCTAAACTCTCCTTAATGTTAGCACTATGACTGAGGAGGAGGAGGAAGAGGATGTTGATGATGACAATAATCATAATGGAAGAGAAAAAATCATTTATTTTGGCATTTACTGTTCTCCACTTTCTAAGAAAGTATTTTTATGCTACATACACCCTTGTCCTCTGCTCTTACCCAATTCCCATTCCCATCGGTTTTAAGTGTTACCAACCTGATTTCTTCTCCCGAGTGTCAGAGTAGAGGCCTTTAATATCTTGCCTGGGAACACCCAGCCTACTATGTACATCAGAAGGCTCTCTCCGAACAACTGGGTTACTACTAAAAGCCTTTTCTGGAGAATATGGTCTTTTTCCTAACCGCTGGCGTATATCTGGAAAAAGAAAACAAGCACTGCTGTGACCAAGTGTGTGCTTTGCTCTCTGTACTGTCCACCTAAGATCTCTAAAGGATCTGGCACCAACTCTCCCCGAATGAGGACACAGGGCCTGACACAATCAGGCTTCTAAAAGCCTCTTCTCTTCATAATCAATCTGGATTCCCCTAGAAAAATTTAGACACAAGGGCTATCAGAGGTAAAAATCCTTAGCTGATTGCTCTAGAAAAAAATTTCTGAAGCAGAAACAACTTTTTGTGATAGAACCTAGCACACTAAATAATTTACAAAATTTCAGCTAATAAACTATACTTCAAGCTCCATGAGGGCAGAGGCACGATCTCTGAACAAATTAAGTAGTTCTCAATGCACTTATTACATTTAACCTGTAAACATAATGAGATTGGCAAAAAGCAAAGGATCAAGGCAAGATGTCCCAAACCAAATTTGTTTTTCTTCTAATCCCCTTCAGCAATCTGCCTGTCCTCTTGAGTTCCTTCTAACAACAGCAACAGCAGATACACATTCATTAGCAAGGCCTTACACTGGGGCTTTTGTCCATCTCACTCTAGCTTCTCCCAGAGAGTAGCGTCCCATTTCTCCAGTCACTCAGGCCTGAACCCCTGGGCTTCTTTCCCTTTCCTCCCTCACCCAGCACTAACTGAGTCTTCTCCTACAAGGCTTCCAGTTCTCATCCATTCTGTCTCCGCTGTCCCTGACCTAGTCTAGGCCCTCATTATTTAACTCTCTACCTGACCCCACTCCACCCCCACATTATTTTTCTAAAATAGATATAAGATCAGGTTACCCCCACCTCAAAAGATTAGGTTTGCCACCTGCAATCCTATTCCCCCTCTAATACCTAGCTGTAAGGCCATTTTCCCTAAGAGGCCTTCCACAATTCCCTTCATAGGGCTACGATGGCTTTGTATCCCCTCCAAAGACTTGCAACATTCCCAGCACCTGGCAGGCATAGCCGAATACCTGTGGAATGAGTGTTTGCATGTATAAATGATCCAGTGCAAACTCTTAACCATTTGTACAACCATCCAACTTAATTTCTATTATTCTTGTGTATAAAGTATACCAATGACCAAAAGAGTAAAATACAGTTGGTTCTCCTTATCTGTGGGTTCTACATCCATGGATTCAACCAACCACAGATTAAATATACTTGAAAAAACAAAACCAGGCTAGGCACAGCGGCTTGAGCCTGTAATCCTAGCACTCTGGGATGCTGAGGGGGGAGGTTTGCTTGACCTCAGGCGTTCGAGACCAGTCTGAGCAAGATTGAGACCCCATCTCTACCAAAAATAAAAAAAGAACCAGGTGTCATGGAATGCGCCTGTAGTCCCAGCTACTTGGGATGCTGAGGCAGGAAGATTGCTTGAGCCCAGGAGTTTGAGGTTGCTGTGAGCTAGGCTGATGCCACGGCATCCTAGCTCAGGGGATGAATGAGACTCTGTTTTTAAAAATAAATAAATAAATAATAAACAATACAAATTTTAAAATACAGAATAACAACTGTTTATATTGTATTAAGTATTATCAGTAATCTAGAGGTGATTTAAAGTATACAAGAGGATATGTATAGGTTACATGCAAATATGATGTTATTTTATATAAGGGGCTTAAGCATCAGTGCGTTTAGTATCTAAAGATTTTGGTATCTCTAAGGGGGGTCCTGAAACCAATTCCCTACAGATACCAATGGACAACTGTAATTGCTTTGGACAAAAATACTGAAAGCTAGTTTTGCAAAAGTCTGATTATTTTTCATTTCCTGAAATTCCAATGCCTAGCCCCAGATTTAGATATGACAAATCAGGACAACTAATTCAGCTCATAAATGGCAATGTTTTATCCAAGAACATATCCCCACCCCAGTTTGCTTTCTGGAGCTCAGAATGAAGGACAGAAAGAAATGAAGAACAATACCTGACTTAGTATTGCTGACTGGTGGCCGTGGACATGAGTGCTGACGTTTTTCATCTAATAGATGTCGGACATCTGCAAATTTCTCGGATGGTAATTTGTTACCAATTCGGTTTTTGATATTGCTTGAGGATATACTATCTGCCCTCATGGAGTTCCTTTAAAAAAAAAAAAAAAAAGAGTGGGGGGCACAGTTAACTAACTGCAGGTATGATACAAGACCTAAGAAATAATCTCATATTTTGAAGGAAACAATTTAAGAAAATTTAATATGGCCAACGCTGACTTACAAATACTATACACTGACAATTATTTGCTTACAAAACCCATGATCAATCTGTTGTAAAAAGACACATTAGAGTGAAGAGGCTCCTGAGTTTTCCAAGGTAGTTTCCACATATGATATATGTATGCTATCACACAACATGTAACTACAAGTCCTCTCCTCATGGAACAAACATTAAGTAGATGCCTACAAAGAGCATGGGGCTCTCTGATCATCCATGCTGTAACTGGCTATAGTCAAGAGTCTATAGTCCCTTTCTTTAAAGGGCAGACTTCTCTATCAAAGAGATCTGCTACCATGCTAGCTATCAGCATTATTCTGGTGGCATTCTCTACCAGAAAGTTCTCTGAAAACTAAAAATAAGGATGTATATGAGGCCATGCAAACAAATCGGCTTGAGTGGTCTTTTTCCTTCCCCCCAAATACACCACCAAGAACATCTTATAGACAGCATCTCTAGATTGGAATTGTGGATACACTATCTGCCATCATAGAATCTGCTCATCCCTACTTGTAATCAAAGAAATGCACATTAAAATAACTTTTTTTTGGTACATGAAACTAGCAGAGATTAGAAAGAATGATTATAGCTAAGGATGGTGAAGATGTAGGTAACACGTGGTAATGTGAGTGATTAAAACTTTTCAGAAAGGAAATGCAGCAATACTTACCACATTTTAAAACACAAGTATTGTTCTGCAAATTAACTGGACTTTGAGGAATTTAGTGTAATAGTAAGAAAATAAAAACCTAAATATCCATCAAAAAGGAATTAAGTAAATCCTGATATATTCAAACAATGGGCAATATACAGTTAAAAAAATAACAATGTCTACAATATATTAAATGAAAAATGTACAATGCAAAATATAAATAGCATAACTTCATTTCTATACCCATATATTTTTATATGAATATAGCTATAGTTTCTCCATGTTATGTATATGGATAAATAGCTGAAACCTTATTCATTCAATTGCTAATGGTCATTATTATCAGGAAAGAATGGGAATACAGGTGGTTTTCACTTTTTATATTGTCTATAGTTTTTTTTTTGGAGACAGTCTCACTTTGTTGCCCAGGCTAGAGTGAGTGCCGTGGCATCAGCCTA
>VBSM01003203.1:424906-459132 GCA_008086735.1 Cheirogaleus medius
CCGCCTCGGCCTCCCAGAGTGCTAGGACTACAGGCGTGAGCCACCACGCCCGGCAATGAATGGGTTTTGATATCTTAAACAAAGGACCAATCCCACTTAACTCTACTACAGAGTTTCAACAATTATCCCAAAGTATAAAAAACAGAGTCTATCAAGGACGAATGCTGGGACTCCATGATGAGGTTAAATCTGCTTTCAAAATTAAACTTGGGCCACAGAATTGCACAATTTTATAACTGGAAAGTACTAAGCCCAGTCTTCTCACAATCAGTCTGTGGAGCACAAACTAAGTGCTAGAGGTCTTTATCCTGTGACTGGCTTGTCCCACCACGAGGGGGCGCTGGGTCACAGGCTCCCGAGCTCGAGGGACCAGGTTTGCTGGGCACCGTCCTGATTCTTCTGTTGTCCTGGCATGATTATTAATAGCTTCCCTGTTCACTCTCAAAAGTGGCCCCATTGGGATGTCAAATTGTACATGTTCCCCCTATGCTAGGTGCAATTCCAGCATCAGGGGCCCGCAGATCTAGATGAGCTCAGGGAATTCCCTCCCCAAACCCAACCACCTCACTGAAGAGATGGGAAACTGTGGCTCGGGACTGTCCGGCCCCTCCCAGGCCCCGCACCTCATTATGGGGACATCCCTGGGTGCAGGCAACCTCTGGCAGGCGCAGGAGCAGACACCAGCATGCCCACTGCGTCAGGGCCTCTGAAAAGCCCACTTCCAGGAGGGAGGCCTGCACAGAACCAGCACCCGGTGCCTGGACCGCACAGTGCATGCTCTTCTGCCCGAGAGGCTGGGGCACCTGGACAGCCCAGCATCCTCCTCTCTGGGGGGCACGCCTCCGCCACAAAGCAGGCGGGGGGGCACCACTCCCGCCAGGCTTCCTCCCTGCGGCACCCGTCACAGGCCAAAGGAAGGTGACTGCTGCTTTCCCAGGACCGCATTCCAGCTCAGGACCTCACGACTTTCTCTCTGCATGTCTGCGTACAAACTCCAGCCGGCCTCGCTGGCATCCCAAACTGACTTTTATTGTGGCGGAAGAAGGTGGAAGAACTGAGGACGAGGCCACAGAGGTTTGGGGAACTGGTTTTCTGGCCTCTCCCAGGACGCAGTGAACCCACAGGCGTGGTTCACAGCAGGGAGCCTTCTGCACATAGGGGTTCCTCTCCCCAGGCCAGCCAGCCTGTCTGCACGTGTTATGGGACAAGTGTTCACAAAGCACTGCCTGGGCACGCGGCCTCAGCAACAGCTGCAGGCACACTGCCCCCGGGCCAGGCACAAGTGCCCCTCCCTCCACAGCAGCCTCCTACAAGGAGCCGACACCAGCCCATCTGCAAACCTCCGCCAGGCTACCATCATTGGGGGCCACAGATGTGAGCCCCAGGGGACCGAGCTGGATGCAGCGGGAGAGTGTGACAATGTCAAGCTTCCAGCTGACGACAGGTCTTCCTGTCCCATGGAGGGGCTGAGTGAGCCCCTCATCTCTAGAAGTCTGTGAGTCTGATGCTGGGCCACGAAGTCCTGTCTGGCCCTAACTAGCCTTGAGGACCGAGGTGCATACAGGGCCACCCCTGAGACTGGCCAAGGCCGCTGGCTCTGGGCTTGGCCTGCCAGGGCACACTCAGCAGGGCCCGGGCCAGCAGTACTTACATCAAGTTTCCCGGAGCAGACATGGATCGCTCTTCCCTCCGTGCTTGGGGCTCAAACGGGTTCCCAAAGGAACGCTTCCTCAGCATGGACTTCACCAGGATCTGAGGAGGACACGTCAGCATGAGGAGCACGGGCCCAGGCTCCCAGACACGAGAGGCAGCTCGCACGCAGCCCCCACTCTGACTCCTTAGAGAGCAGCTGCCAGGTGGGCCCCGCTGGGGGTCCCGTTTCAATCGGCAGAGGAAATGACAGAAAGCAATAGCACAGAGGGGTGGCTGCCGGGGTGAATTCACGGAATGGCAAGGAGCCCAGTGCCACCTAGGGCATGGGAGCAGAGGCCAGGACCAGACCATGAAGGGTCTGCAACACCAGGCTAAAAGCCTGAGGAGGGACAGGGCTGGAAGTGCCACTGGGAAACACCCTCTAGCTAGGGAGGGAAGGACGGCACCGAGGAGAGGCTGTGCCGGGTGGCACAGGGAGGGCTGGGGAGCTGCCAGCGGCAGCAATGACCAAACCAGTGGGGCTTCCAGGAGGGGACCAGCTGCCGCACACTGGCTCTCTGCCTTTGTCCCTTCTCCACAACGAGGACAGTCCCATGTCAACTCACACACACGTGCATAGAGCCAGCGGTGCACTCAGCCTTTCACTTGCTCACTCACTCACTCATCCATCCATCCATCCATGCTATCAACACTAGTATGCACTAGCTAGACACTATTCTAAACACTGGGGCCACACCGAAGCCAAAATTCTTGCCCTTGTGGAGTTTAAATTCTAGGTGGGGGACAAGCAATAAATAAGGGAGACGAATCAGTGAAATACACAATATGTTAGTCAGGGGTTAGGGCTAAAGAGGAAAAAGTAAAACAAGGGAAGGGGGGAAGGGGGGACAAAGGGGAGGCTGACGTTGTGGATAAGGGGCCAGGGAAAGCTCCCTGCTCTGAGGAGGTGACTTTGCAGTGAGGACCTGAAAGGAGTGAGGAAGTGAGTAGTGCGGACGCCTGGGGAGGAGCTCCCGGGCAGAGGGAGAAGTCCCAAGGCTCCAGGGCGGCCACTGTGGGGTGCACGGCTGCAGCCGAGCGCGTGGTGGGAGGGTCGTGCAGGGCAGCACAGGCTGTGGGTTTTACTTGGAGAGGACACAGGGGCCTGAGTGAGTGAGCAGGGTCTGAGATGACAGGGGACAATGCTCATGTCACCAGGACCATCCTGGCCACTGAGTTGAGCATTGACTTGGGGCTGGGGTGGAAGCAGAGGACAACCTGGGAGGCTACTCTAGTGGTGTGAGAGAGAGTTGATGGTGGCTAAGACCAGGGAAGTGGCAGAGGGGACTCTATGGGAGGTGGCTGGTTCCTGGGATGCCAGTCACAGAGCCAGGTAAACAAACGGAGCAGGCATTCAGCCAGCTGGTCCTAGCTGGGCCCGGACACACGGGGGGAGGAAGTGCAAGGCCAGACCCCACCACCTGGGGTGACCTTGCACTCTCTCCTGGCCTTGTGCTTACCCTGACTCGCTGCAACGCTTGGACAAAGGTACCCCAAGTTCCCCAAATGGCCATGGGGGACTATATTAATAACTTCTCACTGTCAACATGGAAGATGTCTGCAGGAAGATGAGCAAAACTGAAAGGTGAGGGGAGACTGGCAGGAGACACGGTGCTGTCTCACTGACACGTGGGTTCTGGGGCCACTTCTGCAACTCAGAGGCCAGGCCTGTTCACGGCCGCACCCTCGGCACCCAGCGCAGTGCCCGGGCAATGGCAGAGTTTGATGAACATCTGGAAGGAAGGAAATGCTTCTTCCAGTCATGGTGGATGCTGCTACTCTGCAAGGGCAGCCCGTTTCTTTAAAGCATTCACTCTCCTCGACATGCCTCCTGGTCTTCCTGCCACAAGGCTGAAGGGCGTGACCTCCTTCGCCAGGGGCCTCCGGAGGAATAATGGCCCCAGTGGCTCAGTATCACGACTGGCTGACGTGCACAGGGCCAGCCACAGAGCAAGTCTCAGGCAGTGCACAGGCCCTCCCGGGACAAGGGAGCCTCCCCACCCCCGCGGTCTTACCACCGTGGTCCAGCTGGGAATGAGCCTGACGGAGTTCTTCACCTCCTCCTCCGTCACCTCCACCACGCTGCAGTGCTCCTCCTCCGAGGGAAGGGGCTCCTCCCCCCTCTTGGTCACCCAGGGGTGCAACTGCGGAAGCCAGGAGGTCAGGGAGGGGTCAGGGCCGTGGGCAGACAGTCAGCAAGGGACTCCAGGCATTCTTCCAGCATTGACCTCGCAAACCCCAAACGCAAACCCGATACACACACGTGCTGGGGTAGGTCTCTACAGCAGGGGAAATGGGCCTGTTTTCTGTGTCCCAGCCCAACCCAAGACCTCCAGTTTCCCCACCTTGATGTCCGGCACCCCAATTCGTGTTTCGGGATTCTTGTCTAGCATCTTCAGAATTAGGTCCTTGAGCTCCTCGCTGACCTCCGGCCTAGAGACGGGGAAGGAAGGAGCCGAGGGTGAGTCTGCTGACGAGGCCTCTCCCTGCCCACCTCCCCTCCCCGCCCTGTGACCAGAGACACACCGCCCCTCATCCTCAGATGGGAGGACGGAGTTCCAGAGAGCATGAGGGACATCCCTAAGGTGCCGGGCCAGGAGGGAGTTTCAGAACAAGGATGTGGATATCCTTCCCTGAGTAGGAGGTAAAGTCTCCCTGCAGGACAGGAGCCACAAACACAAACGGAGCTCCGTGGGTGTGGGACACCCCCCTGGGTGGCAACGATGGTGAGAACGCTGTGAGAAGAGTCGCTTTATGGGACACCAGGGGCCTGCACTCCCACTCACCATCTTATCCTTCCTGCACCTGGGAGGTGGCCAGGAAAGATCCTCTCTCATTTGACAGAGGAGGAAACGGAGGCCCAGAGAGGTTAGCAGGTTGGTACAGAGCCACCCAGCAGAGCGCGGGCAGAGATGGGAGACCCAGGGGAAAACAGCACGATCAGCCCATGTCGACCCGGACCGTCTCTGCCCAAGCTCTAGGCTTCTTTGCTACCAGCATCTGTGGGCAGCCCAGGCGTCCAGGCCTGTGGGGGAGGAACCCCCCTCGGGACAGCTGACTTTGGTCCCTCTGCTGTCTTTGATGCTTCACCCCTTTTACAACTCCTGGGCTGGGGAGAAAGCTATCCCTGGCCGGGACAGCAGGAGGAAAGGTGCAGAGACAGGAAAGCAAAGGACGGGTAGGAAACGGAAGCCAGTTGGCTGGGGCTTGGGGAAGGGACTGCCGTGCCGGCAGACGAGCAGGTAGCAGAACCCAGGGTCCTGGGACGCCAGGGCCAGGGCGAGGCCTCCGTCCTGAGGGCTGTGGGGAGCCTCGGGTGAACTTTCAGCAGGAGATACAGTTAGATCGTGTTGGCTGCACTGGAGGGAGGCCAGAGAGGAGGCGGCTGGACCAGTCTGGGGAGAGGGCCTGAGGCCTGCACGGGGCAGGGGGTGCAGGTGGCAATGGATCCCAGGGACAGGTAAGAGGTGGACTCAACAGGGTAAGGGGACCAGACAGGAAGTGGGCACGAGAGAGCAGGAGTCATTGAGGACAAGTCCCATTTCGGTTTCTGACCTGCTCTAGTCCTTGAGCAGAGGGTAGAGGGCCTTGAGAAATGAGGAGCAGGGAGCCCAGGTTGGCACAGAAGCAGCATGTGTGAGCAGGGACCCTCCCAGACAGTCTCCCTGGGCCCAGAGACCCCAGCGACAATGGGAGGAGCGGGGAGGAGAGAGTGGCTTCACATCCCAGCCCCACTGAAAACTCCTCCGAGTGTCCACCTTTCCCTCTGTGAAATGGGAAGCATGCTGGCACCCTGAAGGTCCCCCACCCCACATGGGACACGTGGAAGCTCCCCAGGAGTCCAGGGGCTGCGACAGGCTGGTGCCACCGACCCCATGTAGACCTGCAGTGAAGGAGTGGTCTGGATGAGTGGCCTAGGGTCATCCCGCCCAACTCTGGGTCTCAGAGTTCCTCTCTGTACGATGACGTCTCAGAGACCTTGGTTCCACAGTCCCACCCCTCTACCTGCACTGGGGCCTCCCCAGGGAGCAGCACTCCCCTGCCCCCAGGTCTGCAGGCTGGGGTGGGGTCTTCAAAGGGCAGAAGCTCTCCTATAATTCAGGACCCTCCTCCCCAGGAGGGGGTGGTAGCCCCATGGGTCCCCCAGGTGGGAACTCACTCTTCAGGAAACACCACAGCCTCATTCTTGATCTTCCTGTGCAGGGCCAGGATGTAGTCATCGATGAACGGGCACTGCGGGGGGACAGGCACACAAAGGACATGGGCCCGGTGCCTCGACCCGCGCTGGGGGATCAGCCCTCATCCCCTGGGGGCCAGGGGTGGGGAGCAGCTCTGGGCCCCCCGTAGGCAGGAGGGACCTCGACTAGCGTGTTCAGGGCCTGGCACACCAAGGTGCTCAACAAACATCGGCCGAATGGAGGAGTCGCTGAGGGAGCTATGAGGCTGGGTGTACCCACTGGTATTACAGCCCCCTGCAGCCAGGCCTCCACTCCCAGGGCCTGGAGTTTGGAAATGTGTTTGCTGAGATTCCCTCCTGCCTCTCAGTGCGGTCACTAGAGTAGGGGCACTTGCACACAGAATCTCAGTCATGTCAGTGTTGGATGTCCCCAAGGTCCAGCCTGACCCAGAGGTGGAGTAAAGGACGATGTGTCAAATGGATGAACAATGGAGTGAGTGCACGGATGGATGAATGGATGGCACCAAGGGGCAGAGGGACAGGGGCAGTCTGGCTGGAGAGGGGCCTACATCACCATTTGCTCCCCACCTTGGATGTCTGCTGTCCTGAGATGCCACGTGAATCCCTCCCAAGGGGATCAGAGAAAAACAGAAAAAGCCTCTTCTCCCTCCGCCTTCTCTGAGCCAGGTGGGCTCTTTCAAAAGCCACCTTCCAAAGGAAGTGGACACAAAAGAAGGGGCTGCATCTGCCACCCATGCCTGGCTCACCGGGTCCAGCTCACGCTCTGGGGTCTGGGCCCGCCCCAGCTCTGCTGGCCTCCCCCGCACTCACCTTCCCATAGACAAAGCAGTACAGTGTGACTCCAGTGGCCCACACGTCCAGGGCCTAGAAAGAAACATGCTCACATCAGTCCCCCAACAAGCATGGCCACTCCCCGCCCACCCAGCTCCGGTGGGTTGTGGGAGAGGCCCTGCGGGGAACCTCCCTCCTCAATCATGTATGGATTCACTCAACAAACACTCCCAGGTGCATGCTCCATGCTGGGCCATGTGCTGAGCACTGGGGACACAGGGAAGACCAGAACAGGTCCTGCTCTCCAAGGGTCCTGAGTCTCCTTGGGATAGACCCAAACCAGATATGTCTCCAACTCAAGAGGTGCAAAGCCCCCTTTATCCACGGGGTCACATTTGCCACCACCGTGACACAGATGTACCGCAGGGATAATGGTATGTATTAAACTTACACTCACAAACCGGCTCTGGCTTCAGGGGGTCTTCCCTTCTAACAATCCACCTTTCCTGACACCGGAAGCAGCCCCTGTCCACTCCCCGCATCCCGTGCCATTGCCACGACTCCTCAAGGCTCCCAAGAACGATAGGGCTCCCCCACACTCTGGCTTCTAATGTGCTCTCTCTCCCGCCCCCAGGACCCCACGCCTCCTCCTACTGTGCACTTTCTCTCTTACATGAGTGATTCTCAAATCTCCACCTACGCATTCCTGCCCCAGATGCATCATCTGAATCCAACCAGGGAACACCAGACAAATGCAAACCGACAACACTCTGCTAAGTAACAGGCTTGTTCTCCTCAAAAATGCCAGGGTCAGGAAAGACAAAGAACGGAGAAGAATTCTTCCAGAATAAAAGACACCAAAGAGACAAGACAAGTGAATATGGCAAGTGATCCTGGATTAGATCCTGGACCAGAAAAAGAAAAAGTTATAAAGGACATTATTGGGAGAACTGATGAAGTTTAAATAAGGTCTGTAGATTATGTCAGTCTTATCTATGATAAATTTCCTGATTTTGATCATTGCACTAAGGTTATGTAAAAGAATGTCCTTGTTCTAAGGAAATGTCTACTAACATATCGAGTGATCGAGTGACAAAGGGCATAGTGTCTCCAACTTAACTTCTGAATGGCTCAGAAAGATATAATACAAACACATATAAATAGAGATGACAAAAAAGCAAATGAGACAAAATGTTGATAATTGGTGAATCTGGGCAAAAAGATACATGGAATTTCTTTGTACTAGTCTTGCAACTTCTCTGTAAATTTAGAATTATATCAAAATTAAAAGTTTTTAAAAATCCTTATCTGTCCCTGGGGGGGTCAGATAAGGTCCCTGATCTCTTTCTTGGGCTCTGCACCCACACAAGTGTGCAAACACCCCTCAGCCACGCCACAGCCTCCCTGGCAGGGTGCGGTGGGGCAATCAGCGCTGGCTCCACGGTCGAGAAGGGGGGTGCGCCCTGGGAAACACACCGACCCCGGTAACCCCTTGCTCGGAATGCTCGGCCTACGCCCCTGTCGCTTATGGTGAAGCCTAAACTTCCAGGCCCTCCACACTCTGCCCCAGCCCCTCAGTTCTCTTGTATGTTCTCCGGGCTCTACCTCTTGCTCAGATCCTCCCTGCTCTTCAAGGCCAAGTTCAAAGCCTGCCATGTCCAAGATCTGAGGGGAGCCTCAGACATTCCCTAAACATGAGCTCTCCTGCCCTTTTCATCATCCAGAAGGGCAGGAAGCAGGGCTGGTGTCATTCTGCCTGTTCCATAGCCCAGCTCAGAACCCAGCACAGAGCAACTGGCAGTAAATACCTGCAGGGGAGATTTGGGGCCATTTTGCTGGAAAGCAAAGGAAGGCCAAAGGTGGGAGTTTGTCAGGTTCCAAGGAAGAGGCAGATATGTCAGTCCTTAGAGGCCTAGACACAATGACCTTGGCATGCTCAGGTTGCAAACTAGGCCCCTGCCAGAAGCTGTCCCACCCCTCCACCTGAACCCCAACCTGGCCCAGGGCCTGGAAGTCACCTTCCCACTGAAGCTCTGGCCAGAATCAGAAATGGCCTCGGGGGCCATGAATGCCGGGGTCCCAGCCGTGCTGGACAGCTGAGCATCGTTGCCCTCAAACTGGTTGCTGACACCGAAGTCGGCGATCTTCACGTGTCCATCATCCCCCAGGAGCAGGTTGGAGGGCTTGATGTCTCTGTGGACGATCTTCTGACAATGCACTGCAGAGAGAGGCGGCTCAGGCGCTGGCCTAGGGGATGGATGCCCAGCAACCCGCACCTCCCTTGCCCAGCCAGGGCATCCCAGCCCACGCACACTCCTATCTCATGAGGACCTCAGAAGAGGACATAAGGGCCATCTGCTCCACTATGCAAGTGCAGTCCAAGCTGTTAGCAGCAGAGCCAGGACTAGAATCTTAGGAGTCTTTGGACTCTAAGTCCAGTGCTCTCTCAATGACAAACAAGGTGCCTGTTGCTGGTAGGGGAGATCAGAGGAAACTGGGGGAAGGGAGCTCTCCACAGGCCGTCTCTGCCCCTCCCACGTGAGTGCTGCCTGCAGACCCAAAGCCTGTCACCACCCTACACAGTTCTGTCCCCCACCCAGCCTGGTCAAGGATGTCCCTGCTCCTGGGACTGAGAGTTGGACTGTGGAGACTGCGGTACCCTGCAGAGGCACTGTCTCAGCCCTAGGGATCTGGGATGATGGCATTTCAGAGAGGGAGGGCACCCCAGCCTTGGGACCACCAGGACGAACATGGCTGGGCTGAGGGTCGGCCATCTCTAGCAGGCTGGGAGCCCGTCCTGCTTCCTGGGTCCAGTACTGCCAGGAAGCAATGGGCAGCTCAGGCTGAGATGACCAGACATGTCCCAACCAAGAAACTGACCCACTGCCACGTACTTGTGGACTCCCTCCTTAGCAAATACCTTCCCCTGGACCAACAGACTCCAGGATGTTGGAAAGGTGGGAAGATAGAAAGAGAGAGAAGAGAGGAGGAGGAGAGGAAGGCTGGGGGCCAAGAGTGGGAGTGCCATGCAACATTAACCATAGCACCAATGGCTTTTTATTGATGGCCTACTATGTGCCAAACACATACAAGGAATCTGACACATGCCCATCAGGGCACAGAAGCTCAGGGGGCCAGATATTCAACTGTGAAAAGTGTTCTCAAATTCTTTTTTTTTTTGATATAGGGTCTCATTTTGTCACCCAGGCTGGAGTGCAGTGGTACAATCATAACTCACTGCAACCTCAAACTCCTGGGCTCCAGTGATCCTCCTACCTCAGCCTCACAAATAGCTGGGACTATAGGTGCACACCACCACGCCTAGCTAATTTTTCTGTTTTTAGGGTCTCACCATATTGCTCAGGCTGGTCTCAAACTCCTGGCCTCAAGCCACCATCCTGCCTCGGCCTCCCAGAATGTTAGGATCACAGGAGTGAGCCTCTGTGCCCGGCTGAGGTCTCAAATTCTTCTCTCAAACCCTAGCCTCCCCCCTGAACTCCAGGCTCTTTATCTATGTGGATTTCCAACAGACATCTTGAGAAATAGATAAATAGGTAGATAGATAACTTGATTTCTCTGCCTACAATACCTCCCCCAACAAAAACAAACAAAAACCCCCAGAAAACCCCTGCTCCTCCCCAGTCCTTCCCATTCAGTTAGAGGCAGATCAGCATTGCCAAAAACCTCAGGATCATCCTCAACTTCTCCTTCTCTCAGACCCCATGCCCAGTGCATCAGCAAGTCCTATGAGCTCAACTTCTAAAATATATTCCTGGTCTGATGCTTCTCATCCCCTGCATTGCTGCACTAGCCCCCACGGACTAAGAACCAGGCCTGGGCCTCCTTGACATGCAGCCCTCTGAGCGCAGCTCTCCCTTCGTGGGGCCAGAGTCTCAAGGCAGGTCTTCAGCTCGCCGTGCCTCTGCGTGTCCACCTGGCCAGCCCCCGGCACTACCCGATCCACTCCAGGGGAGCCCTTCACTGTGATTAGCTGGGTCCTGATGAGGCTTTACCCAGTAACCAGATGAGACCACTTGTTTTGAGTGGATGGCAGTGGATGGCAGACAGCAGGCCCCCAGCTGGGGAGAGAGGCCCAGAACAGGAACGGGGTGGAGCCACGCCAGTATAGGATCATGCCTGCCACTGACCATACCGAGAGTAAAATGTCCCCTTCCCATCTCACACCTCTAGGCTTTTGGTAGGGACTTTCTCCCAAGCCCTCCCCTACGTGTGCCTCAGTTTTCCCATATGTATAAAGAGTATTAATCTGAGGGCACAGAAGAGGCTCAAGCAGGATAAAAACAGTCTTGTTCCTGTTACTGCAGGTCGAACCTCAGCTGGGTCCCCGCCCTGTTCCCCAGGGAGAGAGTATGCTCCCAACAAACCAAGCTAAGATTTTAGAGACAGGCGGCACCCAGGCCAGCACCGTAGGTGACTAGGCGCCCTCCTTTCCCCAGACAGTCAGTCACCCTGTGCTGGCCACCCCACCTCCTTCCCGTCCCCTCCCCACTGCCACTGCCCTAATCCAGGCCTCACCATCTGTCACTTGGGCTGTAGAAACAGCCTCCTCCCTGACCAGCTGGCTGTCTCTCACCCTCCGATGACACTCTCAGATCCAGCCACCACACAGCTGCCAGACAGAGCTTTCTAAGGCGTAAATCCCAACACATCCCCCTGCTCAAAGCCCTCAGGGCCTCACAACACTGAGGCTCACAGGATGAAGTGGTGACAGTCCTCGGGGAGGCATTCCCAGCCCTCACGCTGTAGCCTGGACAGGGTTTCCAGCATCATAGTTCAGTAACCACCTCACCCCCCGCCCCCGCCCACTGGAGGCTTCAACCAGATTGAACGTCTCCCCAAACTCAAATAGTACACGGCCTGCTCCCCTCTGTGCCTCTACCTGGCATACTGTCTCCCATCCCCATCCCCCAAAACCTGGCCAACGAACTCCTAACCATTCTTCAGGACCCTAGTCACACGGAGCCTCTTCCAGGAAGCCTCCCCTGGCCAGGGTGCTCCTGTCCTTCCGCAGCCTTGGCAGGCACCACACTGTATTACCTGCCTGCTCAGTTTTCTGTCCCTCCCACTAAGCGGTGAGGTCAAATCTGGGTCTTTGTCGTCTCTGCCCCCAGCCGCCACTTTGTAGGTACTCACAAATGAAGGAAGTGAATGAATGAAACGAATGAAAGAACAAGTAAATGAATTCCGGAGATAGTGGCTAAGCTAACTAACATCTGCTGTCCTGAGCTCTCATCACCCTAGGGCCATTCATGGTTGAACGCCCCCTGCCACCATCCACGGGCCCCATGCCAGGTCACTCTACCCGGAGCAGCTGGACATAAATCCCTTCCTTCCCACATCTCTCGAGGCCCTGTGGAGAGGCCACGCCTGGCTAAGAAAGCGGAGGAAAAATACAGACAGAACACCCAACTCACACACCGACGTGGTGCGGAGACCAGCACCACCCCCACCAGGGAAGGACTCGGCGCATGCCCAGTGAAACCTGTCGCCACCCCCATCCCGCTTGAAAGGCCTTGGGCCCCGCCTGCAGGCCCATGCCCCGCCCCCACTGAAGCTGATTGACAGATCCGCTCAGGACCTGCTCCGAGCCTGCTCAGCCCGCCGCTCCCAGATGCCCTAGCCTCAGCCCAGGGGGCAGGCTGCCCCTGACTCACAATACTCGAGGCCCAGGATGATGTCCCGCAGGTAGAGGCGAGCTTGCTCCTCGGGGAAGGGCTTGTCGCAGGGCACTTCCATGACGGGTCTATGGAGAAGGATGGGGGGAGGGGTGTTCAGCGGGAATCAGGATGCGAAAAGGCGGGCACAGGTGAAGTGGAACAGGGCTGGGCCGTTCAGGCCCTTGGGGACATCCTAGGAACCCTATGCTCACATGGGTGCCTAGAACCCAAGATATTAGCTTTTTCTCCCATATAATGAAAATTGTAAAACACACATAGACATAAATATCCCTTTTCAATCACTATAATTTCAAATCAGCTTTATGTTAATTTCTGATTGGCTTGGTGTTCCTTCTTCTAAGTTCTTTATTATCTATAATCAAACAATTGCAAAGATGCCATTTAGAGCAGTTTTTCAAACTGTGGATTCAGATCCAATAGAAGGTCATGAAATCAATTTAGTGGGTGGCAACTGCTTTTTTTCCCCTAATGAAGTAGAATATATCAGAACGTATGACATGTGAAAAAGATATATACTGTTGTAGAACTTAGATTTCAGTTACAGATATGGATTGCAATATAAACATATATTTTGAAAAATCATACAGGAAAGACATCTGTTAGACTAGGCTCCATCAGTGACTTGCTGTGTGATCTTGAGCAAGCCACTTACTCTCTCTGATCCTCAGCTTTCTCTTTCATAAATGGGGAGCAAATGGAGGAGTCCTACACACTCAATTCAAGGCTTGTAAAGCTGAAAGAACCCTTTGTGATTTGAATACAAGTAACATTTGAGTCCCACCTCTATCCTTTTGCCTAAAAAACACTCATTTCTTCCCCTTCTCCTCCATCCAAATCTTCTTCCCAGTTCTTCAGGGCCTGGCTTAAAACCCACCCCCTCCTTCCAGGGGCCTCGCTGACTATTCCAGCCTCACTGACCTCCACCAGCCTTCAGAGGATGGTCCTCTTGGTCTCTTCTTTACCCCTAAGACCAGAGCCCCCCAAGGGAAGGGCCTAGGTCTCTGATCTCTCCTAGAGTAGCTGACCTTTGGGCTGGGGACACAGGGAGGGAAAGGAAGGCCTGGATAAAAATTGACCTGCCTGATCGGGACGGGGAACTCACCCCTTTCTCAGGAGGTCAAACACTGAAAGAAAAGACAAGAAGGTAAGGTGTAGCTAGCTGGCAAAGCAGCCATTGCCAAGGTCCCTCCCTGTTCTGGAGGGTAGGAGAGGGGACAGGTATGCAGGCATACTGGAGGGAGAACAGGACAGGGAACCCAGGATGGCAGAGGAAATAAATGGATGAAAGTGGGGTCTGCTATGGACCTGCCTCATCTGCTCCCCAGGTGCTGGGTGAGGACCATCAGCAACAGCATAGACCCCTTTCATGGGGGTGGAAACTGAGGCTCAGAGAAGGGGCAGAAATTTTCCTGAAGGTCATAGCAGATAGGCAAGTAGGGTAGGGAGTGGAGACTACAGCCTTGGCCTCTAATTCCTAAGCTAGTTCTCCTTCTGCCCCACTTTCTGAGACCTCTTCTAAACCCAACCCTAAACCAGGCACAAGGAACTTAAATAATAACATTAATATTAACAAAGATAATAACTTATGTGTTTTGCATATGATAACTCATTTACTGCTCACGTCAAACCTATGAGACAAATACTATTATCTCTGTCTTATAGGTGAGGAAACTGAGGCACAGACAGGGTCTAGGAACTGACATAGCCTGCGTCCTGCATCTGCCTGAGTGCAGGGCCCAGAGCTGACTCACAGTCTTTCTGATCAGTGGGGAGCAGGGAGTGGGGGCTTGGGAATATTTGTTGAATCTAACTGGATATCCTGGGCCTGGTTTGGCAGGGCTGGGCAAGGGAATCCAGGGTTTGCGCATGGGGTTTTGCCTCTGCCCCCAGGAGTCAGTGCATTCACATGGCCCACCTGAAGGTCATGCGGGTCCCCAGGAGCCCTTGGACCAGCCCTAGGTGAGCTGCTACAGGAATGAGCTGGGTCACTCACCCAAATAGAGATTGTCCTCAGCTGGGTCGTCCAGGACCTGGTTAGAGGGAGCAGAGATGGGGGTGGGGCTTAAGAAGGCACTGGGTGGGGTCCCAGACCTCCTTGTCCTTGTCAGCTGCAGGACCCCTAGTATGCTCTACACCCACCCCGGACAGTGAAGCAGGAACTGTACAGGGGTCAGACAGATGGGGCCTCAGAAATCACTGACCCCCAATTCTGGCCCATCACATGGCATCCAGCCCTTCTTCCTTCTTGCTGTGATGAGGAGCTCACTTATTGCCTCTGGGGCAGCCCTTCCCCTCAGTGAGAACTTAAGAACATCCCTGACTACCCTGAACTGACCCCTGAGGTCTCCCTGCAGCCCCCCACCAAGTCTGGTCCTGTTCTCAGAGGCCTCCGCCCAGCTACATCTGCGCCCCCAGCACACGGGACTCAGGCTGGTTCCCCCTGCTCACCACCACCTCCTACCTCGATCAGTTTGACCACATTCACATGGTCCAGCTTCTTCAGGATGGCAATCTCCTGGTACACCCGCTCCAGGGGCAGCAGCTGCTTGGCTGGTCCTCCCTGGGCAGCCTGAGACCCTCTTGGGGGAGGGCGACCTGTAACCAGGAAGCGGAGTCAAGCCCCTGTTCCAGGTGGCTGGGCCTCACCGTGGACCTGCAGCCAGCCTCAAGCGAGAATACTGTCCCAGCCCACCAAGCACATTCCATCCCCAGGCCTTTGCTTACACTGTCTCCCCACCCCCATTCCTAACCAAAACTAGCTGGAACTGAGGTCTTCTCCTCCTCTGACCCCCCAGGCTAGGAGCTCCCAAGGACAGGACCAGATAGATACATACGTGGAAAGCCATACTGCTTCAGTAACTTCTTTTTGGAAAGAACTTTCATTGCCTAAGGAGGGAGGGGCAGAAATATCACTTGTGTGCAGCCACCAGGGGCTAGCACAGGCTGGTTACATGTAAACTGAGGTCCAGAAAGGCACACTGGACGTCTGCCACAAACCGAGGGTGTGGCCCAGGCTAAGCTGGGTTAAGAGGTGGCCATATCTGAGTCTAGGCCTTTACCCTATTCCCCCAACAAGCCTTTCCAGAGCGCTCCTCACAGAGGAATCCAGCCTCTGCTTGCATATCCCCAGGGTCAGGAAGCTCATTCCGTTTGCACACCCCTAAGGACAGGGAGCTCACTCTCTTCAGAGAGAGCCCTGTCCTCTATCTCCCCGGCACAACTTCTGCCCCACCCCCAGGATTCTAGGGCCTGATGTGGGCAATACCTCTCCATATCCCCAGACTCACATAGTGTCTGTCTTCACTTTCGTTGTAGGCCAGCCTCACCACGCCGTAGGCACCCTGCAGATAGGCGCTGGTCAGCCCCTCCTGGACAGGGCAACCCCTCCCACGGCTAGCTCAGGAAATGGGGAGCACAAACAGCTCTGTTCCCTCCTCCTGCATCCCATCTCTGCCTCCCACCACCAGCTGGCTCATGCACATAAAGTTCAGGCAGATGGGGAGGGGATTCCTGAGCCCTGGTAACTGCCCTGCTTTGCTCAACACAGCTCCAGGCCCCCCTCAGTCCCATCAAGAGCCCCGGGGGTGGGGGGTCAAGGATCAGGAGTCATCTCCACCCTGGCTCTGCCTCATATTTCACATTCCCACCCACAGAGGAGAAGGAACAGAGCCAGGAAGTGGGTCCTGAAGCCCCTACTGCTCTTGGCCTGCCCCAGTCCTACCTTGCCAATCTCACTCTGCAACTTGTACTGGTTCAGCTGCACACAGTCCTGCGGGGGAAGGAGGCCGAATCAGGCAGAGCTCGATCCAGAGGTGGCACTGCCCCCACCTCAGGGGCCTGTTCAGGGCTCAGTCCTGGAGCCAAGCACCTCATTCCTGGACCCCTTGGCCTCACCAACCTTTTGAGTTTGGATGGGGAAGTTGGTGGCGCCATCACCATCCTAAGTGATGAGAAGACTCGGATAGTGTTTGAAAAAATGAATGATGAAGCCATGGCTATGCTTTGCTCCCTAGGAAGCAGTGAAGGGAAAATGCACTAATTCCTGCCTGGATTCTGGGGTCTGAGAGCCCCCAATCCGTGAGAAACCGACGAGCAACTATTTCCAGAAGGAGCTGGATGAGGAGGTCTAGACTGCAAGGGCAAGAAAGACTACGGAGCCTTGGGGACAGGAACTGAACGCCTTGGTTCAAGCACAAAAAGCTTGGCCTCTGAAATCTGTAGATTGCGTGGGATCCAAGTTCACTTTCAGATCTAAGCGGCAAGGACAAGGCCAGCAGGAGCCCAGAGGCTGGAAGCAAGCTGGCTGCTTCTGAGTCAGAGCAGACTCTAAGGGACAGGATGAGGGGTGAGGAGCTCAAGCTGGGGAAGACCTAGGGGCAAGGAAACATATCATCTATCTTCAGATCTCTAAGAGGACTTTTGTGGGGTTTTTCTGAGACAGGGTCTCACTATTGCCCAGACTGGAGTGCAGTGGCATGATCATAGCTCACTGAAACCTCCAATTCCTGGGATCAAGTGATCTTCCTGCCTCAGCCTCCCAAGTAGCTAGGCCTATAGGCATGCACCACCGCACTCAGCTAATTTTTAAATTTTTTGTAGAGATCGGGGGGCGGGGGGGTGGTGGTGGTCTCGCTATGCTGCCCAGGCTGTTAAGAGGGCTTCTTAGGGGACAAGGCAGAAACCTATTTCCTGGGCCTGGGCTGTGGGTGGGACATATAGGAGGCAGCCTTTTGCTCAGCTGGAGCTCTACTGGGTGAGAAGAGGCCATACTGTTAGGTAGTGAGCTCACCAGCTCAGAGGGTATACAAACCAAAGCTAGATGGTTGTGTGGCACAGATGGGGGCAGAAAAGAGTCTTCACTGAGGCCTACCGAAGGGCTCATAAGCAACCCCTAGCTCTGCCGCACCAACCTCTGCGTCCGAGATGGCCACGTGGTGGGACTCTATGGTGGGCCTCCTCCAGGCCCGTGGGGAGATGTGGCTGGTAGGCCCCGTGGCATAAGGCCCAGTCTGGGCCTCCAGGCAGCTTCCTGCTGGCCGCTCCTGCAGGGAGAACTTCCTAGCTGAGAGGCTGGGCCGGGCTGGGGGCGGTCTTGAAGCACTGCCAGGGATCACAGAAGCAGCTCTGGCCCGTGGCGGAGGGTCCACACCGTTCCTAGCAGGCTCTGGGTCACCATCCGCCTCTTCCAAGTGGGCCACGTCGATGGCTGCCACCCGTTCTACCAGCTCTGCTCGAGGGTCCTGGCAGCAGACGGCCGGGCCCCCTTCCATTGCCACAGTCCAGGGGGTTGTCCGTGTAGCCTTGTTGGTAAGCTGAGAAAAGAGAGCAGAGAAGGCATCACTCCTGGATGTTAGGCTGGCTACGGGGCGAGGAGGGCGGATCTAAGCCCTTCTCCCCCTGTAGTCACAGGCCTCTGGGTCCCACCTCCGTGCCTTTGCCCTGGCTGTTCCCTCTGCCTGGGCTGCCAGCATCCAACCTCAGGCCTGTCGCTGCTAACTGAGTGAATTCCAGGAACCAATCTGGCTGTGCTGCATGCCAGCCCTCCAGATCTCAGTACCCCTACCTGCAAAACAGGCACAGTCACTCCTGCCCACGGGCTCCACGGGGAAGCAGGCAGAATCTGATACTCTGGAGTCAGGACAGACAGACAGGGCAGAAGACCCAGCAGCACTGGGAGGGGCAGAGTCTAGGGTCAACTCAGTCCCCAACGGCATGCAGCCCAGTGACTCACAAGCCCCACCCCTTGACAGCAGCGCATTCCAACGCTGCCTCCTAGAAGCTGAGCTGGGAACTGGTAATGCAGAGGCCTCCCTGATAATGCACCTCCTCCAGGGAGGCCTCCCTGATACTTCAACCCCCTACCCCATCCCTCTCGCTGCTTCCAGGAAGACTTCCCCAGGGCCCCAGCGCTCCCACTCCTCTCCCCATCTCCAGGGCCATAGGGCAAGTCTCCCATTACTCCCTTCCCTTCCCCAGCAGAGCTTCCAGCCTGGGACAGGGTCATTTAGAGGGGACCGCTGTCTTGGAGGCTGTCAAGCAAGACTTCATTGCACTAAAAGGTCATTCCTTTTCTCTCCTCGTTTTTCCTTCCAGTTTGTTCATGTGGCCACAATGTTTGCTACATTTGCTCAGGCTGAGATACTGCCCCTGGCCTGGCCTCATGCCTACCCTGGACCTACTGCAGTCTGAGCCCCAAATCAACCTCCAGCCTCAGCCCCCGCCCTCACCTTCAGCCATGACCCTGGGCTACACCCCAACCACCACCCCGAAACCCTGACACTCAGACCGGGACCCCACCTCTGCCCCAGGCCTCGTACTGGCCCCACCCCAGCCTGATGTCCCCTCCCCCTTTCCTGGGCCAGACTCAGCCATTTCTCAGGAAAAGGAAGTGAGTGGACTCCTGACCCTCTGTCCTTCCTGAATGGCGGTAACTTCCTCTATACTCACATGGTGACTTTGAGAACATGGGTCGCATGGAGCGTCGTGCCTGTCTTACCCCTCGCTCCCACATCCCCTTGCTTTGACAGATGTCAAAGAGGCAGGGCTGGCTGGAGTCCACTGGCCACGGAGGAGCCTGGGCGGGTTTCCAGTCCTGCCCACCAGCCTACCCTAGGCAAGCTCCTTCCAGGATCGGAGACTCAGTCTCCCCATCTGTGCTATGGATGCCACATCTGCCCAGATTTCCCAGACCCACAGCAAAGTTTGGAAGTAGATTGTGAGTACGGGTGTTGTCCAGACCCCCTGTGCCTGGCACACGGTACACTGAGTGAGCGGAAGCCCAGAGGCAGCGGAGCTGACGCTGACGTGTGGAAAGGAAGAGGGAAGGGGATCCGGACTGGCAGCAGGAAAAGGCATGGAGGCTGGGCCTGGAGGACTGAGGGGGGGTTGGTGAGGCTGGAATATCAGGGAGGCCTCCCTGGAGGAGGTGGGAGGGGGCAGTGTGTGGGGTTGGAGCTTCAGGGAGGCTTTGGAAACCAGACTACTTTCAGGAAGGAGGAAGCCAAGGCTGACAGGAGCCCTCAGAGCCCGGCCAGGCTCCTCCCAGTTGGTAGCCCACCCCTCGGCCCCTCCCCTCACTCGGTAGGCCTTGTTTCTCCCACCGGAATATAAGCTCCATGAGCTTAGGGCTCTTGTCTGCCTTGTCTCCGAATCATCAGTGTCTTCTGCAGTGCCTGGCACATAATAGGAGCTCGATAAATATTTGTAGAATAAATGAGTGGTTGCCATAGTGATCATTACAGCCCTGTCCCCACTAGACGGATGAGAAAGCAGCCTCAGAAAGGGGACCCCAACAATCCTCAGGCCCCAATCCACATCAGGGAATGAACCAGTCAGGAGTTCCCACTCTTTGGTCCCAGGCAGGGGCCAAGGGACTTAGAGCCCCCACAGGCAGAAGCCACAGGCTGCCAGGGCCCATAAAATTTGTGTATGATTTCCCTGAGGTTGCTATCCCAGCAAGAGGCCACCTTCTTAGATGGGGAAAGTGAGGCCCAGCAGGGGCGCCTGGGGCTGGGATCACACAGAGCAGGTGGCTTCCTGCTCCAGCCTGGGGCCCTGTTACCTGGCTTAGCGCCCAGGCTCTGAGTCTCGGTGGCCAGGCTGCGCCCCTTCCTGGCTGTGAGTCCCTGGGCAGGTGGCTATGCCTCTGTGCCTTGGGTTTTCCTCATCTGCAAAATGGGGCTAGCAGCCCTCCCCAGGTGTTTGAGGGGGGAAGGAGTGGATGCCCATGAGGGACGCAGCACAGGACCTGCCACTCGGGAAGCTCCGCGAAAGGGAGTCGTTGTTGTGCTGCTGTTGTGATTGCCTGGGACACGCTGTGGCCCAGATGGATGCGCGGGCGGGCGGAAGGCGGCTGTGAGAGCTGACGTCAGGCCCTCCATCCCTCCCTCCTGCCTGGATCAAATTCAGGTGACTAAGCGCGTCTGTGAGGGAGGCGGCCCAGGGAGGCCCGAGGTTCCTGCCGCGTGTCCGGGCGACAGGGCCTGGAGCCACCGAAGCCGTGCGTGTGAGGGCATGCATCCACTCGTGAGACAATGCGTGTGGGCTGAGCTGCGGGCAGGGGTGTGTGTCTGTGTGTGTTGTGGGCCTGCACACAGGAACACATCTGCATGGACACAAAAATCTCAGTGTGGTCGGTGTGTGTGTACAAGTGCGCTCTGTGCGCTTGGAAGCTGCATGCACATGCGCCCCAGGATGGGGTGGGGGCCTGCGCCCCTGGGACCAATGGGAGCCTGATCCCAGATGCCTGGGGCTGCCTGTTGGGCTGGACTGTGTGTCCCCAAAGGGTCTTTCAAGACCCCTCCCAAGCTGAGGCCTCAGTAGACCCTTCGTATAAACTGACTCAGTGGGTAACTAGGGGCCACTTGGGCAAACAGAAAGAGGGACAGACAGGGTGCGACCTGGGCACAGGGCACAGCAAGGACTCCTAGGGGTATGGGGAGCTCCCCAGGGACTGGCCTAGTCCTGTGGCCAAGAATGGCCAGACTCAGGCCCTCCCTCACTGGAAAATGCTACTCCAACACCGTCCTCCCAGACGGTGCTTCGCTGCCTTGCACAAGTCATTGAGCCTCTTGGAGCCTCAGTTTCCTCATGTGTGAATCAGACGGATGGCCACCATTCTGCCAACTCAGCACGATGGGGAGAAGTGAATGAGGTTGTGGATACAGAAGCAGTGTGTGCCAGAGCATTGTGGGGCTGGGGTGTGTCTGCGTCTAGAAGCTGCCGAGACAGAGCCTTGATGTACAAAGTACATCCCTGTGTCTGCCCTTTGGCTCCAGGATGACCTGGCACATCCACTCCAATCACGCTGTGCCCCACCCCAAGTGTCCGGTCACTCCCGGGGATGCAGGGCCCTGGCTCTGGATGCCCACTAGGCCTGGTCCCCTCCTCCTCAGGACATGCCCCATCCACCTGCGTCCCTCACTGGAGGCCCAGCAGGACCGATCAGGTCGCCCTTGCTGTCTTGCACGCTAGTTCAAGCAGCCCTGCCTGGGAAGACTTAAGCACCGGTCAAGCCTTAATCTAAGTTCTGGAAGGCTGCTGTGGACCCCAGCGCCACGCAAGGCAGGGGACCAGCTACTAGCCAGGCAGATAGGATGACTGTCCCTGACCAGGAGACTGTCCAGAAGGGAAAGCCACAAGGAGGTGGTGGCCACCCAGGCCAGACACAGAAGCTGGTCCAGGCATCCCTGGTCCGCCTCACTGGAGCTGTGTTTATGCTCCTGACAAGTGTCTGGATGTCCCTGGCAACGGTGCCCTCCACAGCTCCCGCCCCTGCCTAGGATGACTCAGTCCCCTTGAGGGAGGCCCAGGCGTCTGGTGCCAAGTCATGCTTGAGGACGCCTGCTGCGAGGACGCCCCCTCCCACCATCCCTGGGGAGCCCCCAGCACCGAGGTGGGCTCTGTGCCTGACTCAGCACAGCTACCCTCAGCGCATCCTCTCGGCCCACCCCTGTAGGCTGATGGTCTCCGGGCTTCATCCTCTCCCTCTGCTCCTCCTCATCCTCCACATCAGGTCTGTGCCTCCAGCCCAACTCTTGCAGCGAGCTGCCTCCTGCCCTTCCCTGTTCCTGAGCAGCTCAGATCCAGCGGGGCCCAAATTCAACTCAGCATCTTCCCCTAGCTCTGCTCTCCCTCCTCTGTCCCTATCACAGACACGGGTACTGCACCCTCCAGCTCTTGCCGGACCCAGGCCCGAGATCCAGGCGCCCTCCTTAGCAGCACTTACCCTCTCCTTCTCACCCATCCCTGCTCCCCCCACCCCACACTTACTCTCCACTCCAGACACATCACACTATTCACAGCTTCCCAAACTGCAGACTCTGTTCTGCTGCCAGGCCTTTGTACAAGCTGTGCCTTCTGCCAGGAACACACCTCCCTCTCCTTTGCTGCCTGGAGGACAGCTCAGACACCGCCCCCTCTGAGGGCCCTCCCTGATCTCCCCACTGCTGGCTGGGTGAGCCCACAAAGTTGAGCCCCTTAAAAAGTCTAGATTCTGACCTCCACTTTCCTTTCCCGCTGCCTCTGCCACACGAGTGTGCCCTGCCTCCAGGCTCACACCCCTTCCTCCCCTACCCCATCCTCCACACCAGTTGCTAGAGGGAGGATTTCTAACATGCAAATATGGCCATAGTTCTGTTAGACCTGGCTTTCCAGGAACTTGGAATCTGGAGGACAGAGGAGCAGGAGACCTAGCCTCAGACTGGGGGCTCACAGGCTGGAGAGCAGCCAGGGACACAGACTCCTCGGATGCAAATCCACAGTCACTCATTCATGCAATAAATATTCATCAAGCACGTGCCAGGCATCGTGCTAGGTGCCGGGAGATAAAGAAGTAAATCAAAAAGACAAAGTCCCTGCTCTTGTACAGTTTCATTTCTAGTGGAAGCCAGAAGCAATGAACAAGAACTCCAGCAATTAATATGCAGTATGTCAAGTGGTGTGTGCTGTGAAAAAAAAAAACACAGCCGTGTAAGCGTGATCAACAGTAAGCGGCTGGGGGATGCTACTGACTCAGTGTGGTTCAGGAAGGCCTTTCAGAGGTAGGATGTGAGCAGACATCTGAAGGAAGTAAGGGAGCAGGCAGTGTAGACATCTGGGGAAAAGCACTTCAGGCAGCGGGACCAGCAGCGCAAACACCATGAGATGCACAGTGCTTGCTCTGTTGGAGGAACACAAGGAGGCTGATGTGGCTGGAGTGGAGAGGCACCCAAGTGGCACAAGGAGTTACCATCCTTGGTGGGAGAGAAGGCCCAGTCAGTCCCTGTGCTGGCTTCAGGGCTGGCTTCCTGGAGGAGGTGGCATTTAAGCTCCTTTTTGACCACTGAGCAGGACCATTGCAAGAGGATGGAAGTTCACACTGTGCATAAGAGAGAGCTGTTTACTAGCTGGGACTTAGGGTTTGGGGGTGGGGGAGACTTCATGGACAGAGACCAGGAAGCCTCCAAAGGCAGAGGAGGGTTTAAGCAGGGGAGTGACTCAGTTGGCTGAGGTTTAAAACGACTCCTCTGGCTGCTGTGGGGACTGAGGGTAGGAGACCCAGAAGGCAGAGGGTCCCCAGAGCGTGCGGGCCTCAGGCGCAAACTGGCACACAGTGGGTGCTCAATCTGTATGTACTGGATGAAGGAGGGCAGGGCTTCGGGAGGCCAGTGCCTCTTCCCTAGCATCGTCAAGGACACAGGCTGTACGCGTCTCCCACAGTCCTGTGCCCGCTTGGCAGACCACAGCCCTGTGGACCAAAGCTCGGTCCTGAGACCTGTGTCATCTCTAACACCCTCAAGACAGGAGCACACACCCCTCCCTGACAGGCGCACGCCCATGTCCGCGTGACCCGCCCTCACACACCACTCCATCCTGTAACGCACCCCCTCACACACAGGCACACTCCTGTGTCCACGTGACACACGAACACCCGCCTCCAAACACCGCACACAGGTCCCCGCGCACGTGTGCACTCTCCGAGCCACCAGTCCTGCGCCTACCCCACCCGAGAAGCCGCAGCGCCCGCCTCCGCCGCCCCCTCCCCGCCCCAGTCAGGGGAAGACTGCGCAGCTAAAGCCGCACGCCGCATCCGTCCCATTCATCACCCACCCCCCCGCCCCCAGCTCTTGAAGGAAGACTCTCGGGAGGGCCGTGGGAGGAGCACTCCGCGGAGATCCACACGTGGGTGCACCGGTTTGGGCCCACTCCGCATAGACACGACCTCCGCCAAGAGCTCGGGCGGGGTGGAGAGTGTGCGCCCGGTACGGCTGCAGTCCTGCAGACAAGAGCTGGGGAAGGGACGCAGATGGCGGGGCGCCCGCATAAACGCGGTCCCAGCTGTCGGCGCAGACGGAAGCTGGCTCTGAGAGGCACCCCGCAGACCTGGCCCCATAGACAGAAGGGGAAGGATCCCGGCGCAGACAAGGTCCCGGCTGCCCTCGTAGATGCGGCCTCGCATCTGCAGGTTCGGGGCAGATGTTCAGGCATTGGTCCCGCCGCTCCCCGCCCCAAACCCCTCCCCGCAGACCCCTACCTGAGCGCCAGGCGACAGTCTTCGCGGCCAGGCGGGCAGCTAGGCTCGCTCCCGCGGCGCGCGCCCCGCCGCCCCGCCGCCCCGCCGCCCCGCCGGCCCGCCGCCCAGCCGGAGCCCGGATCGCAGAGCTTAGACCGCCGGCGCCGCGGCCCCAGGCAGCGCTCGCGCCCCCGCCCGCCGCCGCGCCCGGCCCGCGCCCATTGGTCCGGCCACGCGGCCCCCCCGGCGCCGCCCAATCAGCGCCCGGGGCTCCCGCCCGCTCCCGGAGGGGAGGGGCCGCGGCGGGCGGGGGCACGGGAGGGGCCCCTCCCCTGCGGTTGGGCGGGAGAGCCGCACGGGACCTCGTCACGCCCCCGGCGCCGGGACACTCGCCGCCTGGGGTCCCCCAAAATCCCTCCAGGCTGTGGCGTGAGCCCCTCAGCTGACCCCGAAGAGTACGGGTGCTTCCCGCAAAATCCTTTGTCCCCCATCCTGGCCTGCAGGGGCAAGAGCGCCCCCTCCCTGCGGGGCTGAGGCGCGGTGCGAGCTAAGGAGGGGCAGGGTGAGGTGGGCGACAGAGATGAGGTCAATGGTAGGCCCAGGGGTTAGCCTTCTCCTGGCTGGGGGCTAGGGAGGCTGGGAGGTACTTTAGCATAGAGTGCTGGGGTCTGAGTGGGATGCATGTTTGGGGAAGGGCTCTGTGAGCAGCACCAGGAATGGACTAGCTGGGGCCGAGGGAATGGGGGGACCTCAACAGGACGTGGTGACCTCCACAGTGGCTGCTCCTGGAGACTCTGCCTCCACCTCTCCCCTGGCGAGCTCACCAACTCTTGGTTCAGTTATGCCAACTTCTCCACTTGTGACTTCTCTGGCATGTCTCACCACCACTTGCCCTAGACAGAGCCCCATATCACTCCCATATCACACCTGGCCTCCTGTGTCCCTGTCTCAAACTGGAGCCAGAAACCTGGGAGTCACCTGCAGCCTACCCATTTTCTGCCCTGTCCAATCAATCTCCATTTCCTGCTACGCTGCCTCTTAAATATCCCTGGAATCGTCCCCGCCTCTCCACCCCTCTGCCCCTCCCTGAGCTCAGGCCACCACCAGCTTGCATCTGATTGCTGCAGCAGCCTCTTCACCAGCCTCCCACCCCATCCAGTTTCACCTCCCACTAGCCTTTCTCCACCTGGCAGCCAGAACAATCTCTCAGAAACACAGGTCTAACTAGTCAGCTCCTGCTGGGGAATCCTCCATGGCTTACTACTGCCCTGAGAGTAGGTCCAATCAGGCCCTCTATACCTTATTCCTAACCACCTGCCTATCTAAATTCTTGTCTTTCAGGGCTCAATTCAATGCCTGTTCTTCCAGGACACACTCTCCATGACCTCCCCACTGCCCAGCATGTGTTAGCAACCCCTCCTAGGGACTTCCTTGTACCCAGCATCTGTTTACCTTCCTGTTCCTCATCTGGACTGAGAGCTGCTTGGAGGCAGGGACTGTACCTGATTCATCCAGCACACAGCCTAACACATGGCATAGGTGCTCAATGCGCAATGGATGTTTGTTGAATGAATAATTCAAGCAACCTCTGGGTGTGGCTCTTGACCTCGTGGTTCAGAATAGCAGCTAGAGCTCCAGCCATCACATATATATGATGGGCAGTGGGATGGAGAAAAGGATGAAGAAGGCAAAGGATCTGCACCAACTCTCTTTTAAGGAAAGTTCCCAGAAATTGTCACATGACACTTCCACATGCATTTCATTAGCTGGAACTTAGTCACATGACGAGACCCAGCTGCAAGTGGAGGCTGGGAAATGCAACTTCCATTCTAGACAGGCACATGTCCAGCGAAGAACCAAGGGTTGTACTGCCCTAGGGAGAAAAAATATCCAAGGACAACTACCTGACTCCACCAATGAAAGGGTAGATAGATTGATGGGCAGAGCACTACTGCATGCCAGGCTCTGTGCTAGGCTCTTTCCATATCATATCTTACCCCAACCCTAGTAAAGGTTATTATTATCCCTGACCCACAGAGGAGGCTTGGAGAGTTAAGCAACTTGCCCAAGGACGCACAGTGAGCTGAGCTGCAGTTGAAACCTGTCTTTTCCCTGCATACCACCCAAGCTGGAAAATCAGGAGAGGGTGGGTCCCAGGAGCTGCTAGAAGGAAATTTTTCAACACGGAAGGCCTGGGCAACAGTGTCAGATGTGGACAGGCCACAGGCTAAGTGTCTGCTTGGATTTGGCTACGAAGACACTATTGGTGACCTTGGCAACTGCATCAAGGAGAAGTAGTAGGATGGAGGCCGATTGCAGAGGGAAGAGCGGACTGGTCTTTCTGGAAAAGTGGCAATGAAGGGAGAGTGGGGGGAGCTGCAGGGGGACGTGGGCCAGGAGGAGGCAGAAGAGGGGAAGGAAGGCAGCAGTGGGAGGGAGAAGGGGCAGTTTCCGCCAGAGGTGTCTGGGCTGGGGAGCGGGCTTCCACACAGGAGGGAAGGGGGCAGGAGGTGCAAAAGCAGGTGGGGCTGGAGAAGGGAGGGAGGGTGGAAGAGGGAGTTCCTGTCTAGTAAAATTTGAGACAGGGTTGTTGGCTGGGAGGAGGGCAAAAGGCCAAGTGCCTGAGGGAGATGGGAGGGGCTAGCCTGTGTTGTTTAATCTGGTCATCACTAGTGGCATGTGGCTATTCAAATTAATTAAAAGTAAATAAAATAACAACTTCAGTTCCTTGGTTGCATTGGCCACATTTCAAGTGCTCAGTGGCCACGTGTGGCTACTGGATACCACATTGGGCAGCGCAGATAGAGAACGTTCCCATGGTGGCAGGGAGTTCCAGTGGACGGCGCTGAGCTAGGCAGAGCACGGTAATAGAGGTGCCAAGAGACCCTACGTTGCTCCAGACCAGAGGTCATGCCCACAGCAGGGCCTCTGGGGTGTCCTTCCACACTGTCTCCCTCTTTGGGATTCCCTCAGGTCCCCCTCCTGGGATAGCCAGCCCCTTCCTCCCCCCTGTTTCCTGAGGCCACTCTTGGGGTTCTCTCCTTATCCCCGTGCCAGGCCTCTCACAACCATGGGAGGGGCTTGTGGAGGATTGGGACCAGTGTCAGTGTCCTGTGGGCCATGACAGAGGCCCACGGGCAGAGGTGAGCTGACCGCTGGCACTGACCCTGCTGGGCTCAGGGCATACGAAGGGGCTCGCTGCTTCCCAGCAGCGCATCCAGAGGGACCTCAGAGATCGCCGGCCCCACGTTTCACAGGTGGGCATACAGAGTTTCAGAGAGGTCTGGACAGAAAGCACAGAAGGCAGAGGTTTGTCTTCGTTCCTTTTATTATACGCCACCCATGGCTTTCCCCGGACCTTGTGTTCAGACAGAGCCAGGCAGGCCTTGGGAGCTGGGGCCGAGCCGCAGGCAGGAGCCCAGCATTCGGCCAAGGCTCCCACCCCAACCCGAGGTAGCACGGTAAGGGTTCATGGCTAGAAGGGCCGTCCTGGCCAGACACACTTGGGGAGAAGCATCTCCCCAGGGAGGTGACATGGCACAGACCATGCGTGTGTCTGTGCTGGGTGTGTAGGTGTGTTCAGATGGCTGTGTTTGTAGGTCCCACGCTGTTCAGATACACCGTGTGGACGGACAGCTGTGTGCACGTGGGTGGTGTATACGTTAGCTTGTGTGCATGAGACACCATGTGACATGTGGGCACACTACACACACGCTGGGGGTGTTTGAGACCCTGTCCAATGTCTGCACCTGCCAGGTGGCACAGGCCCAGGGCTAAGTCTGGCACCCAATCAGGAGCGTGGAATCAGAAAGCTCTAGGACAGCAGTTCTTAAACTTAGGTCCCAAAATGGCCTGGGGTGTTTGCTGTCCATGCAGATCACGTGGCCAGCACTGGAGCTTCTGGTTCAGGGGGTCTAGGGTGGGCCCAGGTGTCTGCATTGTCAATAAACCCCCCAGGGAAACCTGAGGCCAGGAAGAGACAGGGCTGTCCAACAGGACTTTCGGCAATGGTGAAAATGCTCTGTGCCATCCAGTGTGGCAGCCACTAGCCACTTGTGTCTACTGAGCAGTTGAAATATGGCGAGTTCACCTGAGGAACTAAATTTTTTTATTTTATTCAATTTTATTTAATTTAAATAGTCACCTGTGGCTAGTGGCTGCCACACTGGGGAGCACAGATCTAGGGAAACTGAGGCAGTGGATGGGCAACCAGGTCCCAGAGAGAGAAATACAAAGCCAGGGTCCAGGTGTGTGAGAGGGACCCTTCCCAACCAGGAGTGGCTGAGACTGGGGGGTGTGGTTGGAGTCAGAGCCCAGAATCGCACGGGTCTCTCCTAGGGTCCACCCAAGCTGCCAGCAAACTGGTGTCTGCCTGGCTCAGAGGGACACCCCGGTGGGTCCCAGCCAGAAGCCTCGCACTGCATCCAGCCAGGAGCCAGGGCCGGAGGGTCAGGACGTCTTCATGTTCTCCTGCAGGCCCAGGGTGGAGCTGGTGGCTGCATGGTCATGCCTGCCCTGTGCATGCATTGAGGGGGGTGCAAGTCAGCCCTGGGGAAGCAGCTGACCCCCCCCCCCAAAACAAACAGACCCCTGGGCCTGAGGCCTTTGAAAGACCGACTCAGGAAGCTCTCTTACCACCCCTGGCCCCATGTCCTCTGCGTATTTGAACTTCTTCTGCTTGTAGTAGTGCCTCTTGGGCAGGATGTGGAGCAACAGCAGGTCACAGAGAACCGTAGCCTGGGGGCAGGAAGGGGCGTGGGTACAGCATGGGAATCTGGGGGTGGGTACAGAACCCTCCACGTCCCAGCTCAGTCCCTGCAGACGGCTGGCCCTGGAGTGGCCCTGACTGAAGCTGCCCTTCTCTAGACCTCAGTTTCCTGATGGGGGAAGGAGGCACCACAGGACCCTCAAGGATCCAAGACAGCCCCACCCCAGCTCTGGGCCTCAGCTTTCTTAGGTACACCAGGGGCCTCGGGTGGTGGGCTGGGCAGCTGCTGGCTCGATAATGATCGACAGGGTAAAGTTTTGGGGTGAGGGACTTGCTGCTACTGAGAGGTAGAAGAGGAGGGGCTGACCTCAGCACAGTGACTCGGTGACCCCAATACTTACTACCCCAAAAATGCCAATCCCAGAGCCGATGGTGGTCATTGTGGGGATGATATCAAACTTCCCGGCCTGGTGGTAGGACCCGGGGGGAGAGAAGGGTCACAGTCAGAAGAGGCCAGGCTGGAAAAGGCCAAGCCTGGGACACGGGGCTTCCCCACCCCTTGGCTGTGAACTCTCCCCACCGCCTGCTGCGCAGGTTGGTGACGCTACACAGGGAGCCAGCTGCCAGGCAGGAGACCTGGCTTTTGACCTTGGCTCTGCCTCCCTGGACCCAGAGAGATTGTTGGGGAGACACAGTCACAGGCTGCGAAGCCTGGCCCTCAACATCCCCCAAGCCCCATCTGTCATTGGAAGGAACCCACCTGTCGTCCATAAACGACAGGCACCCGAAGGCACTCACAGGGACCGAGAATGTCTCAGCTGCCAACCCCCTCCCGCTGGGTACTCACCTTGCCATCCACCAGGATGTCAAAGCGAATCCCAAACACTTTGAAGAGGTGACGGTAGTTGGTCCTGTTCTCCATGAAGTGCCTGGCAAACCTTGGAGAAGGGAGGAGGTGGCAGGAGGCTGATGGACAACTGTCTCAGACCTGATGTTCTCAGAGCATCGGGGTTTTGGGAGCCCTGAGAAGTCGTGACTGCAGCCCCATCCCAACCCCGGCGGGCTCCCGGGAACGCCATGCTCGACTCCAGCCCCAGCTCCAGATGTTAGCAATTTCCCCAGCCAGGCCCCGCCAGGGGGGCCTCAAGGGGACTGAGACCCAGGGGCAGGGGGCTCAGGCCTCCAGGGTCTTGCTCCCTGCTGGCCTCCTGCTTGGCCACCCAGGCAGAATGGGAGCTGCCCAGGGTCCTCTGCTTCCCTCTGGGGACACTTGCTCAGCCCCACAGGGTTGGAGAGTAGAAAATCCCACAGGACCACAAAGAAGGATGCGCTGGCAGGCACCTGAAGTTGAAGCCTCGAGACAGATTTTTCTCCTCGTACAGCCCATGGAATTCGTAGATGGGTTTGCAGTGTCGCACATGCCAGTCCAGGTCACAGTGCCAGTCGATGGTGATGCCAACCACTCCACCCTACCAGGAATGTAGACATTTACAATCTGGGATTTCAGGATTAAGAACCTGCTGTCTGACACCTGCTGCCAGCACACTCTCAGAAAGGGAACACTTTTGTTTGAAAAAAGACACTGAAACACTGTTTTGGGGTAGAGGGCCTGCCACCCTCTCTGGCCTCACCACCCACCCATCACACTCCACACTCCAGCTCTCTGACCATTTCTAGAATACAAGTTCTTCCTACCTCAGGGCCTTTGCACGTGCTGTCCCCCCAGTTTTCCACAATTCTGGCTCTTTCTCATCCTTCCCTGACCACCATTCCCAATCTAAAATATGTCCTTGTTATTCCCTCCTGTTGTGGGAAGAACTGTGTGTTTTCTTTCGGAACATTTGTCACTTTGTAATCAATCATATGTTTATTTTGTGTGATTATGTATTAATCCATCCCCTCCAGGACTGTAAGCTCTAGGAGGACAGAGCTGTTTGTCTCATATGTCACTGACTCCTGAGTTCCTAGCACAAGTCACAGCGTAGGAGGTAAGCAAATAGTTGTCGAACGAGAGAGTGAGTCTGTGAACACGTGGATTGGGAAGGGAACACTTGAGGAAGCAAAGCTCCTCTGGGCAGGACAAGCAACGGGATGGGTGGGGTTGGGCTGAGCAACAGGGGAAGAGTTGGGAGGTGGGCAGAGAAGGGGGCAGGGAGCTGGGAAACCTGGTGGGAGGCTGGTACCGAGAAATTTCCAGTAGGGGATGGCAGGAGATATTTAGGAACAGGGTGGGGCGTGTCTAACGTGCATCTTTTAGGTCGTACATGTTGCTATGGTGTAAACCCCTCCACGGGCAGCCAACTGAAGCTGTGAGCCGAATCTGGCCACGTCCATTGTCCACAGATGGTCTGTGGCTGCTTCTGCCCTGCAACAGCTGACTTGGGTAGTTGGCACAGGACCATACCGCCTGCAGAACTGACAATATTTACTGTCTAGCCCTTGAAAGAAAAAGTTTGCTGACCTCTGCTATAGACCAATGTGTTGTGAGTGGGTTTTGTTTTGGAGAACATCGCAGAAAGGGACTGATTTCCATCCCCGAATAGGCAACTGCAAGAGCAGGGATGATAAGGAACACGTGGGAACAGGAACGTAGGATTGCCACATGCTAGGCAGTACAGAAGTGCAGTCACAGGTATGAACTCACTCAACCCTCCGGACAGCCCCATGAGACTGGCACCATTACTGTCCTCACTGGACAGGTGCAAAAGCTCAGACACACTGAAGTTAGGAGACTCGTCTGAGGTCAAGCTGCCTGTTGGGACAGAGCCGGGATTTGAACCCAGCCAGCCAGGTCTGTGCTCATGAGAAGGTACTGCTTCTCTCGGAAGCCCAGGTGACTGTGAGGCTCTCAGGAATTTCTCGGGGCCAAGGGCTATGGCATTCAAGTTGCTTTTATCTAATTTTTTTTGTTTTTTGTTTGTTTTTTTATTATTTTTCTTTTTAGCTTTTTTTTCTTATTTTTTTTTTGTTAGCTTTTTTTTCACACATGGATGAGGAACATTATCTAATATTTTTTACATAGCAGGACATGAGCAAACAAGAAGGTGCCAACACCTGCCCATATCCATTCAACCTGGGCACCTCCCCTGTGCCAGGTCGATGCCAGGCCCCACTGAAGACACAGATCTGACCCTCAGGGAGCCCAGTATCAGGCGACAGACCCGCACATATACTCAGTCCACACCACGGAGGCTTGGGAGGATTAACTGGGCCTGAAAAGCCTTATTATTAATACGATCCCGGGGCCCAGCCCTCCCCACTTGCCTGGCACCATCTCCCATACCTTCTCAGCCAGGGTGCTAAAATCCTGGCCCGACTCTTGCACCACATAGCCAAGCTTGAAGACAGGGCACAGAGGGTGCAGGGTCTTGTGATAGAGGCAGGTCTTCATGTAGGCAGCGTCCACCTCCTCCACCAGGTTGCGCCTATGGGGACAGAGGACATTGGCAGCAGCAATGTGCCGGCTGGGAGGGTGCCCACCACGCCCCCAAGCTCTGGGGATCCCTCACGGCTCCAGCATGTACCCTCGGCAGCCCACCCCAGGGGCCTGGCCCGGGTTTCTGCCTCCAGAGCAAAACCAGCAGGAGTGGGGGGAGCTGGAGACAGTTGTCACCAGCTGGAGCAGCCTCGGGAAGCCGCCTGCATTTCTGCCCACATTTCCCACGAACCTGTTGACCTTGAAGCGTGGAAAGCTGATGCTGTTCTTGATGAAGAGAGTGAAGTTCTCGGCCTCTCGCAGAAGGGCAGGGCTGGAGGAGACCACACTCACTTGCTGCCCCTCCCCGGGAAGCCCCCTGTGTGCCCCACGCCGAGCTTGGCACAGTTGGGTGGGGTGGGGGGGTGACAGCATGCAGGGTCTTCCTGCAGCCTGGGTCAGTGGGGGGCGGGTGTGCTGTAACACTGAACTCACAGCCCCCGACCAGGGGACAGGGGGAGGCTTGGCCCGGGCTGCACAGATAGGGTGAGGGGGGGTCAGAGAAAGGGGAGACAGATCCTTCCAGATCAGATCCCCCTCTGTCTGGACTGGGGACCCTGTTCCCAGCTCCCTGGAAGGACAGGGTGTTACCGAGGGACATTGTCATCCACTTCCACGGGGCACCAGCCAAAGATCTCACATGTCTGCACAGTGTCATTGAAGGCCACACACTTGCCCGTGCGGATGCCTGAAATGAGGGAGAAAGCCCTAGGAGCCTCCCCCAAGCCAGGGGTGCAGAGGAGGCCCCCCCAGTCCCCTCCTCCAGGAGCCCCCATTGATGGACACCCCAAGAGAGGGAGCCTGAGGACAGAAATGCGACCGGGTCGGGGCTAAGGCAGGCCAAGCCAGGCGGCAGGGGCAAGAGAGCGGGAGGGACTAGGGAGTCCCCCAGTGAAGGACCAACTTGGCAGGAGGGGTATGGCAAGAGGCAGGCCAGTGTCAAGGTGGGCCAGCAGGGCAGCAGGCCCTGGGGCTGAGGGGACTGTGGAGGGGACAGGAGGCTGACCTTACCTTGGGCCTTCCTTTCTGCCTTCCCAGGGTTGCAGCCACTGTCATCCCTGCACAGGCCCCCCTCCGGGTGCTGGGGGAGGGGAGAGCTGCTGGCCCCAGGCCCCTTGGGTGGGGTCCTGAGAAGAGCCTCCCCCCACCCCCAGGGCCCTAGGGAGGGCATGGGGCAGAGTCTCAGACCTCTTTGGGGTGACCCCTGCTCACAGCCTCCTTCCCCCCGGTTCGCTCCCACACTGCTCTGCCACGGACCCCTCTGGGCTCATGCCCAGCTACCCATTGCCAATGTCAGCTGGCAGAGGGTGGGGACTTGGGGTGTGGGGGAGGGGCACTAGGACGCAGCCTCTTGCTTGGCACCCAACTGGGAGGGGAGGCTCAGCCCTGCCATGGCTGACGGTTACTTTGTGTGAATCTGTGTCTGAGATTCCCCCATCCCGGCCCCCTCGGGAAGCCTATCTGGCTTCACCTCCAACGCTCCCGGGGACCGCCTCTCCGTGTCATTTTCCCCTGTGGGTCCAAGCAGGGGGGATTGGGCAGAAGTCCTCACCTCTGCGCAGTGGCCTTGAACCTGATGTGACGTCACGATGAAGTTGGTCATGACCACGAAGGAGCTGTCCCCCTGGAAGTGAGGGGCAGGAGGAGGGTGGGGCAGGGCTGGGAGCTGGGAGAACCCCGGCAGGCCCCTA
>VBSM01003203.1:482090-493420 GCA_008086735.1 Cheirogaleus medius
AAAAAAAGAAAGAAAGAAAAAAAGATGAAGCTGAGGTCAAGTCAGGGGTGAGGTCACGGTTATGGCCCAGGTCAAGGGTCAAGGAAGTGCTATAGTAAAGGTTAAGGTCAAATCAAGGTCGGAGGCCAAGTCAGAGGTTATGGTCCACATTAGGAGTGATATTAAGGTCAAGGCTAGAGGCCAGATCAAAGTTGAGGTCAATATAAAATACTGTGTTGGGAGAAGGTGTCAAGGTTGATGTCAGAGATCAAGACTGGACCCATATCAGGGTTGAGTTAAGAGAATAAAATCAAGTCAATGTCAAGGACAGGGGCAAAGTCAGCATAAAGGTCAAAGACAAGGTCAAAAGCCAGGCTGCAGGTGTAGTCAAGTGAAGGTTGGTGCTCAGGTCAAGGCTGGGCCGGGGGTCAGGGTTAAGGTCAATGTAAAGGATAGGGTTAGGCTAGAGGTCAAGACTAATGACAGAGGCTGGGTCAGGGGTGGGCCTGAGGTCAAGAATCAGATCAGAACTGAAGAGCAGGTCAGCAGTCAAGAACGAGACAGAAGGAAAACTGGGCCCAAACCGAATGTCCATCCAAAGGCGAAAAGATAAACAAACTGTGGCACATTCACACCATGGACTGACGCCCACAATGACGCAGACAGAGCTCAAAAGGAGGAAGCCAGACTACACACCACGTGATTCCATTCACACAAAAGTACATCTAGGACAAGTAAAACTAATGTGTGGTGGGAAGAAGTCAGAGCAGTGGCTGCCTGTCCAGGACAGAGGACGGATGAGGAAGGGGCCTGAGGGGACTTCATGGGTTGATGGTGACATTTCCTATCTTGATAAGGATGTGGCTTACACAGGGGTGTGCATGCTGCCACGTTCATCAAACGATACCCTTACGATGTGTGCGTTTCATCGAATGCAATTTTACCTCAAAAAGGAAAAAGAGAACCACGCACAAAAATCTCTCTCTAGTTAATGATACGCGTTCTATGGCACGTGAGGGTGAAGTGCACTGATGACTGCAACTTCCTCTGAAATGCATTTTAAGAAAGATGGATAAGGCTGGATACAGGATGGACAGATGGATAGAGACATGATAAAGCAAATATAATCAAATGTGAACTGTGCAATCTAGATGATGATATATAGGTGTTCACTATAAAATTATTTCAATTTCTCTTTGAATTTTTTGTAATAAAATGTTAGACAAAATAAGAATGAGGCAGAGGCAGGGGTTGCACGGGTTGTTCCCTCAACGCCCTGCAGCCCCCACGCCTCACCACCTCCCCAGGCTCCGGTCTGGTCTCACCATGGCGGTGATCTCATTGAAGGACTGCAGGTTCTCCACGATGCGGGACTTGTGTGTGGGCTCCACCCTCGCGAAGCAGCAGGCAGTGCGGCAGGCGTGGCGTTGCTGCTCTGGGCTGAGGTCATCAAATTCTCGGCCTGTGTAGGCCTTGCCCTCCACGTCCTCCATGTCCCCGAAGATGCCCAGCCGGCGGCAGATGGCCACGGCCGTGCCTTTGTTATCCCCTGTGATCATGACCACTCGGATGCCCGCCTGGTGGCAGCGTGTGATGCAGGCGGCCACCTCGGGCCTCGGCGGGTCCAGCATGCCCACGCAGCCCACGAAGGTCAGGTCTGTCTGTGGGGAGGGAGCAGATGCGAGCAGGGCCTGAGCCCATCCTCGACCCGCTACCTGCCCAGCTGCGGCAGGGAGACACCCGGCTCCTGGCACCCACCTCGTACTGCACAAACTTGCTGCAGTCGTCCAGCTGCATGTCCTCCTTCCTCGGTGGCGCATCCCGGGTGGCCAGCGCTAAGCAGCGCAGCGTGTCTGAACCTGAGCCCCAGTCCCGGATCTTTGCCAGGATCTGCTCCCTGGAGGTGGTGGTCAGGGGCGCTGTGCGGCTCCCCACACGGACTGAGCTGCAACGCTCGATCACACTCTCGGGGGCCCCCTGAGGAGTGGGAACGGGGGAGAGGAGGCAAATCCATCAGTCAGAACCCCGCCCAAATGGAGGAAACTGGGACCACGATATGGGGAAAGGCCACCCAAGGGTACACACAGCAAGGCATGGACCAGAACTCATTCTTTGGAAGCTCCGAGTGGGAACCTAGTGGACCTCACTGTAAGCAAACATTAAGGGAATGGGGGGCGGTGGGACAGCCACCCACCAAGGGGCACCCTTCCCCTATCAGCCCACAGCTGAGAAGGCCTGCTACAGCATCTGGGGGGCAGGGTGGGAATGGCGTCCCCTATAGGCCCTGCCTCCCTGCCCGCCTGGCACGACTGGGATTCCAATGCCGTAGAGGCCTTGGCAGCAGGAGGCAGACTGGGGCCTGCCTGGTGGACCAGAAGAAGATCCATGCAGTGTGTGGGGGGTGCAGCCCCAAGAAGGTGGTCTTAGGGGTGACAGGCCCCTCAGCAGCCTCAGGGGCTCACTGTGGACCTCCCCCTATCCCCAGGAACAGCCTCTGAATGTTCCTCCAATGGCTTCTCCTGCTCCCAAAAGGTCACCCCAGACACTAACCTTTCAAAAGTGGCCCAAGCTCCCAATACGGAAGCCTTTTCATTTCAAAAAGGGGTTAAAACCTCCATCGCAGGATAAAGTTAGGGCTGGGATTCCTACTTCAGGTTTGAAAGCAGCAACAGGAGGTGCTGTAGACAGAGATCTAGACAGGAGCTGGTTCCTTTCCCTCCCTGGGACTCAGTTTCCAAAACATGGAGCACCGAGGGTGGGCACCAACCACCTCTAACCCACCAATCAAGAGGCAAAAAGGCTTCTGAGAACTTCCAGCCCGACCCTGTGGTCCACATGGGGATATCGAGGCCCAAAGAGGAGGATGAATGACCCCAAGGTCATGTGGCAAGGCAGTGACCCTCAGCCCAGAGCTGGGACCATGCCAGGGACAGGGCTCTGTCTCCTGGGTCTGGCTCATCCCCACTAAGGCTGGATCCTGCTCCCAGTTGCCCACAGTGTGCTGAACACCCCTACTCTGACTCATCCTTGGACAAGGGGCTCACACCTCCCTCAGTCTCCTGCAGCCGCTGCAGAGGACTGGGACCAGGTCCCCCAGGGACCCTGGACGCGCAGGGGCCCCAGGCCAGACAGGCAGGCCCCCACCTTCACAAACATCTTGCTGCCCGGGCCTGTGGGGTCAGGGCGGGTGGGTGTGCAGTACACTGACATGGACTTCCGGTCTCGGGAGAACTCAAGGGTGAACTCCTTCCGCATCAGCTGCCTGATGACCTGTGGGGTCCAAGCAAGTCAGGGCATGAGGGACAGAGCCGGTAACTCTTGCCTGCTTTCTCACAGCTGCTTGGCCCTAAGAAGAACCTCTTGCTCTGTGGGATGACATCTGTACTCCTCTGCCCTTGGCATTCGAGGCCTCCCCCTCCCTTTCCTCCCTCCACCTTGCCAACAAGCTGCCATTTCCTGACCATACTGTGTGCACCCCAACTTTAAGCCCTTGTCCACACTTAGCCTTTTCTGCTTTTCTCCCTAGCCAAGCGTTATTAAGGGTCTGAGGTCTTTCCTCCTCCCAGAAGCCTCCCAGGACTTTGCTCTCCTCTCTCCTTCTCCAGACGCCCCAGAAGGCCCAGCCATGCAGTCCGCAGCCTGAGCCCCCCCAACTCTGCTCACTGCATTGCAGGCGCCAGCTCGCTCCACCCGGGACAGGGCCTGCAGGTCCGTGTCGAACACGTTCATCTTCTCCACCAGGCAAGTCAGAGCCGTCTCCGTGGCCTCTCCCACCTTCTCATACACGCCCTTGGTCTGGCAGGACCCAGGGACAGGGAGTAAGGGGCAGGCGGCCCCCGACCGGTGTCCACAGCCTCACTGACTCCCTGCCCCCTGGAGCTCCCTTTGCTGGAGTTCCTTGTAATCTCCTTTGCACAGTCCTGAGAGCCCTTCCCAGCCCAATGCCCCAGGGTCAGGGTGGGGTCTGACACTGGCGTTCACCCCCTACCCCAACCCCTGGCATCACTGCTGCCCTCCACTGCCCTCTCTGGCTATCCTTTCTGAGGCTCCTTCCCTCCCACCTGCTCTCCTTGAGACCCCCTATGCCTCCTGCCTTCATCCATTTTCACGTGCTCGGGACCTCCAGTGCCCAGCCCAGCCAAGACCTCTCTCCTGAGCTCCAAGCCCACATGTCCAACTACTGCCTACTGGACCTTGTTCCCTGGGGACCCCTCAGGCCACCTCCTTCTCTCCCCATGTTTGCCAGCCCCAACTGGGACAGCAACCAGGAGCTACCCTGACCTCCTCCCTCTCTCTTTCACCTAACCAGTCCCCAAGTCCCAGGACTTTTGGCTCCCAAATCTCTCTGACCCATGCCTTCTCCCCTCTCCCCAAGGCCCCAGCCAGGGCTCGGCCAGCATCTCTCTGGCCTGGGCACCGACACAGGACTTTCTGGCTCCTGTCTCGTCCTGTCTGTTCTATCCTCCACCCAGAAGCCTGGGTAATCTTTTGCACATGCAAATCTGACCATGTCACTCTCCTGCTCAAAACCCTTCGGTGACTCTCTGCTGCCCTCAGTTCAGCATGGGAGCTGCCTTGGTCTGGCCAAGGACTTCCCCTCGGGCAGCAAGCTCCATTCCACTGCTCCAGCCACACGAGCGGCATTCAATGCCCAAATCACACCAGGCTTTTACAGACGGTGGGGGCCTTTTCTGGGCTGTGCCTTCTGCTTTAAACACCCTCCTTAGTCCTGCCCTGCAATCTCTTCCCCCAGGTAGCCTTGGCCCTTCAGCCCCTTACACTGCAGTCCCCCACAGCCCACAAGCCCAAGGGGCAGGGTTCTAAAACCAGTCTGAAGAGGAGCAAGGAGTGGCAGTGGGGGGTTTGCCGGGGTGACCACGCTCCTGGGGTGTGGCACTCCCAAGGGGCAAGGACTACCCACTCTGTGAGCTTTGAGACTGGGAAAAAGGTCTGTCCTGAGCGCCTGGATGCTAGAAAGGTCATGAAAGGGAGTAGGGGCCCACCTCGTTGTAGTCCAGCGCCGAGTCGTTGCACAGGGCGCAGATGGTCGCCAGTTCCACCAGCCCATCGAACTGCCCGCAGCGCACGGGCTGCTCCCCCTGGCGCCTGCGGAGCCCAGGCCAGTCAGTACAGGAGCCCTGGCCCCGCCCCCGGGAGGGGCCCAGCCGCTAGGCCCCGCCCCCAGAAGGCTTCCCCAGACCCCTCCACTGTCCCACATAGCCCCGCCCACCGGTCAGCCCCGCCCCCTTGCCCGCACTCACACTTCGCCCTCGGGGGTATACGTGGTACCCGAGATGGTGAACTCGTGCAAACGGCAGGAGCTCGCTTCAGCCTCCGCTACCACGAACATCTGGGGAGCACAGGGGCGTGGCAGACGGACCGGGTCATCTCCTTCCTCCCTGGGCTGCCAGCTTGAATAAAGCCTGACCCCAGGGTGAGGTGCTATGGGCTTCCTCCCCCACTAAAGAGCCACCGGCGCAGCTCGGCTTGGCTCCGCTCCCCTCCCCTCCAGCGGGGAAGTAAAGAGTACAAGGTCCAGGCTGAGGTGGGGACTGTCTGCTCTGCCCAGGTGTGTCCAGTTCTGGCTTGTCCATTTGCCCTGGCTCCTGGGGGATTTACAGCAAGTTCTTCAATGCTCTGGGGGCAGCTGCCAGCTTGAGGGACCCTGAGCTGGGCAGGAAGCCTGGGTCCTTGCCCATCTCACTGTGACACCTGGCAAAGCACCTGAGCCCCAGCTTCTCCACTGGTACAGAGGGGAGAAAGTGCAATCAGAGTCCATCTGCCTCTCCTTCTCCTTCAAGGGGAAGAGTTCCTGGCCTTCAAGGGAAGAAACTCACACCCCTCTCTGAGGTGCAGTCCCTTCAGTCCAGAGAAGTCCCCAGAGAGTGAGGCCCTGCCCACAGGGCCTGCTGGGTCACCCAGCCCTTTCCTCTGCACCTCAGGGACAGGAGCTCACCCCTCCCAGGGCAGCCCATTTCCTTGTTGCTAGGGAGACAGTTCTTGCTTCCCGGAAACTGCCCTGCTGCACATTCTCAAGCAATGGCCAACCCAGCACCCAGCAGGTGCTCAATAAATGTCCCTTCCTTCCCGCTCTTCTCCCTGCTCCTGGGGGCAGTCCTCCAGCAAACATAGCCCATTATCCAGCATGTAAGGCCTCTACAACTTCTCTATACTGTGCTTTTAAAATCTTTATTTTTTAAAATTTAAATTTTATCTTTTTTAGAGATGGGGGTCTCGCTATGTTGCCCAGGCTGGATGTGAATTCTTGGGCACAAGTGATCCTCCAGCCTTGGCCCTCTGAGTAGCCAGGACTACAGGCATGAACCTCTGTGCCTGGCTTAAATTTTTATTTTAGTCAAAGAGCACTCCATTCAAATAAAATTCTACTAGGGATTTTAGCAGGTCAGGGCTATAGCAGTCTCTGATGGGCTTCTACAGGGCTTTGGGGTCTCAGAATACAGAGCCTGGGTTTCTAAGCCCAGCCGGCAGCTTGTGGGAGCAGGGGTGGGAGAGGAATGATGGGGAACCCGGGAAGGGTGGGAAACCCATAGCCTTTACCATCTCTCCACCCACCCTTCTGCTGGGTCAGGAGGAGCCCTCTGCCCCACAGGCCTGCTGGAGTCTCCCCCAGCATCCCTGGAGCATGTGGGCAGTGGGCCCGGGATGTGGGATCGAGTGCCAGGGAATGAATAATTCCTGCTCTGGCTCTTCCCAGGTCATGGGAACCGGCGTATCTGGTGACAGGCATCAATTGCAGAGAGTCATGATGGAGCAGGACAGAACCTGGGTCCAGGCCCAGCGTGGCTTCCTTTATGGCTACCTGGCAGGGCTCACACACTCCGTCCCAGACTGTCAGCAACCTGGCCAGGGCTCCACAGTGACACACAGGCCCCAGTGACATGTGTCAAGCCAGGTGTTGTCCGCTTCAGTCTGCTCCATGAAAATCTAGACCTGCTCTCCCTCTATGAGAAAACCCACAGATTCCGTCCTCCATCCCTCCCCAAAAAGGAGGTTGGGGAGCAGCCCAGAGAGGGAGCCCAGCCTGCCCAGCCTCACACAGCAACACCACGCTGGCTGCAGCCACTCACCCGGCAGACAGACATCTGATTGGTGGTGAGCGTGCCCGTCTTGTCCGAGCAGATGACCGAGGTGCAGCCCAGGGTCTCCACAGAAGGCAGGCTCCGCACGATAGCGTTCTTGCGTGCCATGCGCCTTGTGCCCAGCGCCAGGCATGTAGTGATGACAGCCGGGAGGCCCTCGGGGATGGCGGCCACGGCCAGGGCCACAGCGATCTTGAAGTAGTAGACGGCGCCACGCAGCCAGGACCCACCGTGGGCTGGGTCGGCAAAGTGGTTGATGTTGATGACCCACACGGCCACGCAGATCACGGAGATGGCGCGGGACAGCTGCCGCCCGAACTCATCCAGCTTGCGCTGCAACGGCGTCCGCTCTGGCTCCACCGCCGCCATCTGGCTGCGGATCTTGCCCAGCTCCGTGTGCAGGCCCGTGGCCACTGCCACGCCCACGGCCTTGCCAGACGCGATATTGGTGCCCTGGCCGAGGGAGGGGTGAGGGAGGGACTGCTCAGCACCCGCTGGGGCCCGAGACCTCTGGCTCCTTCCGGACGGAGCAGGGCACTTGTCCTTCTACTTGTCCTTGTCCCAGTGTCGCTAGTGCCTCCAGACTTACATAGCTACCTATGTATTGGGTCACTGCTGCCTTCCCATGACAGGGTCAGCTCTAGGAAGGCGGAGATCTGGTTCTTCACCATAGCCCCAGGGCCTGGCACAGAGGACGCACCAGGGCCGGTATCAACAACATGATCCACCAGCACAGCACGGACACCCACCAAAATGTGATTCACAAACAACCTCTGTAGCCACACAGGGGTGTGGCTGACCATGAACCTAGGAAGACGGTCCATAAATATTCACTGAAGAATCCAGAAAACCTGAGCCTCGGCTAGTCTGTTTCCAAGGCCCTGGCAAAATCCCCAAGTCCCAGTATAAGGGACAGCCAGCCTTGTGTCTCAGTGTCCTCCTCTGTAAAATGGTCCAACAGAGGCCCGAGCCACCGTAGCTCCAAGGAGGCTAATAACCCAGTGCCCCTGCAAATGGATGTGCCGGTGGGGCTGGCAAGAGGGCAGGTGCTGCTGGCAGCCAGACCACCCAGACCACCCTCCTCAGAAAGCTTCTTGGTGACACTGCTGACGCTTGGGCATGCCTCCCAGGGCCCCCTCCCACCCCAGAACAGCTTGCCCAGAGCTCCCATGCAACTAGGCAGCCCTCGCTCCTCAAGAGGAGTTCTGGGTAAACATCGCTTTCTCCGTTTCTCTTCACTTCCAGGAATTTTTCTAGCCCCTTGCAACTTGGTACCCTGGGCCACTGTCCAATTGGCCTGACCCTTCCTTGTGTGTCCCCAAACACTCCCCTTCGGCCCATTGCTGGGCAGGTGTGAATATCACTTGCTAATTCTTCCTGAGGTCGCAGTGGTAGGTCTCTCCCACCAAAGCTGCACCCACGGCTCTCCCTGAGATGAGCCAGGGGGACCTGGCGTCATGCCTTGTGGGTCAGTTTTCCCATCTGAGAAATGGACTGTTCCTCCACCACTTTTGTAACCCTCTTTCTTCTAGAAGATTTTCTGTTGCATGATTATAGGTAAGCTCTGCCTCTCCCCAGGTTAAGGCAGGGTATCCTAGCAGGTAGGAAGAAAAGAGAAGACAAGCCCTAGAGACAAGATGTCCGAGTTCACCTCCCAGCTCTGCCACTCACTGGCTGTGTGACCTTGGGCAACTTACTTAACCTCTCTGTGCCTGCTTCCTTGCTGGAGAATATGGATAACAAGAGTATTTATTTCTAAGGTTTGTTGTAAGGATTAAATAAACTAGTATGTGTAAAAGGCTTAAAATAGGCTGGGCACACAGCCTTCAGTAAATACAAGCTATTATTATTACTATCAATTTGCATGCATTATCAATAGTCTATAAGATTCTTTCCAGTAGGACATTAACTGATTAATCTTAATGTTGTTAGTTTTAGTATCATTGTCTGGGCAAAGCCCCAGACATCCTAGGGACTTACAGAAAACAGCATGTTCTTCTTGTCCTGGTTCACAGCTCTGGGGTCTGGGATAGCATGTGTGTGTTTGGTCACGGACACAGATTCACCTGGTCATGGAATCAGATATGAGAAGCCCCATAGGAAGACACGCCCATCCCCTGCCCCTGTCCCCACCCTGGGCTCCAGCCTCCGGGCCTCACCCGTCAGGATGGACTGGTCCACTCTCAGTGTGGTCGACTTGATCTCGATGAGACGGAGGTCGGCAGGCACTTTGTCCCCCACTGTGTGGGGAGAATGGCTTGGCTGAGGGTGGCTTTGGGCACCATCCCCTGGGGAAAGCCAGGAGGGCTCCCAGGAACCAAGGCTGGGGCTGGAAGGCAGGTGCCTGAGCTGTGGTCCCTCAGGGGGCCCCCTGGCCTACAGTCTCATCTAACAGGGTCTGGGCCAAAGAGCTTCAGAGGGATCCGACAGCCACCCCCCTGCACACACAGCCAGAGACATGGAGGCACAGAGCAGGATGGGGCGCCCCAGCATCGCACACTGAAAGAAGGAGGCTCCCAGCATACCTGCCACTTCTACAATGTCTCCGGGGACGATGTCCCGGGCGTGGATCCTCTGCACGCCCTTGCGATCTGAGCGGACCACCTTGCCCATCTCAGGTTCATACTCCTTCAAGGCCTCGATAGCACTCTCGGCATTGCGTTCCTGCACAACACAAGGCAGGCAGGTGGTTGGTCCCTGCTGTCCCTGCAGGCAACCCCCTGAGTGACACCCTTGGGGCCTGGGCTGGAGCTGGAGGTAGAAGGCCCTTCAGGACTCCAGTGTCAGGTGCATGGCACAGGTAGCAGCCGGGAGACCCAGGGCCCAGTCCCAGCCCAGTGCCTCCCACCTGCCACACGCCCACGATGGCATTGGCCACGAGGATCAGCATGATGACCAGGGGCTCCACGAAGGCCGTCATGGTCTCCTCACCCTCCTCAAACCAGGCCAGGACCTGCGAGATCAGAGCTCGTGAGTCGCACTATGCTGGGGGCCGGGACCTGCTCTCCTTTTCCTTGTACCCTGGATCTCCTGTCTGCTCCTCAGCTTTGGGGCAGACATCCCTGGGGAGCCCTGGGCTTGGAGAGGGCTACGCTAAGGAAAGCCTGGGCGTAGGATGCCCACCCCACAGCACAGCCCCCATCCCACCAGGCCAACCTTCAGGGGTGTGCGTCCAGCTGCCAGCTGGGGACCTCACCATCTGCCTAGGGCAGTGCTGCTCAAAGTGTGGGCCCCAGACCAGCAGCAGCACCCGGGAACTTGATAGGAATACAGTTCTCGGGGCCCATCCCAGACCCCTTAGGTCAGAAACTCTGGGGTAGGGCCCAGTAATCTGTGTTTTAACCAGTGGGGCGATGCTGACGCATGCTCCTGTTCCAGGCCCACATCAGTCCAGCCACACGTCCTAGGCCTGGGAGGCTGGAGACCCGGCTCAAGTCCCATTGCCACTTCTTAGCCCAAGTGGGTACTTGCCACCCCCGTCCATGGGGGACCGTCTGTGCTGTGATGGGGCACAAGCACCCTTTCAGCTCAGCCATTTGGGGCACCTGCTTGAGTAGTTTTTTGTAAGAGTCCCCGCTTTCCACAAGGACAGTGGCCAGGAGGGTCACGTCACACACCACTGGCTGGTCCCCTGACAGCTGCAGGGGAAGAGCCAGTCCCCACAGTGCCTTGCTGCTCCACACTCTGGGTCATCATGGTGGGGCTCCTCCCAGGCCCTGCTGGGGTGGGGCTGGGAACAGGAACCACATTCCTCTGGGTGGTGGCTTCCAGCCCGTGGGTCCCTGCTGCTCAGCCATCGATGACAATCACGTCTCCCTCCCCACCCCCACTCTGGCCACATGGTCCTGCGGGTCCAGGAGGGGCTGGGCCGCAGGGATGGGGAGGAGCAGAGGGCAGCAGCCGCGAGGAGGCTGCGAGAGGCTCAGGCCCTGAGGTCCATCCCAGGAGCACCAGGAGCCACGGAAGGGACATGGCGGTGGAGCTCAACCAGGGCGATTTTGCACGCCCCACCCCACCCCGTTGGCGACATCTGCTAATGTCTGAAGACATTTTTGGTTGTCGCAACTGGGAGGTGCGACTGGCATCCAGTGGGCAGAGGTCGGGGGTGCTGCTAGGCATCCTACAATGCGTAGGACGGCCCCCCCACACCCCAACAAAGAACTGTCTGGTCCGAAACATCAGCAGTGCTGAGGGAGAGAGACCCTGGGCTAAGGCGGGGGTCGCGGGGGCAGCCTTGTGGTTGGAAGCTCG
>VBSM01003203.1:499039-512227 GCA_008086735.1 Cheirogaleus medius
GAGGCTCCAGCCCAGCACAGCCCCTCCGCAAGCTATCCTGAACAGAGACCACCCCCGAGACCTCCTGGGATCTCGCCTGACTCTCACATCACTGGGCTCCCCAGGGGCTATAGCTGCAGGCCCACGTGGCAGGACATGCCCAACCCCGCCAGGCCTCTTGCCTTGGCTCACGTCTAGCAAAAGAGATGAGCAGCTCATTCACGGACACAAGGAAATCAGTGACCCCTAAGTATACGAAAAGAGGCCCAACCTGACTTGTAGACAGAAATATGCACAGTAAAACCATGAGAGGACACTATTCCACCAGACTGGCACAGATCGAAATGTCCAGTGCCACACTGCATGGGCGAGGCAGTGGGAATAGGGCGAGTTGATGGGTACAGCCCTAAGGAGAGCAATTTAGCAACAGCTGTCGTGATTGGAAACACACACCCGCTTTGACCCAACAACTCCACTTCTAGGAATTTATCCTTTAGTGACATTCACAAGTATGTGCCATGATGTGGGGACAAGGACATTCCTTGTAAAGTTGTGTGTGACCGCAGAGGCTGCCAACAACCCAAGCGTCCATCAGGAATCAGGGTGAAGAAGCACTGGAACAGCAACCTGACAAAACCCCGAATGGCCACTAGGACGCCCAAGGATGCTCCCCATGGAACCGTCTCCAAGAACGACTACCGAGTAGAAAGCAGGGACAAAGCCACTTATAACCTTCTCCCTTCCATGTAAAAGAAGATCACAGATCACAGATCCAGACGTGCATGTACATAAAAGACTGTGGGAGGAGGCACAAGAGAGTGGGAGCACTGAGAATGGGCGGCTGGGGACAGGGCTGGAGAGACATTACTATATACATTTTGTGCCCCTTGAATGTTGCACTGTGCAAATTTTTATTCAAAAGGTAAATTTAAAAGATGTAAAAGCACCACCCCACCCCCGGAAGGAAGCTGAGCTCTGGGTAGCTCTGGCACCTGCAAAGGTGGGTTCCCAAAGGTGCCGGGTCCAGTAGTTTCTCCACTCACTGCCCTGTTGTGGCCTCAGAGCTGAGCACCCATCTCTAGACAGGGTGGGACAGATAGCGTTTCGTGTGCATAGGGGGCTCCTGGCTGGGGTGCTCACTGACGGCACTGCTGGGGCCCCCCTCCCCCCAGCGCTGAGGTTTCCGTCTGCAGAGGGGGAGGAAGGGGAGGAGAGGGAGGCGGGAGGGTGGGATCCTAGCCCCTGCCTGCCTTCCTCCCTCCCCTGACAGAATTTGCAAACTTTAAGACTTAAGCAAATGACTTCCTTGTGGTTTCCAGCGCTAACGACCTCGCAGGTGCATGGACTCCTGGGTGGGGGGAGCATGCTAGTCCCTGGGGTGTCCCTTCCACCCACAGGCCCCATCCACCCCACCACCCAGCCTTCTCTGCAACAGGGAGGGATGACAGTGTACTTGACCTCACTAAACACCCACAAACCACCCTATCAGATGGGTTCTCTTATAGCCTCACCTACAAGGAGGAGGCAAACAAGGCACAGAGAGGTCAAGTGGCTTGTCCAGGACTGCTCAGCTATGAAGGGTTCAAAACCTCATCAGCCCCCGCCAGAGGCTGTGCTTGCTGGTAGAGAATGGAGGACACCCAGCCTGTTTCTCAAGCCGTGGCAGGAAGGGGCAGCTGGCTCCCCCTGCCCACCTGACCATTTCCAGGGCCCTGGAACACTTCCTGAAGAAGCCGATCAGTGAACTGAAGGGAGACCCTCTGGGGCCCCCAGGGGGCTGGGGGCATAGCTGCTGCCCAGCTGATCCTAGCACTGGAACTGACACCAGGTCCCAGAGCTTGTAGAGCCTGTGACCCTCTTATACAAAGATGGGGAAATTGAGGCCCAGAGAGGGGAGGCACCCAATGCCAGCTCTACCACTTACTGCGTGACCTTGGGCAAGCTGTTTAACCTCCGAGTGCCTCAGTGACCTCCTCCATAAAATGGGGATGACAACAGTCTTTACCTTATAGAGTTGTTTTGCGGAAGAAATGAGATAATAGATGTAAAATGCTGAGAACAGTGCCTGGCACATAATACGTGCTCAGTGAATTCGCTGTTATTATTGATACTATCAAAGCTCAGAGCAACCAGAGCAGCTCAGCAATGCCCACCACACCCATGACATGCTTGCACCCGTGAGCACCTCCGCACCGTGCCAAGCCAACGTCCTCACTCGTCACCTCACACAGATGCTCAGTGGCCAGAGCACCCAAGATCTCCTCACCCAGACAAAACATGGGGGGATGGGGGCTCCCTCCCACCCTCCCAGTCAGTTCCTTCTCTGCTGGACCAATGAAGACAAGATGCCCAAACGGAGAGAGACCTTGGCCGGGGTCATACACTGACAGAATCTGTGTGATTCCGGGGACAGAACCAAGGGCTGGGTCTCCAGCTTTCCCTGGGAACCGGGATTCCCAAGCTGGGGGCCACAGCAGCGCAAAAGAGGCTGTGGGACCCCAGACCTGCCTGCCCCAACCCCGCCCCTCCCCTCCCCAGGGGCAGGGGGAGACCCTGCTCTCCTGCTGCAAAGGACACCCTCCCTGCCAAGTCACTAATGGGGGATATTAAATAATATTTATCTCCCCAGTTCCTCCCACAGCGCAACTAAATATAGCAACTAATTTTTTTGAAAAAGGATTTCTGCTTCAGAAAGATAATATTTATATAAGAGGTGGTTTTCATAAACCAATACAAACCCAAGGCTCCTTTTCTGACAGCTCTTCCGAATGTTGGAACTAGCCCTGAGCAGTGGGACACCCCGGCCAGAGCACCTTCCCCTCAGGTTGGCTGGGAACCCTGAAAGGGTGAGGCCCCAAGTCTCAAAAGGACACAGGCCCAGGTTGCACTTTGGGGATGGAGGGGACGTTTCTCTCTGGACTCCTCACACTCTACTGGGTGCTGTAGGGGTGAGCGCCCAGACAGCAGTCCTGCTTGGAAGCAACCTGGGAGGGGACCTCTGTTATCTTTCACCCTCACAGGGCCTCCAGATGTGCAGGCCACATCTGGACAGTACTCAGTGGCACTCGCTGTGCCTTTTGGCAGAAAAGGAGAACCCCACACTCCTTGGAAAGAGATGAGGAGGAAATGATGCCCCTCCACCGGAACAGCAAGGGGCCTGAAGGCTCCCTCCCTACCCAGGGATGGGCAGGTGCTGTTCCAGGTCACACAGCAGCGAGGGAAAGGCCTCCCCTGGCAACCCCCCTGAGGCCTTGACTGCCACCCCAGGAGGGTGGGTCTCCCGCCTCAGCAGTTCAAAGCCCCCACCGGCTCCCGCCAGCCACATCCGCTTTGAGTTGCAGAAAGAGGAAGACCTGGGGGTGGGGGTGGGGGCGCCAAGGCTGCCAGCTGTCAAGTTGCACCTTCTTGGGTGTTTTATTGAGCCTTTGGAGGAGACCCTGGGGCCAGCTGGGAAGCTGAGACTCAGAGTCTGTGGCCGTCCCTCGCCAGCGGTCTCAGTGCCCGCAGCTGCATGATGCGGGCGGCGCGCGGCGCGGCGCGGGGGTCCTGCACCGACCGCCGACGGCGGAACGAGGCTTGCAGGGGTGCGTGGGGACCCGGGTGGAGGTGGGAAGCGGGAAGGACCGCGCGGGGGCGGGGGAGGCGTCTGGTCTCCCAAGCCGGAAGCCCCCACCCTCCACCCCCGCGAAGGTGGCCGCGCAGCCCCGCCGGGTGCCCCAAGAGCATCTGAAGAGGTTTCCGGAGCCCTCGCTTCCTGCTGAGAGCCGGGTGGGGAGAGGACCGCTCCGCAGCAGGAGAAACTGAGACAGCGGCGCGCAAGGCCCCCGCTCCCCGGCCCGGCCCGCGCGCTCACCGTTGGGGCCGTAGCGCTCCCGCGCGCTGGTCACCTGCGCCGGGCTCAGGCCGCCCTCGGCGGTCACCGAGAAGCCGCGCAGCACGTCGGCGACGGGGAGCAGGTGCGCCGCCTCCATGCCGCCCGCCCGGTCGTCTGCGCCGTCGAGGCCGCCTCTTCCCGGGGCTACTGCGCGGGGCGCGGGAGGCTCGGGCCCGGGCGGGCGCTGCGCGAGGCCATGACCGCGGTGGGACCTTCCCCGACGGCAGTGGCGGCGGCGGCCGTGGCCCGGGCCAGGATGCTGCGACCCGGGCTCCCTCCCCGGGGCGGGGCGGCGCGGGGCCCGCCCCCGCACTCACACCCCTTCCGGCCGCCCTGCAGCCCGCCGCCCCGCCCCCGCCGCGCCCCGGGGCGCTGAGCCGCGGCCGCCAGCCCATTCTGCAGAAGTGGGAACTGAGGCCGCCGGCGGGGAGCGCGCCGAGCCTGCGGGGAGCCGAGGGCGCGGGGCCCGGAGGGGTCAGTCCCTGTCCGCAGGGTGGAGCAGCCGCGTGCGCCTCCTCTGCGCTGGTCCTGGGCCCCGGGGTGCGGGGTGGCGGTGCGGGGTGGGGGCCTGCAAAATGGAGGAGTCCACAGAGGGGCGTCCTACTTCCCTGCTCGGATTCTGCGAAGTGTGACCCAGAATCTAAGGAGACCCAAAGCCTAGAAATAAGCAGGTCTCCTCCAGAGGAAACTACCTGATGTTTCCCTTATTTGGTGTTTGTGATTTCTTTATACTTTTCCAAATGCCCGGCCGTGCGCAGTTATTCCTCATACATATAACCAGAGCCTTTAATAACGACCCAGTGTGTGAGAAAGTAACGAAAACCGGGCTTGCTACCTTAGATTCACACCGTCACCCCCGCAAGAAATGCAACTGCCGGGGTAGGGGGGTGGGCTACCTAGAGAGGCCTGAGAGGGTTGGGTGAGGGGTCTTTGCTCAGGGCCCCAGGGGGCGCGACCCTGGCCCAGGGACGGGGAGGGACGGAGGAGCCCCGACTCCAGCGCTCCCTGAGCTCCGACAGCTCCTCCGGGGGTGCCGGGAAGAGCGGCTGCAAGTCCGAGGAGGAAGACGTGGGAAGGCAGAAACCACCTGCCCCGCAGAAAGCAGGAGCGAAGAAAACGGTCTGACCGTCACCTGCTCCAGCTTGAGAGATCCAGCCAATGCCCCCGCCCCCCGTCGACCCAAGCCGGCCTCTGCTGTGCAGAGCTTCAGCCTCTGAGATCCACCAAGGCTGCACAGGATCATAGGTTCCAGGATCGAGTCCACATAGCTGTTCAAACCCTAAACCTTACAATGCCTCTGTAGCCAGGAAGCCTTCCCAGATAACTGCACCTGCACCTCCCTGGCCCCCACCTCCAGCCTCAACTTCCAGTCCCCTGTGCACCCCCACTTCCAATCTCTTCCTCCTGACACAGGACTGGGCTCCTCCTCCTGCCTCCTGCCTGTGCTCCCGGAGGACCGGCTGGACCGAAAGCTCCTTCACGGCTTTGATGGGTGGTCCCGACTGACTCTGGCTGGACCTCAGCCTGCGCTGCGGAGGTGCAGGAATGCTGGTTTTCTTGCTATGGCTCCTTCCAGACTGACATTTTAGATTTCAAGTTCAATATCCCCAGATATCCCCACCCTATTCCTTTCTCCCCCACCACTGCAGTATGCAAAGACAGTCCCACCTGTATCCCTAAGTTGCCCTGAAAAATATTAGGCAGGACTTGGCTGGGGACAGAGCTCTTAGAGCTCCCCACTAGAGACCTCTCTACCAGAAACATGGAGCTCTAGACATTCAAGCAGCCAAAAAACTCCTGTCCCCCTCCCCCCACACACATCCTGGGCTCTGACCCCCCTCTGCCAGTCCTAGGGACCTTAACCCTGAAGCCTCTCCCTCTCCACCGCACCCTCAGCTGGGGGTTGGTGTTTGGTAGAAGGTAGGGCCAGAAGGCCTGACTGTTTGCTCTGGCAGCCTGGCCTGTGTTCCCTTTCTCCTACCCACCCCACCCTACCTCCAAGCCACCACTGGCAGGGCAAACAGCTGCCAGCAACCGTGGCAGGCTCACACACCTGTCAGCATGCCCACCTGCTCGGCGGCCCCCATCACAACTTCTGGACAGCCCTCCGAGCTCCCACAGACTCACACGCAGTCGTTTCATACTCTACCTACCTGCCCGGTCACTGCGTGCCACCCAGCGATTGGGCAGGCAGCATGCCCTCTTTGTGTACCTGGACAGAAAAAACAGCTGGGGCCGGGGCGACATAATCGCAGGCAGACCGTCCAAAGGGCAGGTTTATCCTCCCCACTTCCCTGCCGCCAGATACCTGGCGCCCAGTCCCAGCTCTTCCCAGCTCCTCTTTGGAACCGATGGTGGCAGTGTGTGCCACCTCTCTGGCAGGGGACTACCTACCCACCTCACCTGCGAGGGTCAGGGTGGGGCACAGAGCAAAGGTAGGTCTTCCCTGGAGGGATTTGGTCACATAGAGCAGAGGGAGTTGTAGACAGAAAAAAACAGCCTGAGTTGAAGGTGGGACATTCCAGGCGTGTGCCTGGGATAGTGAGCCAGTCCCTGAGCACGGCTGGATCACAGGGAGCAGCAGCGCGGGATGGGGAGGGTAGGCCAGAGAGACGGGGCTGGGACACTGGGAGCCTTGATTGTCCATGTAATGTCCTGGGCTTTGTACTGAAGGCTTTTTAAGCAATGGAGGGATGGGGTCAGATTTGCCTTCTAGAAAAGTCCCCATAGAAGCTGGTGTGGGGAAGGGGTTGAAAGGGAGAGCCGAGGCTCAAAGGACCCTGCAAGGAGGTTGGACTAGGGCGATAGGCCGTGACCAGCACTCTGATTTCCCTCAGGCCTGCCTAGGGCAGCTCTGCCTCTTCCCAGGGGCCCCGACCCCTGCCTTCCTGGGGGAGGAGCCTTCCAGCCACCGGGGTGGGGGGAAATATCTGTGAATAGTGTCGCTGCTGAGCTGAACACTCACCATGTGCCAGGCCCTGTGCTAAACTCTTTTCATGGATTGCCACCATTTAATCCTCACAGCAACCTTGGAATAAGTACTATTATCATCTGCATTCAGGGCTGGCCTCGTGCCACAGTCAGAGGGCCTCCAATGGACTGGGCTTAATGCTCTGCTAGCTTCTCAGTTTTGTTTTTTTTTAGAAACGGGGTCTCGCTCTGTTGCCCAGGCTGGAGTGCAGTGGTGTGACCACTGCTCACTATAACCTCGAACTCTTGGGCTCAAGCAATCCTCCCACCTCAGCCTCCTGAGTAGCTGGGACCACAGGTGTGCACCACCATACCTGGCTAATTTTTTTAAAAATTTTTGTAGAGATGAGGGTCTCACTATGTTGCCCAGGCTGCTTTCAAATTCCTGGGCTCAAGCGATCCTCCCACCTCAGCCTCCCAGAGCGCCAGGATTACAGGCGCGAGCCACCCACTGAGCCAGGCCTTGAAATTCTTAATAGGGTAATTTTATCTTTGAACTTGTGCCTGGTAAGTGAATCCCGATGGAACAACGGAGCGTGTGTGTGAGCCGAGGAGATAAGTACAAAATGCTGTCTCATTCACATATGGCATTCTCCATGCTCTGCGAGCACAAAATTCTGATGTGTGGAAGTTCAGGGGACTCAAATTGAGTCCAAGGTAAGTGCATTACATCTACAACTGAGTTGGGGAGCTGACAGCTGAGAGATCATGAATTCGGTTTGAACCCGAACTCGCTTTGTGCGGAAAGAAGGCAATAGTGTTCTGAGAAACACAAAAGATCAAGGATCCCTGTTAGATCATTGCTTACTCACATGCCTTCCCTGTATTAGCCCTCCACTTACATTAAAAGTGATGGAATAGGCCAGGCACGGTGGCTCACGAGTGTAATCCTAGCACTCTGGGAGGCTGAGGTGGGAGGACTGCTCAAGGTCAGGAGTTCAAGACCAGCCTGAGCAAGAGTGAGATCCCGTCTCTACTAAAAGTAGAAAGAAATTAGCTGGACAACTAAAAATGTATAGAAAAAATTAGCCGGGCATGGTGGCGCATGCCTGTAGTCCCAGCTACTCGGGAGGCTGAGGCAGAAGGATTGCTTGAGCCCAGGAGTTTGAGGTTGCTGTGAGCTAGGCTGACGCCACAGCACTCTAGCCCGGGCAACAGAGTGAGAACTGTCTCAAAAAAAAAAAAAAAAGAAGGAAGGGCAAAGATAAGTCTGCCTATCGCTGCTTTTTGGTCCTTCCTTACGCATGAGTAAGCCAGAGGCAGAGTGCTGGCAGCAGGTGCGCGTTTCAGTAGTGAGATGGAGACAGTCGAGTTCGTGTCGTAAAGCAATTCCCCTGTTCCGGTCAAAACAAAATACATATGCTCGTACAAGCTATGGACTACAAATTGGTAATTTTAGTGATTACACATATGAGTTGAATGCCCTCAATTTTGCATTTAAAACTGGCACTGCAAAAAATAAAGTAGAATGGTAAAATTCATGTGAATAATTTAAATTTAAATTTTTCTTTACTTAGAAGATTGAATAGCAAATTTTTAAAAAACACCATGACAAGTTGAGAGAGACTCCAAAGAAAGGAAAAGCTTTATATTTTAGTGCCTTTAATGACACTATTTTTCCCCATTTTTTAAACCGGGGGTCTCCATTTTTATTTTGCACTAGGCCCCGCAAACCTCTGGTGCCTGGTGCCTCTGCTGGGCCAGGACCTGGGCAGTCTCCTCAAAAGCCAGGGAGTGGCCGGGCGTGGTGGCTCACACCTGTAATCCTAGCACTCTAAGAGGCCGAGGAGGGCGGATCGCTAGAGGTCAGGAGTTCAAAACCAGCCTGATCAAGAGTGAGACCCCGTCTCTACTAAAAATAGGAATAAATTAATTGGCCAACTAAAAATATATATAGAAAAAATTAGCCGGGCATGGTGGCACATGCCTGTAGTCCCAGCTACTCGGGAGGCTGAGGCAGAAGGATCGCCTGAGCCCAGGAGTTTGAGGTTGCTGTGAGCTAGGCTGACACCACGGCACTCATTCTAGCCTGGGCAACAGAGTGAGACTCTGTCTCAAAAAAAAAAAGCCAGGGAGTGCCTGTAGGGCAGCCTGGTCTCGGTGGGGGCTCTGCCCCTGCCCTGGGGAAGGGTCTTGCTCCAGGACTGTGGAAGTAGGAATTTGAGCCATAGAGCAGGGGATAGGTGCTGAGCCGGAGTTTGGGAGGGCTGGGGTTCTTGGATGTAGGGGGAGGGTGAGGGCAGGAGGCCTGGGTGTCCTACCCCTGTTGTTATCCCATCTTCATTCGTTCATTCATTCATTCAAGAATATTTATCCCAGCATGCACCAGGCCCTGGAGGGCCAGTCCCTGTTCTGCTTGATCTCATACCAGAGAAGGGAGCAAGCTGTGAATCCCAAATAAGCACACGCAGAAGTAGACGGCTGTGTGGCTGGTGGTGCCTTGAGCACATGGCAGGGGTGGGGATGTCTCTCAGGGAAATCAGGAGACCTTCTGAAGGAAGTGACACTTCTGCTGAAATCAGAAGGAACAAGGCAGGGAAAAGTGTTCTGGGCTAAGGGAACAGACTTTGCAAAGTTGACCTGGCCATGCTGTCTTGGAGGTGCCTGTCCGTCTCTGGGCCTGAGCCTCCCTGTCTGCCACGTCAGTGCCAACAGTGGGAGTGGCCGAGGCAGGGTCTGCCCCAGAGAGGACAGAGAGCAGTGTGGGGGGGCCCTGCCACTGCCCAACTTTGGTTTGTAAATGGGTTTGAGTCAAAATGCAAACGGTCTTGGAGGCTTGGGACCTCACCTTCCTCTTCTCATGGGTCACCAGGGCTCAGTGAGCAGGTGTCCCAGACGCTGGAAGAGTCATGTGTCTTATTTGATGTCACCTGAGCATCAAGTCTGCTGTCTTAAGCTCCCATGCCCCTCCCAATTTGACAGCCCCCCTTGGGGAGGGGCAGGGAAGCCCTTTGCCCCCAGGTGTTCAGAGTGGGAGATACCCTCCCCCATCTGCCACCTCACCCTCACCCCAAGTTGTTTTGTTTCAGTCTTTCAGGCTTGGGGACTCCATGCAAGTCCCAGATGTGCCCCCATCAGTCCTCCTGGGCTCAGGCCCCCCCCCGGCCTAGAGTCACGCTCACACCCTGCTCCTCCAGCCTGTCCCTGTGCTCTAAGATGGGGTTCCCAGGAACCCCCGACTCCCACCCTCCCACCTACTCAGTCCTGCCCCCTCAGCCCACCATCCACCCTCGGGGCCGTCCCCCCAGGCCTCTAGCCTGTTCTTCACCACTTCCTGCCTCCCATGGGGGCCACACTGGGCCGCAGCTGGGTCCCTGCACATAGTAGGCACTTTCTTGCCTCTGGCTCTTTGCTCATGCTGTTCCCTCTGCTTGGAACCCCTCTCCTTTCAGTGGGCGAATTCCTGCCAGTTTTAACAGCCCTGGAAGCCCCCAACCCCTGAGGCCAGTAGGACCCCAACATCCCTGCGTGGCGCCCCCACCCCGGCACCCCGGGTGTTCACTATCTACCCTGCTGCCCTGTCCGTAGACACCCTGGACGGCAGCCGCCTGGTCTGACTGTGCTGCTCCAGGAGGGGCCGGGGAGGGTGTTGGTTGAATGACTGAGTTAAGGTGGGAAAAGTCCAGAGCCTCTTCCTGGGATGGAGCACACGCTGGCCTCTGGGGCTGAGGGAAGTGGGGATTTGTCATCAGCGAGACCGAGCAGGCACCCAGGGGCCCTCAGCCAGCCCAGGACACCTGAACCATGGCATTTTGGCCACAGGGGACTTGCGGCCTTCCCTCTTGCAGCCACCTCTGCAGGAACTCTCTGCACAGGGTGGGGCTGGGGACCTTGGGCCTCAGCTCCTTGAGGCAACTTCCTGTCCTCACCCCCTTATCTGCCCTGCCAGACCGAGGAGAGGAAATTGTCCTCTCCCTCCCAATGGTAGACAGAGACACCCCTGGACCTCAGGAAGGGAGAGCGCACCACGCGGCCTGCTCCTTCCAGACCTGCCTCCTCTCTGCCACGGCCGGATCCTCTTCCCAAAGCAGCCAGGCTACGACTGTCCCACTCAAGTGCCTTCCGGGACTCCCTGGTCTTCCTAGTTAGGATCAACGCCTCAGCTTGGCCTTAAGGCCACCTCGCCAACTTCATCTCATGCCCTTGCCCCCCGCACCTGAGACTCCAGTCACGTTGGCCTGTCTTCTCTGTGCCTCCTCCAAGGTTTCCTCCCTCCCTGCCTTTGCCCACGTTGTTACCCGGAGAAGCCAGGGACCTGGGCCTTCCAAGCAGCCCACCGAATGTGGTCTCCTCCGTATTTGTCTGAATTCTCATCTGCAGCATCCATACTGTGTGTCCCTCCAGGGCAGGTATTGCATCCAAATCATCACGAGGCCTCTCCTGGGCAGACCAGTGCATGAAGGTCGTTATAAAGTTGCCCTCCAGGTTGAAAATGTTTTGAGGCAGAAACTGTGTCTGTAGCACTCATCACTGCATCTCAGTGCCTGGCACTTACTAGACTCTCAAAGAGAGTGGTTAAATGAAGGCGGTACTAGCCAATGCAACAAGACAAGAAAAAGAAATGAGGTACAAATGTTAATACCAGAAGGTGAAAGAATGAATGAGCATATCTGCATCCAGAAGCGTGTGCCATTCTTGCCATGGGATGCATCGGAGAGCACCTGCATCGTGTGGGTAAGGGTTTAAGGCTCAGAGAGGGCTGGGACTTGCCCATGCCACACAGGGGGTTGGGGTCCCTCCTAGCTCTATGCTACTTTCTCTGCCACAATGTCAGGCACAAACACACAGTCTCTAGCTAGTCTCGTGCTGTGCCCCTGAGCACCTTGGCAATGAGGCCAGAGGCCCTGCCTGGCAGAGAGGGGGCTCTAGCTGCTCCAGGCCAAGCCGGACCCGTCTGCCTTCAGGACCACAGCTGGTAGTGAGTTATGTGTAGATAAAACATAAAACCCCTATTTGCCTTGCAAATTGTTACACATGACCAAACTTGTAAGCCTTAAGGCACAACCTGAAAAGGAATTTTGCGATCTGGGCCTCGCTCCCTGGTATGGGGAAGAAGCTGTTGGCCTGGGGGCACCTGAGGGCAAGGCTTATTGTGGTCACCCTGAGCCTGGAGGACCAGCCCTGCCCACTGTGTGCAGGGGTAGAGGGTGCTGTTCAGCCTCCTCCGCGGGCTGCTCCCAGGCCTGGCGCCAGGTTGGGGGGGCTGGAACAGCCCTCAAGCCAGGCTGGGTTCTCCTGCGCACTGCCCTGGACATGGGAGCCTGGGACAGCACCCTCCCCTCTGAACCCAGTGTCACCGTGCAGTGGGGTTGGGACAGACAGTGTCTGGGGTTCACAGGATCCCTGGTAGGAACCTGCTCACACTGCCAGCCAGGATAAAGTGGTGGGAGATCCAGCCCTGCCCTTGGCTCTCGGGCTGGGGCTAGTGGAAAAACTCAGGTCTCTATTTGTAGGCTCCCAGTTTTCCCTGCCCCCACTGCCTGTAATCATGGTTTCCATAACAACCTGGCCTGTTCTTTCCCTCTCGGGGCCTAGCTGTCCTGACTTCCCCTCCTCAGTGCCCTTCTGGGCCTTCTCGTCCAGCGGGTGCCAGGTCTCCACCCCGGTGTTCCCTGCGTGGGCAGCCAGCCCAGCTCCCTGGGGATATCCTGTCATTGTGGCCCAGGGCCTAGGCCTGGCATCTGCCAGGTCAGCCCCAAGTGCTCTGGGTTCTTTCCAAGTTCCCAGGTGGGGCCCGGGAGCCCAGAGAGGTGGGGGAAGTTGGCAAAGGCACCCAGGTCCCCAGCGTGGCAGAGCTGGGCACTGGGTCCAAGACACCTGACGCCTGGACTGTGGCCAGCCTCTGGGGCAGACGCACAGGTGAGGCTTTCTGACCCATAGCTGGCCCTGTGGGTGACCTTGGCATGTCCTCTACCTCTCTGGGATCCCTTCCCAAAGCCATGGCTTATGGCAAACCCAGCCCAGGACCAGCAGACCAAGGGATTCTGTGTGACCGGTGAGTGTGGTCATTCCCAGAGCGGCTGGGTATGCTGGGTGTCACTGGGCCTCAGGCTGCCCTCTGGACATGGTGGGGGTGCAGGGTGGGAGGGGAGCTTCAGGTGGGCTCTGTCCCCTGGTCTTCAACATCTGCACTCCATGAAAATGCCCAAATTTGGCTGGGCGAGGTGGCTCATGCCTGTAATCTTAGCTCTCTGGGAGGCCCAGGCAGGAAGATCACTTGATGTCAGGAGTTTGAGACTAGCCTGAGCAGGAGCAAGACCCCATCTCTACTAAAAATAGAAAAATTAGCCAGGTGTAGTGATGTGTTCCTATAGTCCCAGGTACTCGGGAGGCTGAGGCAGGAGGATCGCTTGAGCCCAGAAGTT
>VBSM01003203.1:516866-553758 GCA_008086735.1 Cheirogaleus medius
TCGGCCTCTCAGAGTGCTAGGATTACAGGCGTGAGCCACCGCGCCCGGCCTGGAGTGTGGCTTCTTAAGGGGAAGCTTCTGGCAGCTGCTGGAGGATGTCCCCGGCCCTGGCTGTGGCCTTTGCCCTAAACCGACAGTCATCTCCCCTGTCAAGCCCTGCGCATCCACAGTAGCGTCCTTACCTTGTCTTCCTCCAAATGAGGGCCCCTCCCCTCACGAGGAAGCACCCCCTCCAGAGGTTAGACAGATTGACCGTGGGGACCTGGAGGGACAGGATGAGAGGAGGAGAAGCGGGAGCCCACACACCAAGACATGCTGCTGGGGCCTGGGGCGCCGACGCGGCGTGGGGCAGGGCCGGCCGTCTGTGGGCTGCCTTCTTGTCTGAGGCACCTGCTGCTCCAAGGGAAGTAGGAGCACCTGTTACAGGATGTTCAGACCCCGGCCCAGCCCAGGGACAGACACACAGACACGCACAGTCCTCCACTGGCAGTCACCTCCCGCCCCAGGCCTCCAGGCTGGGCAGTGCCCTGGCTGAGGCTGGCGGGGCCTGGGAGCCAGGAGACCCCCCATCCAGTCTGCACCGAATTCCCGCAGGCCCCAGCCGGTCTCTGGACCTCAGTTTCCCCTCTTGCGCAGTGGCTGGGAGATGGGGGTGGCTCTCTCCCTCCAGTTCCAGGCCTGTGGGGTTTCCACGTGGTTTTGGGAAGAACCTTTTGCTCAAAGGAAACCTTCCACAGGGAACCAGGGAGCTGCTCTGGCTGAAACGGCTGCGTCAGGCATGGGGGGAGCAGGGGGGGAGCGGATCCTCACTTGCTCCCCCATAATCTCCAAGAGGACAGGGACATTAGGACTGCCAGGACCTCTGGGGCCACGGTCCTCCCCTGCTCATGGTGTCCCCACCTCTACCCAGCCTTCAGCCACCAGCCCCTCTCCCATTTCGTCCCCTCGGTTCCCTCAGCCCCTCGCTGTCACTGAAGGTCTGAGTGAGGACGGAGTGGCGGGACCCAACAGGGAGCCGGCCACATTCCTGGGATCTGCTGGGGAAAAGGAGGCTCTGGCAGGTCCAGCGGAGAGTCTGAGCTTGACGTGGTGGACAAGTCAGGTCTCTTCATTGCAAGGGGTGAAAGGAAGCCCAGTTCAAACAGGCTGAAGCACAAATGGGAAATCATTGGCTCATTTCACTGAAAAATGCAAGGGATGGATGTCTTCAGACATGGATCAGGGGTTTTCAAGTGATGTCTTCAGGAGTCTGTCTCTCTCTGTCTTTGGATGTGTTCCCTGCGCTGTGGCTCAGGTTTCAGTAGGGTTCCCCCCTCGTGGTGGTAAAATGACTGCCAGCTCTCCCACCCACTATCACACTCGACTGGCCACCCCAGAGGAGGGAGATTCTCTTTGCCAACAGTTTTATCGAAAGCCTCTGAATTGAGTCTCCCATTGCGCTCTCATGGGATGTGGGTGTTCATTCCTGAGCCGATCCCTGTAATGCATGGATCTCGTGCTCTGAAGCCAGAGTCATGTCCTTCCCAAAGGACAGCCGAGCTGCAGCAGCTGGAGGCAGCCATGCTGAGCAGGCGGGAAGCATGGCCGGCAGCACGCCAGGTCAGGACCCCCTTCCAGGTGCTGGGTGGAGCCCTGCTCTGTGTGAGCTGCAGTGACAGCCCAGACAGGAGGGAAGGAGGCCACTTCCCAGCCTCAGCCAGCCCCAGGCTCCAAGGGGCCGCTGCAGCCCTCCGCAGGGGAGGCGGACGGGCGCAGGTGTGCGCTGAATGGGGAGCAGCCTGGACACTCGGCTCACGGGAGGACGAAGGGGCTGGGTGAGGGCCCGTGGCCGCAGCGGACAAGTCCCTCCCGGGTAGCTGGGAGAGTCTTGAGGGAAATGCCGTTTGATCCTTATTCTTGGAAACAGGAAGCAGTGGCTTCCTGAGAGCAGACTGACCTCATCCCCAAGCCCCGAGATGGCTCCTGGGTCCAACCACTTCCAAAGGGGTGTGGCCACGTCTCTCACGAGGAAGCGTAATTAATCAACCCGCAGCTCGCCTCTCTTCACACTCCTGTTCTCACGGCGAGTCGCCAGCCATTTAAATAAAGGTGTCCTTCATCGTGGGCCCTTGGGAAGGGGCACTGGTAGCGTGACGTAAGTCTCCACTGGATGCTTCTGATCCTAATCCCTGCCGTGTGCTGACCCTCCCACGTGCCCAGCCTTCCATGTGCTCGTACCTTCCATGTGCTCATCCCTTCCATGTGCTCATCCCTTCCATGTGCTCATCCCTTCCATGCGCTCATACCTTGGGCGCCAGTGTCTCCCAGGTGCTGGGGACTCCGAAGGGCGTTACATAGCGCAGAGCAGAACTTGGAACCACCCCCAGTTTCACCTGGCTATGGATGGCTCCTTGCTCCAGGCGTCAGTCAAAGTCAGTGTCTAGAACATGAAGGATGAGGGCTGTCCCCAAAATGATGGTTCAAAAAGAAATTCCCGCTGTTTCTCTGCCAGCCCATCCAGCCAGGAGAGCAGGGAGCAGAGGGGCCAGAGCCGGGAGGCCTGGGTGTTGCTCTTGGCCCTGGCTCTGACTCGCTGGGTGACCTTGGAGAACTTCAGACCTCCTTGGGCCCCCCCCCACCAGGCCCCCTGGCGCAGCGTTGGCAGATTCCTGGCTCCAGGGTGAGCCTGGGCCAAGCCGCAGTCGCCCTGCACCAGCCTCCGCCGCCACCTCCGCCCGGCGGTTCCCATAGCGGCGGCCCCCGGTTCCCTGTTTACCCGGTTCTCTGCGTGTGATTTTTCCACAACCGGCCATTGAGAACACAATGCCAGCTTCCCTCCAAGGAGGTGCGGCAGAGCCCACGCCTGCGGCCGAACAGCGGATGTGACTTTCCAGACCGGTGGACGCTGACACCAGGCATCTCAGACTCCCATGGCCTCTGGACCTGGGCCTCGGCTTTCTGAGAAGGGACGCAGCGAGCCTGGGCCAGGCTCCCCAGAAACAGGCGTGAAACCCTGAGCAAGCCACTCCCCCTTGGAGGTGACTCTGGGGCTGTGAAATGGGTCCCGTCCCATAAGCCATTCCCGAAGCCCATCCCCGCCAAGGGCCTCCCTCGGCTTTGCCCAAGAGGCAGCCCCAGACACGACGGGCTGGACTCCCGGCAGCAAACGTTTCCTGCGGGAGCCGGCTCGGAGCCAAGCACAGCCTGGCCACGCTCGGGTCAAACCAATAGCGTGGCCTTCGCCCTCTGCCTCCTGTACCGGCCTGGGAGCCTGCCCGGGTGAGAACACCAAGACACAAATCCTAAGTTCTTTGGGTTTTCTACTCACAAATGCATACATCCTCATCGTGAAATATGGGAAGAATTACAAAGTAAGTATCATTGAACATCTCAGGTAGATTTCCCTGCTCCCAGGTTTTCCTGGGCATGCGACATTAAGTGACCTTTGGCATGCAGTGCGCGAGTGTGCTCTAAGCACTTTGCAGGACTTAACTCACTTTATCCCCTCTGGGGTTTTCCTCCTTTGTTTGTCCAGGGGCTCAGCGACTCGCCCAAGATCGTGCGCTGGTTTGTAGCACATCAAGGACTTGGGCCGTGACAGTCGGGTTTCTAAATTCACGGGCTTGGCCACTGCACTATGTTGCCTGGAAACACTAACAACTATTGTTTATTTTTTTATTTTTTGACACAGAGTCTCACTCTGTTGCCCAGGCTGGAGTGCCATGGCGTCAGCTTAGCTCACAGCAACCTCAAATTCCTGGGCTCAAGCAATCCTCCTGCCTCAGCCTCCCGAGTAGCTGGGACTATAGGCATGCACCACCATGCCCGGCTAATTTTTTTTTTTAATATATATTTTTAGTTGGCCAATTAATTTCTTTCTATTTTTAGTAGAGATGGCATCTCACTCTTGCTCAGGCTGGTCTCGAACTCCTGAGCTCAAACGATCTGCCCACTTCGGCCTCTCAGAGTGCTAGGATTACAGGCATGAGCCACCGCGCCTGGCCAACAACTATTGTTCTGAGGTGAGGCATGGGACCTGTTGTTTTCCCAGACGCTGAGAACAGAGTCAGTTGGGCTCAAACCCGTCACCCCCTGTGGGATCACCCTCCCCCAGGGCCACCCAGGTGGGGTGGGTGAAGGGCCCTGGGCTCCAGGCTTCCTCCTGTCTCCTGCCTCAGCCTCTCCCCAGCCCCAGCGCCCCACTGTCCAGTCTGCACGTCCTTGCCCCCACATCCTCAAGTCCCTTGGACCCCCTCACCCAGTTTCTTCTCCCCTCATTTTGCCTTCTTGTCCAGGCTTTATGCATGATATCCTTTCTCCTAGTCAGCCCCTCCCCATTCTCCCAGATCCAGACCGTCCCAGGCTGAACTGGGTCCGGTCTTTAGTAGGTCTGTCCTTTCCAAAACAGTGTGAGTGCACCCTCTCCCTGCACGGTTCTCAGGGGTCTGTGTGGCTGCCTCAACTTGTTGTCTGCATGCAAAAGAATGAAGTTGGACTGTTACCTAACACCATATACAAAAATTAACTAAAAGTGGATCAAAGAGGTAAAACTATCAAACTCTTAGAAGAAAACATAGGAGTAAATCTTCATAACCTTGAATTTGACAATGGTTTCTTAGATATGACACTGAAAGCATGAGCAACAAAAGAAAATATAGATAAACTGGACCTTATCAAAATTAAAACTTTTGTGCATCAAAGGACGCTATTAAGAGAGTGAGAAGAACCCACAGAATGAGGGAAAATATTTATAAGTCATAAATCTGATAAGGTCTAGTTTCCAAAAGTCACAGGATAAGCAGGGTGTATCTTACTTCTATTCAAAGATTTTTTGGAGAAAACATTTTTCTTCTTCTTTTTCTACAGATGGTGTCTCACTATGCTGCCCAGGCTGGAGTGCAGTGGCTATTTACAGGTGCAATCATAGCATACTGCAGCCTGGAACTCCCAGGCTCAAGCCATCCTCCCACCCTAGCCCAGAGTAGCTGAGACTACAGGGGACATGAAACCACTCTAAGAAAACATTCCTTAAATGTTGAAGCATAATGGTAGAGAATGCAAAATTTACACAAAACTTAAGCTACAGTGGGAGACATTAAGAAGGTTGGAACTTGAGGCCAAGTACTTTGGGAGAAAGTGAATTCAACTTCCTGCTATTCTGTCAGTGAGGGAGTTGTGTGGGAGAGTTTACAAAATCTGCAGGGACTCTACAGATGGGAGCACCCAGAGGGCTGGCTTGCTGGGCGGGCCTGCTGGGGAGGTCACAGGCAAGGTCAGGAGGAAGCTGGGGTTTACTGGGCTGTGGACTCTGCAAGGCAGACATTGGTCTTCCAGGTAACCACCACATCTCTGGGCCTCACACAGCACCTGGCTCCTAGCTCACCGAATTAGTTAAGTCTCCTTTGGTTGTAAGTGACAGAACCCTAACTCAGAGTAGTTGAGCAAACATGGCAATCTCTTGGCTCATGAGACTGAAAAGTAGTCAAAACATGAGTGACCTTTATTCTTTTTTTTTTTTTTTTTTTTTTGAGACAGAGTCTCACTCTGTTGCCCGGGCTAGAGTGAGTGCCGTGGCATCAGCCTGGCTCACAGCAACCTCAATCTCCTGGGCTCAAGCGATCCTTCTGCCTCAGCCTCCCGAGTAGCTGGGACTACAGGCATGCGCCACCATGCCCGGCTAATTTTTTCTATATATTTTTAGTTGGCCAATTAATTTCTTTCTATTTTTAGTAGAGACGGGGTCTCGCTCTTGCTCAGGCTGGTTTTGAACTCCTGACCTTGAGCGATCCTCCCGCCTCGGCCTCCCAGAGAGCTAGGATTACAGGCGTGAGCCACCGCGCCCGGCCGTGACCTTTATTCTTAAATAGGCTCTTGACAGGCTCCGGAAGGCCAATCAGCATCTCTGGGCTGATGTCTCCCAACAACCCCGGGAGAGAAACTTCTCTTTCTCCATGGTTGCAGCAAAAGTCCCAAGGCTGAGTTTCATTGGGCTAACATAGGTCACATGTCCAACCATGGGCCAATCACTGTAGCAAGGGAATGGAAAGCTCTGATTGACCAGCCCTGGGTCACATGCCTACTCCTACTGAGTGAGACACAGGGAGAGGAAAACTTGCATGGAACAGGGAAAATGGCAAGAACAACAGAGGCTCGCAGTACAGTGCTCCTGTAAATCCGGGTGGAATTAAATACATAGGCCTGGATGCTTTGTTCAGTGTGGAGTGGGGCATGAGGCTTGGCCACAACAGCCGGCTGGTGAGTGGGGTCTCTGTGTCCAGCGCTGTGTGGCGACCCAGGCCCAGGGGGCTGCCCAGGGCCAGGGCTCCATGAGAAACGTGCAGCTCCTGTTTGTTCCAAACTCCCAGCGCCTCTCAGGCAACCTGGAAAAACACAATTCCCCAAGCAGGAAACTTGCCACATATTCCAGCCCGGAGCCCAGAAAGCCAAACCCTATGACAAATTTAAAAACAAAACTTGAAAAAGCCAACTCTCACAATAGAAAGTTAAAAAAAAACCCACTTTATTTTCCCTTTTTATTATACAAGTATTACACATTTATTGCAGACAAAATTCAAAAACAGATAAGAAAAAAGATAAAATTTCCCATAACTGCAAATTTTGTTAGTCTTTTCTCTATAGGCAAAAGTATGTATTTTCTTACATAAGTGGGATTGTCGACATTATTTATAACTTGTTTGTTCCACTTAATTATATGTGGTGAATTATTTATTTTTATTGTTTTGTTTCGAGACACAGTCTTCTCTCTCTGTTGTCCCGGGCAGAGTGCTGTGGCGTCACTGTAGCTCACAGCAACCTCAAACTCCTGGGCTCGAGCGATCTTCCCGCGTGGGCCTCCCAGAGTGCTAGGATTACAGGCATGAGCCACCGCGCCCGGCCCTGGGAGCCCATTTATGGAGAAGCACAAGTGTCATGTGAGGCACTTAGGTCCTCAGTCCACAGCCTGTGAGGCCCTGGGGCCCGCCAACAGCCATGTGAGCAAACGGATCGTCTAGCCCCAGTCCAGTCTTGAGATGATCACAAGCCCATGAGAGACCTCGAGCCACAGGAACCCAGCCTGGATTCCTGACCCACAGAAACTTGAAATGATAAATGTTTGTTGTTATAAACCACTAACTTTGTGGGCCAGTGGGTTTCCCTCTGCAGATCACATTGGAGGGTATTACTGTCATGACAAAAATAAGTCTTCTGATCCATGAGTATGGGATATTTTTTCATTTATTTAGATCTTGTCTTCATCTGCTTTGTGTTGCTATAACAGAATATCTGGGGGGGGATGGGCAACATACATAACCGTAATATTTGTACCCCCATAATATGCTGAAATTAAAAAAAAAAAAACTAAAAAAAAAAAAAAAGAATATCTGAGGCTGGGTAATTTATAAAGAAAAGAGGTTTATTTAGCTCGTGGTTCTGCAGAACTTCTGCAGAAGTTCAAGAAGCATGGCGCCCACATCTGCTCAGCGTCTCGTGAGGGTTTGCCTGCTGCACCATACCATGGCAGAAGGTCAAAGGGGAAGCAAACACCTGCGAAAGGCAAACCCTGGGGGGCTTCCTCACTTTATAGCAACCCACTCTCACATTCCCATGAGAACTAATCCAGTCTCAAGAGCAGGAGAACTCACTACTGCGAGAACAGCACCAAGCCACCTAAGGGAGTGGAGAACTCTTAGCCCAAATGCCTCCCGTTACGCCCCACCCCTTAGACGCTCCAACACTGTTGCATTGGCAATGAAATTTCAACATGAGCTTTTCCTGGGACAAACCAGTCCAAGCCATAGCAGATCTTCTTTAGTTTCTCTTGACAACGTTTTAACAATGTTTTATGATTTTCATACTTTTAAGTTCTACGCTTCTTTTGATACATTTATTCCTAAGTGTTTTATTATTTTTTGTGTTATTATTAATGGAATTATTTTCTTAATTTCATTTTTGGACTCCATTGCACGTGTATAAAAATACAATTGATTTTTGCTATTAATATTGTATTCTGCAATCTCGCTGAACTCATCTATCAGTTTTAGTAGTTTTTTAGTAGATTCCTTAAGGATTTTTACATATACAAGGTCATGTCATCTGCAAGTAGAAATAGTTGTACTTCTTCCTTTCTAAACTGGATGCCTTTTACTTCTTTTTCTTGCCTAGCTGTCCTAGCTATAATCTCCTGACAATATTGAGTAGAAGTGGTGAGAGTGGACATCCTTGTACTGTTCCGGACTTAGGAAGAAAGCCTCCTTTCATCAGTAAGTATGATATTATACTTACTATATTATACTTACTATGATATTATACTATATCATAGATGCCCTTTATCAGGTTGAGGAGGTTGCCGTCTATTCCTAGTTGTTGACTGTTTTTATTGTGTAAGGGTTTTGGATTTTGTCAAATGTTTTTTCTGTTTTTTGTTGGGTTTTTTTGTGACAGGGTCTTGCTCTGCTGCCTGGGCTAGAGTGCTGTGGCATCATCATAATCATAGCTCACAGCAACCTCAAACTCCTGGGCTCAAGAAATCCTTCTGCTTTAGCCTCCCAAGTAGCTGGGACTACAGGCACGCACCACCATGCCCGGCTAATTTATTTTTGTAGAGACAAGGTCTCGTTATGTTGCTCGGGTTGGTTTCAAATTCCTGGCTTCCTAAAGTGCTAGGGTTACAGGTGTGAGCCACCACGTCTGGCCTTTTTCTGCATCTTTTGAGATGACCATGTAGTTTTTGGTTTTTTTATTCTATGATATGATATATTTATGTTAATTGATTTTTTGATGTTAAATCAACGTTGCATTCCTGTGCTAAATCCTACCTGGTCATTGTGTGGAATTCTTTTTATATGTTGTGGATATGGTTTGCTAGTATTTTGTTGAGAATTTTTGCATCCATATTCATAAGAGTGATTAACCCACAGCTTCCTTTTCTTCTGATGTCTTCATCTGATTTTGGTGTCAGTATAATACTAGCCTTATAGAATGAGTTGGGAAGTCTTCCCTTCTCTTCTATTTTTTGAAGAGTTTGTAAACAATTGGTATTAATTATTCTTCAAATGTTTGTTGGAATTCTCCACTAGAGTCATCTTGTCCTGGGCTTTTCTTTGTGGGTAGTGTTTTGATTACTAATTCAGTCTCTTTACTTATACACCTATTGAGATTTTCTATTTCTTCTTGAGTCAGTTTTGGTAGTTTATATCTGTCTAGGCATTTGTCCATTTCATCTAAGTTATCTAGTTTGTGGGCATATAATTGTTCATAGTATTCCTTTTTAATTTTTTTATTTCTGTAAGATTGGTGGTAATGCCCCTTCCTTCATTTCTGATTCTAGTAATTGGAATCTTCTCTCATATTTTCTTGGTCAATCTAGTTAAAGGGTTTTCAATTTTATCTTTTCAAAGAATCAGCATTTGGGTTTATTGATTTTTCTCTGTATTTTTCTACTCTCTAGTTCATTAATTTCCACTCTAATATTTATTCTGCTTCCTTCAGGCTTAATTCTCTCTTGTTTCACCATTGTTTTAAGATGGAAGGTTAGGTTATTGATTTGAGATCTTTCTTTTAATGTAGACATTTAAACTATAAATTTCCCTCTAAGCACTACTTTATTGCATCCCATAGTTTTGGTATTTTGTGTCTTTATTTCATTCATCTCAAAGTATTCTCTAATTTTCCTTTTGGTTTCTTCTTCAACACACTGATTATTTAGGACTGTGTTGTTTAATTTTCATATATTTGTGAGTTTCCCAAATTTCTTTCAACAGAATAAAAATAATTGATTTCTAATTTCATTCTATTCTGGTTGGAGAACATACTTTGTATTATTTTTATACTTTAAAATTTATTGAGGTCTGCTTATTGCTTAGCACATGGTCTGTTCTGGAGAATGTTCCATGTGTACTTGAGAAAATACGTATTCTGCTATTATTGGGTGGAATGTTCTATAGCTGTTTGTTAGGTCAAGTTAATTTATAGTGTTGATCAAGTCTTCAATTTTCTTATTGCTCTCCTGCCTAGTTCCATCCACTACTGAAAGTGAGGTCTTTTTTTTTTTTTTTGGGACAGAGTCTCACTCTGTTGCCCGGGCTAGAGTGCCGTGGCGTCAGACTACCGTGTTTCCCCGAAAATAAGACAGGGTCTTATATTTAGTTTTCCTCAAGAAGACACCCTAGGGCTTATTTTTAGGGGATGTGTCATTTTTTTTAAGTACAGTACAACAATCTACATTTATTCAAATATAGTTAAGTCGTCTTCTTCTGGAACATCATCATAGGAAAATGGCAGCTACAGCTTTCCTTCTTCCCCTGGGGACACACAATACCTAAAGTGGAGCGTCCCACTCCTCACTTCACTGAGGAGACTTTCCCCTCAAAGCCTCAGCTTGCAGCACGCACAAGGATGGCGGGGACCTGACAGGGGGAGCCGACCTTGTTGGTGGGGCTGCCCACACCTTTCCAGTCACCTCTGGGATAGAAGCTGTCACGATGGGGCAGATGAGAAGGGCTGCTCATCTTCTTTACCGCTCCGCGACGAAATGCATGGGTTGTGCAGATACGCTGCGTAGCCACGCCCATCACTAGGTCTTATTTTCGGGGTAGGGCTTATATTGCGCAAATGCTTAGAAATCCTGCTAGGGCTTATTTTATGAGTAGGTCTTATTTTCAGGGAAACACAGTAGCTCACAGCAACCTCAAACTCCTGGGCTCAAGCAATCCTCCTGCCTCAGCCTCCCAAGTAGCTGGGACTACAGGCATGCGCCACCATGCCCGGCTAATTTTTTCTATATATTTTTAGTTGGCTAATTATTTCTTTCTATTTATAGTAGAGATGCTCTTGCTCAGGCTGGTTTTGAACTCCTGACCTTGAGCGATCCTCCCGCCTCGGCCTCCCAGAATGCTAGGATTACAGGCGTGAGCCACCACGCCCGGCCAAAAGTGAGGTCTTAAAATCTCCAATTATTACTATTGAATTGTCTATTTCTCCTTTCATGTCTGTCAGTTTTTGCTTCACATATTTTGGTGCTGTGTTATTAGGTCCATGTATGTTTATAGTTGTTATGTCTTCCTGATGTATTGACACTTTCATCATTCTAAAATGTCCCTCTTTATTTCCAGGTATATTGCTTGTTTTAAAATCTGTTTTGCCTGTTATTAGTGTAGCCAGCCACTCCAGCTTTCTTGAGATTGCTGTTTGCATGATATATCTTTTTACATCGCTTTACTTTTAATCTATTTGTGCTTTTAAATCTAAGCTACTCATTCTGTGGACAGCATATAGTAGGATCTTGTCTTTTATTCAGTCTGATAATCTCTCATTCGATTGCATTATTTAATCCATTCAGATTTAGTGTTATTATTGATATATATTGATAATGTTATTGTTGATATATTGATATTGGATTTATGTCTGCCATTTTACTTTTTTTTCCCAATTCTTACTGGTACATGCAAATACTTTCTGTTTTCTATGTGTCACGTCTTTTTTGTTCCTCTGTTTCTCCATCATTGCTTTCTTTTGCATTAAGTGAATCTTTTCTAATATAATATTTACATTTTTATAATAATTTTTTCACTTTTTTGGGTAATATTTCTTTAGTTGTTGATCTAGGGCTTACCATAGACATCTTAATTTATCAAAATCAGCTTCAGATTTATACTAACTTTAATTCCAATGAGATATAGAAACATTACTCCTATATAGTATTTTCCCTTTTCCCCTTTTTGTGGCATTATTATTGTACATATTACATCTATAATTGTTATAAGTCCAATAGTAAATTATTGTAATTATTACTTTATATAATTTTATGGTTTTTACAGAAGCTGAGAGGAGAGCGAGTATATTTTTATAGCTTTTGTTATATTAATCTTCTTATCATTTCTAGTTCTCTTTATTTGTTCCTGTGGATTTGAGTTACCTTCTGGAGTCATCTGTATAGCCCAGTATAGCTTTGCTCCCCTCCACCTCCCTTATCTTGCTATTGGCAAATATATTACATTTGTATATGTAATAGGTCCAACAATGCATTATATATGTATTGTTTTATACAATTGCTTTTTTTTTTAAGAGATGGGTTCTTGCTGTATCACCCCAGCTGGAGTGCAGTGGTGCAATCATAGCTCACTGTAGCTTCAAACTCTTGGGCTCAAGTGATTCTTTTGCCTCAGCCTCCTAAGTAGCAGGGACTACAGATGGGTGCTACCATGCCTGGCTAATTTTTCCCTTTTTATATAGAAATGGAGCCTTGTTATGTTGCTCAGGCTCGTCTCAAACTCCTGGCCTCAAGCAATCCTCCCACCTTGGCCTCTCAGAACACTGGGATTACAGGAATAAGCCACTGTGCCTGGCCTATAATTGCTTTTTAAATCCATTAAAAGGAGGAGAAAAATGCATTTATACTGTCGTTTATAAATGCATAATTACCTTTACCAGTGCTCTTTGTTTTTTCATGTGGATTCAGATTGCCATCTGGGGTTACTTGCTTTCAGCCTGAAGAACTTCCTTTAATATTTCTTGTAAGGCAGGTCTGCAAGGAACACATGCACTCAGTTTTTGTTTATCTGGGAATGTCTTTATTTTGCCTTCATTTTTGAAAGGTAGCTTTGTTGGAGATAAGATTCTTGGTTGATAGTTTTTTTCTTTGAGTGCTTTGAATATGTTATCCTACTGACTTTTGATCTCCATTGTTTCTGATAGGCCAGCTGTTAATCCTATTGCAGTTAACTTGTAACAAGGCATTTTTCTCTTGCTGCTTTCAGTATTTTCTCCTTATTTTTGGTATTCAGCATTTTTATTGTAATGCATCTCTTGTGGATCTCTTTGTGTTCATCCTACTTGGAGTTCATTGATCTTCCTGGATGTACAGATGGCTTGTCAATAAATTTGGGAAGTTTTCAGCCATTATTTCCTTGAATATTTTTTCTTCCCATTTCTCTCTCTCCTCTATTTCTGGTACTCTCATTTCACATATATGTGTGCACCTCATGGTGTCCCACATTTCTCTGAGGTTCTGTTCATTTTCTTTTATTCTTTTTTCTATCTGTTCTTTGGACTGTATATTCTCTATTGATTTATCTTCAATTCTGCTAATTCTTTCTTATACCAGTTCAAATCTACTGTTGAGCCTCTCTAGTGAATTTTTCATTTCAGCTATTGCGCTTATTAACTCCAGAATTTCCATTTGGCTCTCTTAAAAAAAAGTTTCTATACGCAGTCATGTGCCACATACAATGTTTCGGTTAACAACAGACTGCATATATGATGGTGGTCCCATAAGGTTATAATATCATGTTTTTATTGTACCTTTTCTATGTTTAGATACACAAATACTTACCACTGTGTTGCAATTTCCTATCGTATTCAGTACAGAAACATGCTGTACGGGTTTGTAGTCTGGGAACAACAGGCTATACTACGTAGGTTTGTGTAAATACACTCCATGATGTTCACATAAAGAACTCACCTGATGATGCATTTCTCAGAATGAATGCCCTTTTTAAAGAAACACATGACTATATTTCCTGATATTCTCTACATGTTCTTCCAATTCCTACTGAATTTTAGGTTTTCTTGAATAAATATTTCTCCATTTATGTATGTCCTTATAACCATTTCCAAAGTTGCAGTGTGTGTGTGTGTGTGTGTATGTATGTATGTATATTAAAATAATTTTTACCAGTTTTGCTGGGAAATGGGTCTGTGGAGCGCTTCATGCTGTCATGCTGGGAATGGAATTCTTTACAGCCTGCTCATCCAATCCTCCACTGGTGGATATTTTGGTTTTATTTTTGCTCTTACAAACAAGCTGTGGTGAACATTGTGATATGTGTTTCTGCGAGTGTCCTAAGGTTTCTGCAGAATAAATTCCTGGATGAGAAACTACTAGGTTAAGGGTAAGTGAATGCTTTTGGCATTTGGATAGATCCTGCCTGACTGTCCTCCAGAAAGGTTGACCAGTTTGCACACCCACCAACAATGTGAGATAAGGTCTGGATATGGTAGAATTTTCTAGATTTTACCAACCTCATGGATAAAAAATTGTTTTGATTTACATTTCTTTAATTACAAGTGAGACTGCACATCCTTTCATGTGTTTATTGGTCAGTTGTATTTCTTTCCCTGGAATTTATACTAATGTACAGTGTGAGGGAGGAATCAACCTTTATTGTTTTGTTTTTCAGTTACAATCCAATGTGCTTACAAGCAAGCCCCCCTATACCCCCTTTGTAATAGTTCTAACTATTCTAACTATTACATAGTCCAAGTCGTCCCTCTCTCTTTTATGGCTTCAAGCTTGACTGTCATACTAATTGCCATTGCCCCTGTTGGCAGAGCTCTTTGTGCCTGGCTGTCCACGAGCTTCCCTTGGTCAAGGTTTCATTCAAGTTCCTATCAGATGCTCTCCCTGCTTAATGAACAGCCCAGGGTCTGCTTCTCCAGCAGAGAGACGGAGCTGGGATGGCCACTTTTAGGAAGGATGGTGAACTTGTCAGCACTGTGACCAACACATGTAAGATCCACATTTATTCACTTTGCTTTTTTTCTTTTTTCTAATCCATACATTTATTTAAAATTTTTCACTCATTTCTCTCTGTTACCTTACCTAGGTTTATCTCGTTTTTTGACTTCTAACCTCTTGACATAAGTTTTTAAAATTTTGCTTTATTTTAATAAAAATGCACTTAGCTATGATTTTCCTTGAAGAAAGCTTTGATCATCCCTCCCTTACAACATATACACAATTTTTATATTTTCCCACTGTCATTAATTTAAAAATAGTGTGTAATTCCACACTTTTTTTGGAATTCTTTTTTGATCAAAGAATGATCTAGGATACTTCCCTTCCCTTCCCTTCCCTTCCCTTCCCTTCCCTTCCCTTCCCTTCCCTTCCCTTCCCTTCCCTTCCCTTCCCTTCCCTTGTTCTGATGGTTAGATTTCTAAATCTTTTATTAATAATGTCTAGTTTTATGGCACGTCATTTCTGCTTTCAAATTTTTTATTGAGATACAATTCCAGTAACATAAAATTCACCATGTAAAAGTAAAACATAACTCAGTGGTTTTTAGTGTATTCACTATGTTGTGCAACCATCACCATGACACTATCATCTAATTTAGGAACATTTCTATCACCCAGTTTCTGTTTTAAAAATATTTACTGAGAAACCCACCCACATTATCTCAAGTAAAAAGGGAGACTCTCACTGAAGGGAAATGCATGAACCGCAGCTGGACACCCGGGGAACAAGGCGGCAGCGGGCAGCTACACCAGGGCCCGGAACCCCTTACTATACTTCTCTCTTCCCATCTGCTCCAGTATCTACCCTGTGGACCGACCAGCTTCCTTTGCATGAGCGTGGCTCAACGTGACCACAAGCCCCGAGTTACATAACTCTTTAGATCCAGGGTTTGCCACAGTCGTTGTGTCCTAAAATCCAAATTTCTGAAAAGATCTGATCGTCCCAGCTTGGTGTTCACTCCTGGCCTAATCACCTACGCAGTCGTGAGGGCTGGTTATCTTCTCACCTCTCCGGCTGGGATAGGAAGGGGGTCAGTTCCTCTTAAAAGAGTATATGGGGGCCGGGCGTGGTGGCTCACGCCTGTAATCCTAGCACTCTGGGAGGTCAAGGTGGGAGGACTGCTTGAGGTCAGGAGTTCGAAAGCAGCCCTGAGCAATAGTGAGACCCTGTCTGCACTAAAAATAGCAAAATTAGCCAGGCATCGTGGCGCATGCCTGTGGTCCCAACTACTCAGGAGGCTGAGGCAATAGGATCTCTTGAACTCAGGAGTTTGAGGTTGCTGTGAGCTGGGCTGACGCCATGGCACTCTAGCCCGGGCAACAGAGTGAGACTGTGTCTCAAAAAAATAAATAAATAAATAACTAATGAATAAAAAAAATAAAGAGTATATGGGGGCTGGGTGCAGTGGCTCACACGTGTAATCCTAGCACTCTGGGAGGCCAAGATGGGAGGATCACTTGAGGTCAGGAGTTTGAGACCAGCCTGAGCAAAGTGAGACCCCATCTTTACTAAAAATAGAAACATTAGCCAGACATCGTGGTGCACATCTGTAGTCCCAGCTAACTCAGGAGGCTGAGACGGGAGGATCGCTTAAGACCAGAAGTCTGAGGTTGCCATGAGCTATCATGAGCCACTGCACTCTAGCCAGGGTGACAGAGAAAGACCATGCCTCAAAAAAAGAAAAAAGAGTATATGGAAGAGATGTAATGTCTAGCGCATCTAGTACAGTGGGGCTGAAACAGGAGGCATTTTTATGACTCTCCCATGGGCACTGGGAAGAGGGCCTTCTCTGTGTGGTGCTCAGTACACATGTTCCCACACAGCACCGACACACGCGCACTTACTATACCTAAGGCTAGATCGGCGTTAGTAGCTGCCAGAAGACTCTCGTGCAGAGAGATGGTGTCTGACTGTGTTGTGGTTTCGTGGCCCTGGTGGTGCCAGGAAGCCAGGTTGGGTGGAGGGTGTCCCTGAGGGACCTGGACACAACCATTGTTCATCAGTCTGGGAAGACCCGGAGAGAGAAAGTGGGACTCGGATGGCGCTGGGGGCAGTTCCGTCCCCTTCTGAGTCCCGAAGGGCCGCCTGTGCAGAGGGTGCTTCCTCCCAGCGGGGAGCCCCTGACTATGTGTGTCAGGAGCTGGCCAGAGGTTGGCTGAAAATTCGGCTGTGCTGCGACTCCTGCTTGTTCTGCCGTGACCATCTGACACGCCTGGGTGGGTGTCCCAGCTCCGCCTGGCCGCGGCCGCGCTGTGGGGAGTTAGGGGAAGGCTGTGTCCATACCCAGCCTGCAGGGCAAAGGGAGTGCGGGCCGTAAGCCGGCATGGCATGGCCCCTGGGACCCCTGAGGCCTCCTCCCTAGGAAGGGGCCCTCAGGGACAGGAGCAGGCCTGTGGGGGCCACCGCCCCTCTCCTCAGGAGATCCTCCCACAGGCAGTCCCAGGGGTTTGCTGTGAAGCCTTCCTCACAACCGTGTTCTCAGGCACTCTAGTGTTGCTCATTTTTTGCAAATAATATGTTAGTAACTAAGAAAGATATTGTCTCCCTCTGCCAGTGAGTTTGCCTAATTCTCCACAAATTTCCAGCCATTTTTCCTGATATTAATATAATTTCTTGTGGGATTTGGTACAGAAAAGTAGTGTATTTTTTACTGCAAATTATACTTTTTAGCCACAGCAAATATTGATACATGCAATGATTTTTTTGCCTAGTTGAATTTTGTCTTGAATTATTAACGTATCGCTCAATACTAAACGATTCTGATTTTCTGTTTGCATCTGCTTGACAGACTTGTGCTCATTCTTTTCTGTTTAACCTCTTTTGTTTTTAAATTGGTTGTTTTCAGATGTCTCTCTCCACGTCTGTCGTGAATTTCTATGCTCACTAACAGATACGCTGCCCGCTACATGGGGGGTCATCTTGCTGAGTCGTGGAGTGGCCAAGCTGACGTGGCTCGCAGTGGCTGCGTGGGATGTCCCAGGTGCAGCTTTGCCCATCATCGTGGATGCGGTGTTGCGCCTCAGTTTGACAACCTGCACACTCATGGGTCTCTCAAGTAGCTTTTTAAATGGTAAGTTAAATCGCGGCTAGCAGACATGAGTTAACAGCTTAGGGAAGCCTCGCATGACGGGACAGTGAGGGGCTGTGTCCACCGGGGGAACGGTGGTGGTCAGCGGCGGAGAACCAGCACTTGGTACTTTCATGTTCACCTTCTCCTTAGTGAAAGCCCCCGGGGCAAGCAGGGAAGGGGGATGGGGCCGAGGGGGATGGAGGGCAGGGAGCGATGGACAGACTGACCTGACATCTTTGAACACCTGGAATTCAGCTTTGCCTAGAGCCAGATGCAACCCTTGGGCTTTTCAGTTTTGTAAGTTGATAAATTCTCCTTTTAAACTAAGTTAGTTTGGAGTGAGTTTAACTTGCAACTGAAGAAATCCCAACAAATCCTGGGATGGTGCCCCCAAATTGGAAGTCTGGAAACTTGTTGGGCATGAGCAAAGCTCCGTATGCAAGAATCCCTAGAAAGAACAATAATTTGGTAATGTGTGTAAGCTGATGCCATCTGCGGCTTGACTGGACACTATCAGAGGCCTTTCATTTCTGGAATTTTTTTTTAAGAGACAGGGTCTCACTATGTTGCCCAGGCTGGTCTTGAACTCGTGGCCTCTAACAATCCTCTCACCTCAGTCTCCTGAATAGCTGGGACCACAGGCATGCACCGCTGCACCCGGCATATTTCAGGAATTTTTACCTATTTCCTTTCCATTAATATGATGAGGCAGAGAGCTATGACATTATTTTAACCTACTGCAGCCAAACTGTCGCATAAATTTGGGTCAGAAATGCTCTCAGCTACAAGCGAGAGACCTCCCAACCACAGGCATTCTCTCCCTCTCACGTCTGCAGGTTGGTAGTTCTGGGGCTCAAATGATGTCATTAGGCGTCAGACTCCCGTCTTTCTGTGCCGACAGCCCAGGTGTTGGCTTCTCAGCTTCTGCTTTTTACCTGGTGGTGGCAAGACTGAGTGGGAGCCTGAAGCGCCGTGCTCTGGGCACAAAGGGAGCGGGTGGGAGCCCGGGCAAGGTCCTTCCCCAGAGCCGCTGGGCGGGCTTCACAAGAGGGGCTGGGAAAGAGAGTGTCGCTCAAGCAGAAATGAGATTGCCAGGAGGGACTTCAATCCATCAGGACTTGCCTCCTGAGCCGGTAGAAAGTCCTACCTTTCCTGAGACTGAAGTATCTCCAGTCACCACCTGCAAAACATTGGATTCTGTCAGCGGGGAAGGAGGGGAGTGGGTAGGAAATGGCAGTTAGGTAAGGGACAGGGTCCACCCCAGGTGCGCAGGGCCAGGTTTAGATTTGGCTGCAATCTGAGAGCCTGGGGTGTTTGCCAGGCGGCCTTCCTGAAGCCCCGCCACCAGGCCCCAGGGCTGGTCCAGCTCTCCACCGCTTCCGGTGCAATTCCAAGCTGGCCTCTCACAGCTTCTTTATCAAATGAGGCGGCTCAGCTGGTTGAACTCCACACTTCCCTTCAGTTCTAAGCAGCTCGGGTCCACCTCGCCTTGTCCCCCTGTGAGCGTCTGTTAGTCTGGTAGTGCTGGCTCGGTCTCCGCAGCGACCTCCCGCACTTCTGCTCCTGCTGTCTAGCTAAGCAGGGCAGGGCTAGGACAGACAGACCTGCTTTTCAGAGTCAAGCCCCAGTGCACTCAGGTGACAAGGGGAGGTGGGGTCTCAAGAGACTCTGGGGCTGCACGGGCGGTGGGGACACCCGGTTCCGCTGAGTGCCATGCCTCTTGCCTCAGGGATGGGAAGGGCAGAGCTGGGTCTAGGCCCCTGGCTGAGGCTCCCCAAAAGGCAGCTGGGGCTTTAGGGGACGAGCCAGACTCTGTTGGGCTGGAACAAATGGGCCTTAGAAGTTGGTTAAGCCCAGCTCCCAGCAAGAGGGCGCTCTTCTCTGACCTGCCTGAAGCCCCCGGCCCCAGGAGCATGTCTGAGAAGGGGGCAGAGCAGCAGGTGGCAAACCAGAGACATGAGGGAGAGGGAGGAAGGAGAAAGGAGACCCAGGGACTGGTGCACACTAGGCCAGAGGCCGCATGGGGGAAACCGGGCCCTGGAGAGCTGCAAGCCCTATGGCCTGAGCCCCGTGTCTTCCTCTCGGCAGCATCCTGTGAGCTACAGGGCAGGCCGAGGCTGGGTGGGTGGGATTGGGGGTGTGTGGCTGGAGAGGAGATGACCTAGGGGACACCACTTGTGTGTGTGAACCTCTGGAGAGCCGTGCAGAGGGGAGGGCACGTCCCTTGTTGGTGGCTGCAGCCAGGCTGGTGTGGCGGGAACGGTAAGAGGATGATCCGCTCAGAGGAGGGGGCAGACCTTCCTGATTCTGTTCAACCCTGAGGCCTGTATATTTTGTAATTCCCATCAGTTCGGGCTTGCTAGAAACTCCGCATAATCTTCGGAAGAGAAACAGCAGGAGGGGAAAGAGGAGAAAAAAACAGTCCACACACAATTGTACTTTTTTATATAGAATTTGTACAATATATTTCTCTTCATTTGCATATTTTACTCACAACTTAACATCCTTTTTACAGGCTGAACTCACTCAGCGGATATAATCAAAATTCTTTCTTTCAACCAAATAAGAAAAATTCAAAATCGTAAACCCGTAAGAAAACAAATTAAAAACGGTGATGAAAATACGTCACTCCTCTCGTTAGGAACAGTGTCTGTCTGTACAATATATACGATTTGGAACAGGATTTCTTTATAGATTAGGCACATGTTTCCACGACACCTTTGTTCCTGCCGGCTGCGTCTCGTTCCAGGCAGTCCTGCCTCCTAAGAAGGGTCTCTATGGAAATCCTTTGGGACACTGCTGGTCCCGGGTGGGGACCAGCAGGGGAGCTGGGCCTGGCTTGGCGGTGCCACCCCCGGCCGGGAGCAGAGGTGGCGGGGCCCGGCAGCCGCAGTGTTCGAGGGAAAGCTTAGACTTGTTCTACACAAACCCAAGTGCAGAGACCAGAATGGCGAGGGCGGTGTGTGGGGAGAAGCTGTGAAGAGCCCAGGCTTTATTTACAACCGATCTTCCTGGAGGGGAGTGGGGCGTAGAGCTGGCGGCCGGCCGCTGCCACGAGGAGTGACCCCTGCCCTGCCCTGCCGCCTGCCCCACTTGACTCAGAGTCAGTCCGAGGTGTGGAGGGGCGGGTGGCACCACCTCCTCCCCCCACCTCTTCCAGACTGTCCGTCAGTGGGGCTGAGCCCGCAGCCGGGCCTCTTTCTGCAAGTCCCCTCTTGGGGAACTCCTCTCTGTGAGACCCGCTGGGGTCTGAGTGGCAGGGATGTGGGGCCTTCTCTGGGGGTACAGGCAGCTCGCGAAGCACGCTCGGTTTGGCAAAGAACAAAAGATGGGGAAGGGGACCGCAGCACCTGCTCCCTCACGTCCCAGCACTAGGGGTAGCAGGCCAGGCCCCCCTGACATCAGGGTGTGGCTTTAGGTCACTGAAGTTCAGGACCCGCCGCACCATTTGTTCCCGTCTTTGACTCACACCCCCTCCCGCTGCAAGACGGTCCCCCCTGCACTGGGCTTGCCTAAGAACCTCCTCTAGGGCTGCAAAAGTCATGGCCTCCTGACCCAGAAGGCAAAAGCACGCTTGCAGAAGATGCTCCCAGCCCTGCAGACGCGGGCTCTTCCAACGCAGACCCCTGCAGACCCTGCCGAGGGGTCTTGAGAGGCCAAGGGGCAGGCTGGGCCATGGCAATGCTGACCTGGTCAGCTTTGGCCTCGGCTGTGACGCCCCTTCCTTGAGTGTGGCCCTGTGTGGTAGCACGTGCTTCTGGCCCAGACACCCATCCTCAAAGGCATTCTCCGTTCCCACAAGTCCCACCAAGGCTGGGGCACAGCTCACACGCCAACCCAGCTTCCTGCTCCGAAGTGTGGCTCTGGGGAGCGAGTGATAATCAGCACTTCAGGGCAAGACTAAAACCATAGAAAGAAAAATGTAAAACAGCATCACTAGAACTAATGTGGTTATTGCTAGACAAGTGACAGCCAAAACCACGCAGAGTCCCAGAGGTGGATGTGACGGATTACCATGACTATCAAGCAGAAATAAAATCATACGGCTTTCTTTTTTAAACTCTTAAAATAAGATCTTCTAAGATCTCCTGTGAGAACGCTTCAAGTCTTTAGGTACAGAGGCTAGAGAGCATTCCTTAGGTCCCACTACTTTCACACAAACCAGTTTGTCCCCTGAATGACCAGTCCCTCAGTCATTCCGAGGCCCTCTCAAGGGAGTCAATGTAGTTCTGTTCTAAAAACATGAAGTGGAAACTGAAATATGTTAAAACAAAAACTAAAAAAACACGCAGATGTGCTGGAAGCTGACGCGTGAGCAGACGCACAGGGCGGCCTGCAGCTGTTCCCAAGGGCACTTGTTCTCACCAAGGAGTTCTCTGGGGTGGCGGGCCACGCCGGGAGCGAGCTTATCACCTGGTCCTGGACCGACTGCTTGGGGGTCAGTGCTGGCCAGGAGGGGGTCTCGCCAGTTTCGGTGTGGTCTGGATTACCAGTCACAAGAAGCAAAAGCAGAGAGGAGCTCCCAAGCCAGGCACCGCGCTGGAGGTCTTGCTGAGAAACGCGGCTCTGGCGGACTGTGCCTTCATCCGGCGGTGCAAGCAGTTCCAGCTCAACTTAGGCCGAAACCTTTCCAGAGAGGCTGCTTCCAAGTCTTCCTGGGCCTGTCGCTTCTGCAGGGACAGACCCTGGAGAAGGCTGGTCTCCGAACAACCTTCCCAAGGGCCTCCGGCCTGCCCTTTCTGAGTCATTCCGCACTGCTTTGCTGCTGCTCACATGCTATGGCATGTGCACGTGTCTAGCCTGTGCACAGGGGGTTTCTGGAGACATGCTTGCTTGGCGTCCTAACTGGAGTGGAGTGAGCTCGAGCAGAGCTGGGCACTGACGCCACAGGAGTTCTCCTGAATGAAGTTAGATGTCTGCTCTAAAATCCCTGTGGACAGATTAACTAGTCCCATGCACGCCACACCAAGGGCTAACACTCGACATTCCAGAGGCGCGTTGCCTTGTTTGGGTAGTTGATGGCCAGGCTGATGGCGGCAATGTTCTGCAGAGCCTGCAGAAGGAGAAAGAGTAGTCGCCAATGTCGAGAGCCACTCACCTGCTCAGTCACTGAGTGCTGCTGAACCAGGCCCTCGGCCGAGCACGGAGGCCGTGGGGGTGTCGTTCCCTCCCCCAGAGGCAGGCAGGCCAGGGCGAGAGACAAAAAGCTACCGAGATCACATGAAAGCTCCAAGTGTAAGGTAGAAATTGCCACTGCCTGCCGGGGTCTGGGAGAGCTCTCTGGGGAAAAACAGCACAGAGGTGCAGAAGAAGGTCACGGCATACTCAAGAAACAACACCCAGTGCCGGGGGAGCCCAAGAAACAGTGCAGGGAAGGTACTGGGAATGCCGGTGCCCTGAGGCCAGGCCGAGTGGGGTCTTCCTGCTCCAGTGGCAGGAAAGTGGAGGTGGGCGTGGGAGGAGAGGTGGCAGGCAGGGAGAAAAGTCAGAATGCTGGTTCAGTAAACTAGATGGGCCGAGGGAGAGTCAGCAGAGGGTAACGAGGCAGCAGAGACAGGGCACAGGCAGGCAAGAGGGACAGGCTCATAGTACAGTTGCCATGCTGAGCTTTCGGGCCTGAATGGCCAAATATCAAAATTTCGTTACATGGTGTCATGAAACCAGTGAATGCTGGTAGGTGGCTATTATGCAGGAAGGGAGTTTTACTCTGCCTATGGGTCTCAGGAGGATTCACACAAACTCTTCTGTATTTGCTGAGCGGATCCCCACACCTAAGTACACGCTCCAACACCTGCATCAGTAAAAAGGACCCTTTCCTCCTGCGTGTTTCAGGATGCTTCTCTGAACACACCTGAACAGGAGTGTGCTCAGAGAAAGCTTTTGGGAAACAGAGTGCTGGACTCAGGCAGGGCTCTCAGTCCCAGCTGGACGCCCACCCAAGTGCAACCCTGTGAGCCTCAGTGTCCCCTCCCCCCCGCTCCATCCACTGTGGGGGTTGGATCACGCACTCTACGGCACTCAAGGAGTGAGTCCAAGGTTCTCAAAGTGCAGCCTGGGCCTGCGGATTCCAGAGACCCTTTCGGGGAAGGCAAGGTTCCCTTTTCACTTTCATTCTCTCACGAGCATACAGTGGCGTGTCTCAGAGGCCAGTGTGTGATAACACGACAGACTGACTGCAGATGTAGCTGTGAGAATCCAGCTGCCTTCTATTAAGCCAGACATTAAAGCCATCTGCAAAAATGGAACACAGTGCCACCCCTTGCAGTAATTATTTTCTTTTGAAAAGTAAGAGTTGTTTTTCATAAAACATGTTATTCACGTTAACATGAAATGGGTTTACTACTATTTTTTCAAATGAATTGATAAATGAATGTTTAAACTTTTTGTTTCAATTTCTAAATTTAAAATCTAACTTAATTTCTAAAGGCATATATATAACACACATAACCAAAAACTTTCTGGGATCTTCAATAATTTAAAAGTGTGAAGGGTCCTGAGACCAAACAGCTGTCCGAGGAGGAGTTCTCCTACTGGGAAAGCAGCTCACATCCAAAAATATCTGAAACTTAACTCTATGGAAACTTCAGGCATCGGCCAAACTAAATTTAAGGTATTGGCTGTTTTGGTTTTAAAGACACAAATTCTTGCTAGTGTCTTCTGACCCCGCAGTTTAACATGAATGACGCTGACAAATGGGCTCGCCTGCTCTCCCTGAGCACCGAGCTCCGTGTGAGCTCTGGCTGGATTGTGTATCAGACGTGATGTGCCGACGCTCCGTCCTGGCCATGGAGAGATGGCAGGGTAGTGCCACCCGGGGGCCAGCTCTGCGGGGCGAGGCGAGTACCTGTGCTGCGCAGCGGAGAAGGTGGTCGTCCGTGGTTAAGGCCAGCAGGTAGTCCTGCAGCAAGCCGAGCTCCTGAGGAGAGAGCACGGGCTCTGTGAGCGACAGCGCAGGCCAGACGCCCAGCGCGGCTCTGACAGACCACCAAGGGGACACCCATCCACGAAACCAGAAACCTCGAGTGGGCAGACACCGCTCACTCAGCCGGGCACCTCACGGCGCTGCCCTGCTTGGGAGCCATGGAAGGAGCCTGCCCGGCAGAAGCCCCATGTGGGCTCCGGGGCCGGCTCTGCCTTGTCCGACTCGCGGGGGACGCCCCTGCTCAGGCCAGTTTCCTCATGTATGGAATGAGGGGCATAAGCTAATGAACTCTGAAAGGCCCTTTCATTTCTCACATTCAATGAGTCTATTGTGCTGAGGGGAGAAAAACAGAGGAGGAAGAAGAAAGAACCCATCGTTTTATTTTCTAAAACTCACTGTTGTCAAGGACTGATCCCAGGCAGCCTGTCCCCCCTTTGGCTCCGGGCCTGACAAAATAAGCAATCTCAGAGCTGACCTGAGGGCTTCCCAGCGCTGGGGAGCGGCGAGGGCCCAGACTGCTGGCCAGGCCTGCCTTCCTGTGCCGCCTGAGACCTGGTACTCAGCTCACTCAGAATTGGGAAGGGGCTGTGACCTGAGTCCCGCCTGGGCAGCCAAGGGGAAAAAAAGCACACGGAGGCGCCATGCTCCCTGCCCAGACCTCAGGGGGAGAGGCAGGGCAGGGCCCTCACCTGGGCGCGGTTCTCAGCAACGAAGAAGAGCTCAGTGAGGGCGCGGTGCAGGGGGAGGAGGATGCCGGGCTGCGTCACGTCCTCAAACAGACCGTACTCCATGTGGGTGAAGAGCTGCCAGAGGGGCTTCAACAGCGCGAGGTCACAAAGGTCACTGTGGGAAGAGCCCCAGGAGGGCATCAGTTTACTGAGCACCATGCCCGGTCACACAGACGGCTGACGGCTGACAGCTGACGCGAACTGCAGCTCAGACCCTCCCTCTCCCACAGCTGCCACAGTGATTATAAAATAGTCCCACCCACCCTCCTCCCAAGCAGCCACAAGCAGTCACCAACAGCATAGAAGGAAAGCGGTACGACCGAAACTTCAAAGCCAAACTCCAAGGGAACAGGAGACTCCGAAGTTGGCTCATGGGAATGACTGTGCATCTTTAAAAATGGTTACTATGAAGACCTCCCAGTGACAGTGGATCTCAATATAAATGTTAAGTGGGAAAAAAATAAGACATAAAACTACATGTACAAAATAAAATGTAAAAAGAAGAACCTACATACACAATATTGTGTTTATGCATATTAAAAACAACAGTGGCCAGGCATGGTGGCTCACACCTATAATCCTAGCACTCTGGGAGGCCGAGGAGGGAGGATTGCTCAAGGTCAGGAGTTCGAAACCAGCCTGAGCAAGAGCGAGACCCTGTCTCTACTAAAAATAGAAAGAAATTAGCTGGCCAACTAAAAATATATAGAAAAAATTAGCCGGGCATGGTGGCGCGTGCCTGTAGTCCCAGCTACTTGGGAGGCTGAGGCAGGAGGATCGCTTGAGCCCAGGAATTTGAGGTTGCTGTGAGCTAGGCTGATGCCACGGCACTCTAGCTTAGGCAACAGAGCGAGACTCTGTCTCAAATAAATAAATAAATACAACAGTAAACAAATAGCGAACAGTGTTGTCAGGAGTTGTCCCTATCAACTTTCTAGATTTCTCCTACAACACTCACTGCTTTTCTAATCGGAAAAAAAAAGCTATTTAAAAGACAACAAATACAACCCTTATTATGGATCTTAGGCTTGGCTTATGAAACACAAGAAATATGCTTGTAAGTTTGCTCAGGCAGAAATCTTTTCCTCAAATAAAGCAGAAGCCTGTTGAAAAAATGAACTGAGGTGGTTTTTTTTTGTTTTTTATTTTTTACTCAGAGAGAGGCTATGCTTTAATTCTGATTCAACATCCTTCAGAGGACAAAAGTTTTGAAATAAATAATATTAATATAATGTTAGGTTTGCTTCTCTTTAATTTGCTTTTTCTCTTATGATTTAAAAAAGGATTATGTGCATTTAATTGTTATGTTGAAGCCACTCTGTTTCCTCCAGAGGAATAAATCTTCATAAAGTAAATAAATGGGAAAATTCAGACAGCTTTATAGCTGGGTTTTCAGGAAAGCACATTTTACAATGTAAAATAAAAATCACCTGCATGGCCAAGTGGCTGAGATGACTGCCTGTGGCCGTCCCTCCCCTGGGGGCTGCCCCTCCAGTCTGGCCTCCGAGCCAAGCTCTCAGGCCAGCACCCCTGTAACTCTGCATAGAGCGCTCGTGAAACAGCCCAGGGTGGCAAGTTATGCTGGGAGTTTCCTCCAGGCTTGGGCAGAGGGGTGCGGGAGTGTCCCCACTGGAAGAAAAATAGGTGATGGCCAGCAGACTGTGCAGGAACTCTCTGCGCTACAGCCCGGAGACCATGGAGAGGTTGCGCGTTATACACACATCGCTCAACCAGGCAGCTCTTACTAGAAGCCACGCTCAAGCGAACAGAGCTAAGCCCACGTGGGGTGGAGTGACCTGATGTCTGAAAGTGAGGACATGTGGGTAACAGCAATCCTGCCCAGTTCGCCCCCTTCCTCCCCTTGACACCTACACCTCCCGCCAGCATATGGACTACTTGAGCCATCACTTTGTCTTCCCTGACTTGGCGAGTCCTTTACTTTTTTAATGATATCTCTATATTATGTGAGAAGACAACCTGTTACTTCAAACATCACTGCCCCACTCTGCCTAGCAACCTGTGTGTCTGTGTACCTTAAAAATGCAGGAAAGAGGAACAATGAACTCCTATAGGTAGGGGTCTGAGCAAGGAGGGTGAGGGCTGAGTGTATGGATGATGTGTCCGGCACCATCACTACCACCTTCTCTCTGAGATGAGGAATAAAGCAATTACGTCTACAATTCCCATTTCTATTCAACACTGTATTGGAGGTCTGGTTAGTGCAAAAGGCAAAAACAAGCAGTTTCTAAGGACTGAGAGAAAGAAAACTCATTATCTACAGATGACATGACTGTGCACTGAATAATCTACATATATAGTCTTAGAATTAACAAATTTAGCAAGATCACTGGATACAAGGGCAATACACAAAAGTTAATTATATATCAGCAAAAACAAAAAAATTTTAAAATATCAATTATAGCATCAAAAACATTAAATACCTAGTAATAAATCTAATAAAATGTTCTACAAGTCTTCTACATAGAAAACTATAAAATATTACTAAGACTTAAACAATAGAGGAATATATAATGGTTGTGCATTAGAGGACTCAGTGTTCTAAAGATCTTGATTCTCCTCAAACTGATCTATAGAGTCAATCAAAATTCTGATATAATGAGAGTGAATGTGAGACTGTGTGTGTGTGTGTGTGTGTGAGTGGGTGTCTGTGTATGCATATGCACACACATATGCAGAAATTAACAAGCTAATTCTAAAATGTCTATGGACATTGAGGGTCAAAAATACCCAAGAAAGTCTCAGAGATGAGGAACTAAGCTGAAGGATTTATACCAGGCATCCTCAAACCACGGCCCGCAGGCCACATGCGAGTGTTTTTGCCCGTTTGTTTTTTTTACTTCAAAATAAGATATGTGCAGTGTGCATAGGAATTTTTTCATTGTTTTTTTTAAACTATAGTCCAGCCCTCCAACGGTCTGAGGGACAGTGAACTGGCCCCCTGTTTAAAAAGTTTGAGGACCCCTGATTTATACTGTGTTTCCCCAAAAATAAGACAGGATCTTATATTTATTTTTCCTCAAGACGACACCCTAGGGCTTATTTTCAGGGGATGTGTTATTTTTTTTAAGTACGGTACAACAATCTACATTTATTCAAATATAGTTAAGTCGTCTTCTTCTGGAACTTCATCATAACTCTCCAAACCCCGAATTCCATCCTGAATTTCTTGCGACTCTATTTCCTTTAGAACCATTGGTCCCAATCTCTCATGTCAAACAAAAGAGCTCTCATGGGGCAGATGAGAAGGGCTGCTCGTCTTCTTTACCACTCCGCGACGAAATGCATGGGTTGTGCAGATACGCTGCGTAGCCACGCCCATCACTAGGTCTTATGTTTGGGGTGGGGCTTATATTGCGCAAATGCTTAGAAATCCTGCTAGGGCTTATTTTATGGGTAGGTCTTATTTTTGGGGAAACACGGTACTACTGGAGATGTAAATTTGTCATAAAGCTACTGTTTAAATAGTGTGATATAGACACATTGTATCACACTGTGATTTGGTCTTATATCCAAGAACAAAGGACACCAGAAAAAGATCCATCCATCCATGGACACCTGCTCTGTGACAAGGTGGCACCACAGTGTGGTGAGAGTCACCTGTGTGTAGAGGTGGTCTCTGGAGTCAAGTGGAGATCCATATGGAAAAAACTATTAATAACTTGACCCCTACACCTTACATCATACACTAAAATTCACTCCCGGTGGATTATACACCTAAGTGTAAAAGGAAAAACAATTAAGCTTCTAGAACGTAGGAAATATCCTCATGACCTTTGAGTATGGCAAAAATTTCTTACACAGGACACCAAAAGCACTACCATAAAGGAAATAACTGATGAACTGGAAGACATTAAAATCACAAATGCCTTTTCATCAAGGACATCATCAACAGAGTGAAGAGGCAAGCGACACAGGACGCATGTCCGGGAGGCAGCTCACCTGTGGGTGCAGCACCGCACAATCCTCAGAAGTAAGTGGATGGCTTTTAGTCGCTGGTGACCAGTCTGGCGACAGGCCACGCCCACCAGCCATTCCCAGATTTTTGCCAACGGGAGGTGAGGCACAACCCTTTCTTCTGACAACATCTGCTTCAAAATTTCGAATCCTGGCCAACCCCCCGAAACACAAATATTTTAAAAATAAAGTCTAACAAGTGTTTATATTAAGAATTATATTATTTTATAAACTGCTCAAATTTTAAAAAATAGGATGAAATCATTGTGTTCATTTAAGTTTTGGTGGAAGTTAAGCCTTTTGTAAAAATAGCATAGGAGCAACATATTCAGTTCCTCCTTTTTGCAAAATGGCCTGGTAAATTCTAAGAGAATAAGCATCAGTTTCAGGCCCTGACAGACAGCTCTTACATCTGGCCGTTGTAGTTTATAACTAGCTAACAATGTCACGTTCAAGAGCGATGGGTATGGGGTTTGTGAGACCAATTTGTGGGAGTTGGAGGGAAAGCACCTGCTTTGATTTTAACAACAATTGGTGACATAAGGGCTCCTACAGCCATGGAGTGTCCCTGGCAGGCAGATCTTCCAACGCAAAGACCAGAGCACATACCTGTCTGGAAGCGTCCCAGGTGTCCAGCCGTCACAGTGAATTTGTAGCCCCACTCGGTGTTGCTCATGTCGGAGGTAAAGCGGTAATACAGAGTGTCTCCTGGGCCACACAAGAATCAGAAACAGATCAGGAAACTGGAGCAACAGGGAAGGGCAACTAGGGTATCTCTGATGAGATATATTAAACTTATTTTAAAATTCACCAATAATTTCCCCACTCAATATTAAATTTAAACACTTTAAGTGAAGAGTTTATATAACCAAGTATTTTTTTTACTACCTGGAAGCTCAAAATCTTTCCATTTCTGTTGAGACCCACTGAAATTGTGTCGATCCTGCTGAAAGTCACTGCTGCTGGACATAGCTAGCTCGTCACAGCCTTCCTCTGTGTTGCACTGAGAATCGAATTTGATTGAGAGGTAGATGGCACCAGGAATGTGGACTTTATCCTGGGGAAGGGAAGAAGGACACTTCTGTCGTTACCATGCGCTGGATATTTCCTGCGGGCTGCCCTATGCCAAGTCCTGCCTCTGGGGTGTGAGAATGAGTGAGCCACAGTCCTGCCCTCCGGGGCCCGCAGTGTAGCTGGGTGAGGAACATGCACACTGGCTGCACATATAGTGCAGGACAGGCCAAAAGGTCCCACTCAGAGGTGTTCAGGTGCTGTGAAGAATGAACAGGACAAGAAGAGTCTGTCAGGAGAAAGGGGGGCAGGAGGCTAGGGGAGAGGCACATGGGGTGCATCTTAGACACAGGAGCAGTACCGGAAAGTTCTTGGATGTGTTCAGGGAACAGCAGGAGCTTGGTGTATCTGGGGTAAAGGGCTTGCCATGTGGGCACATACTTGAGAAGTGGGGATGGGCGAGACATGGCCCTGGAGAGGTTAGCAGGGACAGACCCTGAAGGCCTTGAGTAGTAAAATGAGGCACTGAGACTCTGTCTGGACAAACAAGGGGATCCCTGGAAAGGTCTGAAGCAGGAGTAAGCCTTGGTCAGGCTGGTACTGCAGAAGCACCACTCCTAGGACGGGAGTGGCTGGCGCAAGGCTGGGCGGGGACCAGGCAAGAGCAGGGGTCAGAAAGCAGCAGCAACAGGAATGCCAGAGGAGGGAGGGGAGAGCCTGGGGGCGGTGGAGACACGACATGATCTTCTCTAGGGTAGAACTTGGCGGCTGACCACATGTGTCTATGTGGGGCCGAGGGACTGAGACAGAGCTCAGGAACATGGGGAGAGAAGAGGCTTGGAAAGAAGAGAGTTAGGGGTTTATATTTCTGCAAAACAAAATCTCAGCTTTGTAATAACAAAGTTCTAAACTGGTTTCTGTCAGCCACCACCGGGGCTGTAGGGCACCTTCCACACAGAAGCTGATGCCTGGCCAGCTCCAACATTTTTAACAGGACTAAAGAAATGCACGTGGCATTAAGTCAATGAGATAATGGAGGCTGCCCAGCCCCTGCCTCATCTAAACCCCTATTTCTCTCTGTCCAGATACAAAGGGGATGGGAAAGATGAGGCTTTTCAGTTCTGGGTAATTTTTAAAACGGGGCTGCAGTCGCCGAGTTGTGGCCAGTCATCAGGAGACGACGGCAGGGCGAGGGTGGAGCCTAGACCCACACTCAGATCCACTGCCTCACTGTGCAGCCATGGACTCTCTCAGAAGCTTGCTGTAGGAAAAGCAAATGCTCCGTGAGAGCCAGCTGGCCCTTTTTTATCCTATCAAAACAAGAGAGGCCAGGAGAAGGGAGGCTTGGTTGTACAGAACCCCTGGCTTCCGGGGGTGGCAGCTCAGTGTGCAGAGGCACTCCCGGTCTGGACTGTCCGGGGCGCGCTGCTGAGGTCCTCACTACTCAGTAAGCCCTGCGGGGCCTGCCGACCGGGCCATACCTCAAAGTTGGTGTTGTTGTTATACGGGTGTTTCGATTCCCTCACTTGCACCTCCATTCCCGGCTCCTCCATGAACTGGCAGGCAGCCAGGGCCATGGTCCCCAGCATGTTCTCGCGGCAGCCCTGGAGCACCTTCTGCAGGATCTGGTGGGACACAAGGCGGGTAGGGTCAGGGCCTGGCAGTGGCATCAGGAGGAAGGGAGAGTCTGCTTCAACCTAAGATGCACCCAAAGGTGCTGGCATCATCCTGGACCCAGAACAAGGCTCTGTGACCCCACCCCAAGACCCTCTCACTCTACCAGGCCCTTGTTGTCAATTAAGACCCTGCAGTCCTTTCAGAAGGACCCTGCTTCAGGGAGGTCTGCAAGAACTAACAGGACCAATCAGAGATGGCCCTGGTCCCTGAAGATTTCCCAGCCCAGCAGGTGGCTTGACCTACAGGTAAATAATTACAGCACAATATGGCCAATACCTGGATGAGGTGGAGAGTTGGGAGCTCCAGGGGCAGGAGTGGGAGAGGACATGTCCATGGGAGGGGCCAGTAGGGGCACGATGGCTCCCTTTTGCCCCTTCTAGAAGATAAATATGGCCAGAGCAAACCTGCCAGCACCTCCAGGGCTGTGAGGCTGGGAAAGGATTTCAGGGACCTAGAAGCTGGTGGTGTTCTTACATGGACAAAGGCTTAGAGGGAAAATTACCTTCTTCCTGGATTGTATGTGTGTGTGAGGGTGTGTGAGGGCAGAGGGGGACAGGGTGAAGAAGGAGGTGCTGGATGTACATGCCTCAAGATTTCTGCACTTGGAAAGTGGGAAGATGGTGACTTATGGCTCAGCTGGAAATCACGCCCAGGGCTCTTAAGCTCTACACTGTGATGTTTTCTGCTACACCAGGTTCTCTGCTTCTATGCAGCAGGAGACAGAAGAGAAGCTTCTAGCCCTGTGAAGGTTTGCTAACCCAACACTATTTTAAAAGAACAAGTTAAAGACTAGATTTCAAATACTCTCTGAGTATCGGGTCTGTGCCAGACTGGGAGCTCAGCTCTGGGCCAATGCTTGGGAGAGGATGCAGTGGCCCTACCTCTGTTGTATTCACACCTGTCAGGAGTTGGACAGCCACACAGGTAACCTCACTCCAGGAAGCATGTGCTAGAGGAAGCTTGTTCAAACACCCTGGGGTCAGAGGAGAAGCCTGGAGGGTGAGTGTGAGCTCGGTCTACTTAACTACCTTCTCCCACTGGTGCTTTTCTTCCAGCTGCATGAACATATCCAAAATGTAGGTCATATGGGCAGGGCCACTGAGCTCCAGGATGTCCTCGCTCACTGGCACGTGCCCGGGCCACTCGGCGAGCAGGGATGCGAGCACGTGGCGGGCGTACAGGACGGCTGTGGCCTCATTCACGCGGAAGAGGTAGTCCCGGACAGCTCTCTTACTCTTGCAGTTCAGCTCCTTGTGCAGGAGGGCGGCACTCTTGCTGCGGCGCTGCCTGGCGTAGCTCTGCTGCAGCTCGCTCTCGGTGCTGGAGATCAGCTTCTGGGTCACGGGGTTCGATTCAGCAGTGGCCTGGTCGCAGCGTGCAGGCCGGGACTGCAAACCCAAGACCACCGTTACAAAGGCCTGGTCTTCTTGCTTGGGGGCGGGGGACAGGGGTAGGAGTGGGAGTGCAGACACTTTGGTGCCAAGGCGAGGGGACATACCAAGCATGGCAAGATAATCATGTCTGTATCCACAGCTTTGACGCTCTGCTCTTCCAGCCTTAGACTCTTACTGGGCTGCCACCTCTGAGCCAGGGACCGTATCCTTTCATCCGTGGTGAGCTCATCTCCATCAAACCTGAAGAAAAGCAGCACAAAACTGGGCACAAAATGTATAAAAAGGCAAGAGTTTAACCTGCAATTAAACTTTGTCAGAAATGTTGATTAATTTTTTTGTTATGGAATTACATTATCACTTTCTGTATTTTGCAAACTGGATTCACAAGACTCATTTATTTGTGCATGTAGATATGCACATATGCTCCGTGGCAGTGGACACAAACTGTTCCCCGGAATCCATTTTCCCCTTCTCTTTTAGAAACAAAGTTCTCTGCACAGTTTTAGCAAGAGACATAGTCACCCAGCTATAGACATGGTTCTCAGCCCCACTAGCAGCCAGATGTGGCAACGTGACTAGGTTCTTGCTGATGGCTGGTGAGTGAGGTAGGATGCCACTCCTTTCTCTACCTTCCCCTCTTGTCTGGGCTGGAATCCAGAGGTGGTGTAAGGAGCTAGCTTTCACTACACAGTTGAGAATAACACCCCTGTTATCAGCGGGTTACTCGGTGGAGCAGAAATGCCCACCCACTCTGGACTGCTGCCTACCTCTGGACTGCTATGTGAGAGAAAAACAAATTCTATCTGCCTTGATCCATCATATTTCTGGGTTTTTTTGTTATGGCAGCTTAGACTATACTCTAAATAATGCAACTTTGCTTCATCTTGCAAAGGATTTGAGGTAACACGTAAGAAATACATATGGTAAAATAGAAACATGAAATAATGAATAAAAGAAAATTTAAATAAGAATTTACTATAAATTAGAATAAGAAATCAAAACCAGGCTTTGGGAAGATGGAGGAGGAGATCAGATTATAGGTTTGTAAAGTTCTACAGAAAGGCTGGGCCGAAGAACTAGCTCTGAACTTCCCGGCCAAGAGAAAGGGAAAATTGTTAATTTTATAATCATCCTTTAGGGAAAAAAATGAAAATAATTTACACTGGTGAAAAAAAAAACATAAATAAGACAATGTCTTGAGGACAAGCGCCTGCTCTGTGCTGCCTGCTCACTGGAATGACATCCTGGCGCCTGCCTCAGTGTCTGCGTCTGTAAAATGAGTTTACTCTCAGACCGACTGCAAACGTCAACTTTTTACAAAGGAACCTACACGCACACTTGGAAGATGATCCGTGCTGCGTAGCACAGGTCACCTTCCATATCACTTTACAAAGGACTGAAAACTGCTTCCTGGCCTGTCAGGGTTTGATCCAGATCCCGCTGACAGGAGGTACAGGTCCAGCCACCCTCTCTTGTCCTCTCCCTCGCCACGTTTCAGCAGCACCTGAATGTCCCTCACCTCTTCTGAACCTCCAGGAAGAAGGAGTCGGTCCTTTTCATCTGCAGTTCGTATATGGCGCGGAGAATGTGCAGAGGGGCGTTGAGGGCATCGTGAGCCATCTGAAGGCACGGGGAGGAAGCGGGAGAGAAACGATTAAAAGTGCTTCAACACATCACTGATAAACTGAACTCCAAAGTGATGAGACGCTATTTCAAAAGCCACCCACAGGTTGTAACTGAAGAACATTATGTAAGTACTTTAAAAAAGCATATAAAATTATAAGCACTAAAACATGGACTATAAAATCTGCATTACTATTGTAACTTCCAAGGAAACTATAAAACACTGAAACACCAAAAGAAATATCATGCCAAAAAATCAATGTTAACAGTCAGTACTTGTTCACAACATTGTGTTCACTGCTAGCTTCTCTGTACCTGTCTTACGCTCAAGTTTGACAACCAGGACATACTTGGGCATTGTATTTTCTTTTGAATGTTTTCTTTTTTAATGGTACTTGCTTTTCTGATACCCTATTCCACATTTTGTTTACTCTTCATCTACTTACAACTTTTTTTTTACCTTTTAAAAAAAATTTCTATTTCATTTTTAGAGATGGGGTCTTGCTCTGTTGCCTAGGCTGGAATACTATGGTATTACCATAGCTCACTGCAGTTACAACTTTCGAAGTCCATGCCCTCAACCTTTTCCACATCATTCTGTGGAAGAGTAGATTACCCAGGGAGGGTTAGAGATTATTTCTGAGAAATTATGAGGAGGGGACCATCATTTAAAAGTTTATGGGTGGGTCTTAGGGCTTTAGTAAACCCTGGAAATTTATGCAAAATTTTAACCAAATATTTGAACGTGTATATTACGGGAGAGTGGTTCTAAAGCTTTTGGGGCCGTGACCCAAAAATGTTAAGAACTACTGCTTTGGGGCTTTTTTGTTCTTCTGGATGAATTCTGTACAATACAGACTGGATCTTCAGAAAGCGAATTCTCAGGACATCAGACTGAAGTATTTTCATGTTTAGGCTAAAACACGGCACAAGCCAAAGAAAATCCATTCCCTGGAAGCTCTTGCCCAATCTATAAGATGACCCAAGAACACACCAAGAAACATATTCTGGTGGGCTCGTCCAGGCCCTCGAGAGGGTCTAGTTTTTTCTGCTCCGGGTCACCAGGGCTGCTGACTGGCCGCTCTACCTCTTCCTCTGGGTCCCCTCGCTCGTCCAGCTCAAGGTCTCCATGCTCAGCCAAAGTGTTGATCTCCTTTTTTGAGGAATACAGCATGATGGACAAAATCTACACAGAGAGAAAACCAGGCAGGACAGAATGTGAGCATGTAGTGAGTGAGAAGCTTGCACGGTTCTTTTTCTTTTTTTGAGACAGAGTCTCGCTCTGTTGCCCAGGCTAGAGTGCCGCGGCGTCAGCCTAGCTCACAGCAACCTCCAACTCCTGGGCTCAAGCGATCTGCCTGCCTCAGCCTCCCGAGTAGCTGGGACTACAGGCACGCACCACCACGGCTGGCTAATTTTTTCTATTTTTAGTAGAGATGGGGTCTCACTCTTGCTCAGGGCTGGTCTTGAACTCCTGAGCTCAAGCAATCCTCCCTCCTTGGCCTCTCAAAGTGCTAGGGTTACAGGTGTGAGCCACCGTGCCCGGCCTTGCACAGTTCTTTAACCGTGTAAGGGTAGAAAATATTTGACATGAGAATTCACTTACAGAATGTGAAATTATTAATAGTAGAGAAACATGAAAATATGTTCAATTATACTCTGTAATCAAAGAAATGCTAACTAAATACCATGGGGACCTTTGTGTTTATTAACTTTTCCACTGATGGTGTAAACGGCTATCATCCTTTTCAAAACTTGTTTTGGTGAAATGTATAGAGCCATAAAAATATTCATATGTTTTGACCCAGTAACTTATCTGTTAGGAATAATGTAAAGTATATAAAAAATTATATTCATAATATGGTCAATGATGCATTAATAATGGCAAAAAACTGAAAGCCACCTTCATGTACCAATATGTAGCCATCAAAAATGGTAGTTATGGTAATCCTAGCACTCTGGGAGGCCGAGGTGGGCGGATTACTCAAGGTCAGGAGT
>VBSM01003203.1:565579-584278 GCA_008086735.1 Cheirogaleus medius
TTTGTCTCAAAAAAAAAAAAGTATTTGAGGAAGTATTTTAGCAAAACAAAAAGTGAATTAGAATAAATAATTCAGGAGGAAGAAATAGTAACCAATCAATAATGTGCATCAAAACAGTAACTATGAATAATTAATTACGATGTGGTTCATAAACTCTAAAGAAAGTAATTAAAGAGAGGTAAAATCTAAACGATACAACAACAAACCCCAAACCAACCAACCAACCAAACTACGCAGAGCTAAAATTACATATAATTTGAACACTTGGAATATGATGAGGGAAATAAAAGCTATAAGGTCTTATCTTATTTGGGAGAAAAGGCAAAAAGGTAACACTATTAATTAACAAAGAAATATAGGTTGAAATAAGTAGGCAAAAATTTAACTACAACTATGATTAGATAAGAAATATGATACGACTTCATAAATGATTAGAAAAAAGAAAAGAGAATTTGGGAAGAGGTAGGGAAAAAATGTGTATTGGAGCAAGGCTAGACTGGGGGACAGTTGACTGGCGCAGAGCAGTTATCTCATTAGAAGTGAGCTGCCTGCCCGGAACACAAATGGTTATCACAAAGCTGGGACCAAGTCAAGAAAAGGTCACTCTTATGGTGAAACTGGCAAAATCAACATAAAAAGGCTAATAGCCAATTGTAGAAAGGCCCCACCCTAAGAGATGGTTTCTCAATGTGCTGCCCAGTGAGATGTGGGAAAGAGGCAGCTCTAATTAACACTGAGGCAACTAAAGCAAACAGAAATCAGTCGTGGCTATTGGGACAAAAGAAAGGCTTAGGCTGCTGTGCCTGCTCAAAGTCTCCTACGGCTGGGGAGGGAAGGCAAAGACCAGAATGCTACTGCGCTGTCCAAGCCTGAGGGTGCTGATTTCAGAGGCGCGCGCATCCCTTTCAGACAGACATGCTGGGTGAGGCCAATTCATCCGGGGGGGATGGAAACACATCTTCATCCTAATTCCATGTGTACCAGACAACCTTCTGAGTTACAGTGTGGTCTTCCGGGTAGATTTACATACCAAGAGGGAATACATATTGATTTTCCTGCCAGACACATGCCCTTGTGAATTGTGACTGATTTATAAATCAGCCTCAACTCCCATGCAAAAGTTGACTCCTCTGAGTCTGAGCATCTCCAAGCAAACTGCTAAAAAAAAGTCCTTGGACCCAGAGACCTGAGGATCAAATCTTAGGTCCTGGGGACATCTCTCCTTCCTTTGTCCTCCTGACAAAGTCCTGTCAACTTAGGAAGTCCTGTTTTGGCAGCCTGCCAGCTCTGTCTCTGCTTCCTCTCTGTTAACTGAAAAATAGGAAACTATTGTAAAGATGTCAGCTATTCCTAAATTAACATATAAATTCAGTGCCAGCCCAGTGAAAATGCTAACAGGATCTTTCTTTAACTTGATAAAAATGATACTAAAGTTCATATGGAAAAAATATGCATGCAGGAACGGTCCATAAAATTATAAGAAAAATAATGAAGACATATCTAAACTGTCCAGATTCTTTAAAGATGTCAATGTTATGAACATTTTAAAAAAAGGCAAGGGAAATAGATTAGGGGAGACTAAATCAGCATGACACCTAAATACAATGAGATTCTTAAGTGGATCCTGATTTTTTTTTTAAAAAAAAAAAAGCTGTAAGGCACATTTTGGAAATAATCAGGAAATCTGTGTTTAGGCTATAAAATAAAATTATTTTATCAATGTTAAATTTTTAAGTATGATAATGACACTGTGGTTGTATAGGAGAATGCACTTGAAGGAGAGAAACGTGCTGAAGTATTGAGGGTGAACCGTCAATGATGATTTCAACTTATTTTCAAAAGCTCAGAAAAAAAATATAAATAGATATATAAATAAGACAGAGATAAAGCAAAATATTAACAATTGGTGAATCTAGGAGAAGGTTTATGGTTCTTTCAAGTTTTCTATGAGCTTTAAACTTTTCAAAATAAAAAGCTGGAAAAAGATGATTATAATAATTAAAAATAGTAAGTCAGTACATATACTTACAAAACATAGAGAGGGTCAAAGAAGAAAATAATTATAACTTATAATACCACCCTTACAGATACAGAGATGACTGCCATTAATAGTTTGTTTCAGTATATGGGTTTCCAGATTTTTTCCTACACATACTACCCTCTTTTAAGAAATTGCCCTTACCGACTTTAAGGGAGGTAACATGGCTGCTAATAAACCCAAAATCCTCTTCTGGGAACACTCAGCAAACACTTGCTCAGGGCTTGCAGTAACTGCCTTTTCCTCTTTTGGCTTCTGAGATGATGTTTCTGAATTCTCAGCATCTGAGTGGTAAAATATCAAACTTTGAATTTTGCCTGGTTCTCAGCTGTCCCCTTCTCCAGGAAGCCTCCCTGATCCCTGTTTAAATAGACAGCCCCTCCCTAACCCATCCCACCCCTCCCCCAGGCCCCTGACCCTGCTCTGTTAGGCTCAGAGTATTTCATCATCTTTTCACATACTGTATCATTTCTATTTATTGTTTATTGTCTTGTCTTTCCTTCAGATTTTTGTTTCTTTCAGTGATGTATCTCAGACATCTAGAAATGTTTCTGGAGTGTGGCAGGTACTTAATGAACACCTGATGAATGACTAAACTGCCTATTGAACCAGGATGCTGGTCCTCAGGGGAATCAGACTCCAGTAGATTTCAATGGTCTGGACTGACATGGAGTGACAGCCTGTCTTCTGGAACTTAGAAGCACAGGCACTGCAGAGATGAGCACCAGCCCTTTGCGAGAGCTGGCCCCACAGACAGGGCAGAATCCTAGGTGCTCATTCCTGCCTCCAGCACAGTGCACAGATGGGAAAGATTCCGCTGCCCTGGGCTGCCACAGGAGGAGGCTGAGGCTGGCTTTAGCCCACGGCACCTGCATGGCACCGATCCTCAATCCACCTAAGACTCAGCTCTGATCTTGCTGCTGCTATTCTCTGCCATGCAGAGAGGTCCAAACTTTTCAGGAAGCAAAGTCCCACAGCACCTCTCCTGTTTCATCTTCCAGTGTTCTGCTCCATCCCTACACACCTGCCAGGAGGGACTTCTCTGTGTTCATGTGGGGCTTTTCCACTTTGGAACCTTTGCTCATGTTGTTCTTTCTGTCCCGAATGCCTGCCCCCACTACAGACCCTAGCACATTCAAGGTCCCCTAAATCTCTTCCTCCATGAAGCTTTACATGGATTCAGTCTGCTCCAGAGAGATACCAATCACTGTTATGCCCACTTACACCTCTCTCTGGGCAGAATCACATTCCACCTCAAATTAGTTACTTGCACCTTTGTCTTAAACCCTCCTAGACTGTGAGCTCCACGAGGGCAGGAACTATGTGTCTATCTGTCTGATTCAGACCCTGTGTCATCCCCAAGTCTAACACAGTGCTTGGCACATAGAAGGCACTTGTGAATACAGGGAATACATAAGGTATGAAACAGTCAACATGAAGGAAAGATGACTTTCAAAGCGTTAGCAGCACCATCTGAACAGAACTCAGAAAACACATACGCTTGGTTGCTAGTCAATTTCGAATCGTGTGCAACAGCTCAGGGACGGGCATGTGTGAGTTTTAAGACGTTAAGTCCACCTACCTGGAAGTTCTATAGGTGGGCTAGCATCTGCAGGTGAACCTGAAATTTGGGTCTGGCATGAAGGATCCTTCATTAACGATATGTTCTCATCTGCTTTGTTTCTCTGCTTATAATCTAAAGGTCTGACTTCCTCACGAACAGTTTTCTTTCTCTAAAAGAAAAAAAAAGAGTGTAAAAGAATTAAGATTTCTTATAACAAACTTTACTCCATTAATATTATAATTTTTTATCATTAGCCAAGCCATCTTCATAGACTAAAAAACTTGAATTCCATTAGAAAATGCCATTCATTTCTTATAATGAATCTATACTCCAGTGAAGATAGTAACCATTGCCTCACATCCCCCCGTCTTCCAAATGGCCCTCTGTCACAGCCTGCAGTCACACGAGCAATGGCTCTATCACAAACCTCTAATACATTCTATTTAGTTGTCAGATACCAAGTATGGAAAGTTCTCCCCCTTGGAAAAAGACAAAGCTGTAAATTTCCTTCTACTACACTATGGTAATTACCTTTGATGTACTTTTTTTCCCCTTCAGTAGAAAAAACAAATCTTTATTTATAGAATAACTAGAAAATTCTTCATATCTATTATCTTTAGTATTATGAAGATACAACTACATCAAATCTAAAGCCTAGAAATATGATACTGTTTTCACTGCCATAGAGAGAACTATTTTATTGATGTAGAAATTGGCATTCTGTAGGCTGTGGGACAGAGTTGTGGGCCATATACCTTTCTTTTCAGTTTTCTAAAGAATTTGCTCTTTTTAACAGGGTAGGTATTCATAAAACCAATCACAGATATCATTTAATCAAAGAAAACCAGACACTAGTCCTAAACCTATACACACACCATCTCTACCATGTTCTAGCATGCTTTTCTAGTTGTTCTCTATTTTAACAAATTGAACAAGCACACATTTGATGCCCTTTTAAGAAATCCATTTTGGTAATGAGACTTGTTAAGGAGGCTCTCACTGGAGCTGGGAGACTTTTCTGGGAACAGGAGTCTGGTGGTGAGCTGCCCAGATGGGCAAAGTGACAGCTTTCAGTCTGCCTTTCCTGAGAAGGCACACAGAGTCCCTCAGTGATCACCTGCATTCCCAACCAGGGGTCCTCAAACTACAGCCCGAGGGCCACATGCAGCCCGCTGAGGACATTTATCCGGCCCACCGGGTGTTTTTGGGACCGCTGCCTGTCCTCCTTAGCAGCCGACTCATCCCGGGCCCACAGTGCGCATGTGTGGAATGTGCGCCGCACTCTCCAACGGTCTGAGGGACAGTGAACTGGCCCCGTTTAAAAAGTTTGAGGACCTCTGCGACCCTCAGGGTGCTTTCCTCTGTTGTCGTACAGGCTTCTATGTGGATTCCAGGCAACGTGAGGAGTCTTCTGTGCGTGGTGGAGATTCCCCAGCTCCAAGTCTGGGAAGGCCAAACGTGACTTTACTCTTTGGAGCCAAAGGTGGAGTGTTAGGCAATACCAAACACTTAGGAGAAGGCACTGCCGTCTCCCAGGGGCAGCTAACTTATCCTCCTCTCTCTGGATACTGTAACCTCAACATTAATCCTACCCTCAACCTCCTTCTGAGAAAAAAGGTGGTTGTAAGACTGAGCTAAGAGGTTACTGAGACTGGGAGAGCTACTTGCCTTGTTAAAATTGTACCTCCTGAAAAGAACTCAGACACTGTACTCCCTTTGTGAAGGCACTATAATTCCAAAGTTCTGGCAAATAATTTTAGTCTTTATCTTCTTTCCTGCTATCACAGGACTATAAAAGGCCACTGTAGTTGCGCCCTATGGCATCCAAGGGGGCCTCGTTACTGGCCTGAGGCCACTGCGGACAGAATCATCTGAATGATGCCTCTGACTAAGGCCTGTTTCTCAGCTGTTTAAAACAAAAAGTAGAGGGATGGTCATGCTTGAGGCTCTGCCTCGAGGGGGGAGGGGGGAATGGGCAATAAACATAACCGTAATATTTATACCCCCATAATATGCTGAAATTAAAAAAAAAAAGTATCTTGGCCAGGTTCTGTGGCTCACACCTATAACCCTAGCACTCTGAGAGGCAAAGATGGGAGAATCACTTGAGCTCAGAAGTTTGAGATCAGCCTGAGCAAGAGCAAGACCCTGTCTCTACTAAAAATAGAAAAATTAACCGGGCATGGTGGCGCATGCCTGTAGTCCCAGCTACTCGGGAGCCTGAGGAAAGAGGATTGCTTAAGCCTAGGAGTTTGAGGTTACAGTGAGCTATGATGCACTCTACCCAGGGTGACAGAGCAAGATTCTATCTCAAAACAACAACAAAAAAACCCCAAAAACAAAAAAACAAAAAGTATCTCTAGTCACTGGAAGGAGGGAAGAGTAGATAACCTTAATAGGGCCCTGGGATTGGCTAGAAGCACATGAAAGTTCAAAAACAGTGATTTGAACTCAGGGCCCCAATGGGATATGGTCCTTAGGGCCATCATAGTGGCAACACTCAGGTTCTGTTGTGGGGACGGTGCTGAAAATTGTGGCTTTGCCAGAAGACTAAGCGCCTGAGCCAGAGGCAGGATCCCCTGGTGTGCCCAGCTGCTGGCAGGAAGGGCATCCAAAAGGCGGGGACAGCATAAGAATAAAAATAATGCCCTGGGACCTCTTTGGAAAAAGTCCCATACCAGTTCCCAGGCAGGGAAAGCCTAAGCCAAGCCTGAAACATCTTTCTGTATCAAAAATTAAGGAAGTGTTCAAAGAATAATGGCAACATATCAAAAGGACACAAAAGCCAGCTAGAAGGAGTTTCCACTGGCCAATTTGAGCATCAAAATTAAAATCAAAAGTAACAGATTTTAATCCACTGAATAAAAAACCCCACAAAAACCTCAAGTCCATTCTGATATAAATAAGTGACTAAATAGATAACTGGGGGAACACAGTGCTCATGGGTGGCAAGTTATAAGATGCTGAGAGCTCACAAGAAGATATAAATATTCCCGGGCTTGAAGGTGAAGGCTGCTGATTTATTCTGTCTCTGTTGATAACATTCTCTCTGCCCCCCCAATCTGTGGGAGGTTAAAGTGCTGTTTGAAGAAGGGGTTTTGTGTTCAAAAGTGTCAACAGTTTAAACACAGGCTTGATGATTATATGGCCTGTCTTCTGCTGGCTCTCTGGCTGAGTGAAGACAATTGTAAGTTTTCATGTTTCTGCCAGCCATTTTTGCTTTTGTGTTCTTCTATACAGAACACATGGATCCCGGTGAACAATAACCACCAGACAGGGGAATCCTTGAACTAGTAACTGGACATTGCCAGAGGACAGCAACATCAGCGGCTCCTGAGGCGAAGTCAGGGGCATTTACAGCATAAACTCCAACTCTGGAGGCAGCACACAGAAGCAATGCTGCGCTGTTCCATGAAACCACCTTTAGTGTCAGTATCACAGGTTACACCTGGATCCAGAAAGGCTTTTCTGTTTAAGTACCTATATGTAAATTACTGTGTCTACTTTGTAAACAGTAAGCATTTAGTGTCACCTATTTGTTGACTGAATATAAAAATAGCTATACATATATAGTGTTCACCATGGGCTAGGAATAATTTCTCTAGGTACATAATCTTGTTCAATCCTTATAAAAACTACCAGGAGGCGGTAATGGGAATAGATAACAATAATGTGGAACTTACTATGAACACTATTCTAAACACATATATTATTAATAGCTCAAAGAGTGTAACATGTGGAACTGCTCACAACAACCTTGTTACAGGTATTAGTATCATCTCCATTTTACGGATGAGCAAACTGAAGCAAAGAGACTGTAGTAACATGCCCAAGGCCTGACAGAGTAGGGATCTGGACCCAGCAGTCTGGGCTGAGAGTCCTTGCTATGTTGCCTGTGTGCACAGCTCTCTTGGAGCTCAGCCTGTGATTCTGTGTAGTAGGGAACTATTTACGCTGCAGTGCACAAAAGGGCCCACCTCTGACAGCGCCTCAGTATCCTGGGCTGCTTTCTTCTCTAGCTGCTCCTCTGATGTTCGGGTGGGCACAGTGACTGGCAGGGCCTGATTTTCTGGGGTGGAGTCACCATCTGGCAATATACCAAGCAGAGCCAGAGCTTTCAGACCTATATGGGAAGCAAATAAGAGAACAATTAAAAGTTTGATAACAAAGGTTACTTCCAGCAGGTGCCATAAACTACTTTGCCACTGAATAGAAACAGATGGCTGAGTTCTACACAAACCAAATCCTAGAGTATTGAATACAAACATCCCTGGCTATCTGAATCTATTCAGCTCCTGATCTCAGATAGTGAAAGTCTGACTAGCAAGGGATACCTCTACTTTATTAACAACAGAAAACAAAACATACAATAGGATGTTTTAGAAAATCATAAACATTATAATTTTATAGTAGCTCCACACAGCTAGATTTCTAAATTTCCATTGGCAAATAGATAACAAAAGTGCTCTGAAGCACTGGCATTACCCAACTGCTCTCTAATACAGGTCTGATTCCCTAATGCTAACTAGAATAGACAGTTTATTATTTGAGAGAAATTTAAATGTCTTCAAGGTTTAACATTCAAGTTATTTTCTTCCTAGCACTCCTCAGTAAAGTCAGATTCATCTAGACATTTTGTTAAACTATTTTACTTGTAAACAGCTCTCATCTAGAATATAGTTGTGTGGATGTAGATTTGCATTCTAGGTTTAAAAAAAATCTAGATTTCTTTGGCAAATTTTGGTAGATTCAAATACTAAATACTCCATCTACAGACATAAAGCGTTTTAGTTTATTTTTTACATCTTTATGTAAATATTTGAGAGAAATTACATACCACTTTAATGCCAACATTGCTCTCAAATGTATCTGAGAACTTAAAATTAAGTTCCACACCAGGGTGAGCCCCTCTTGTGGAAAACTGGATTTTGTTGCCTCTAAGCCGAATGCAGTATTTTGCTTTTGCACCAGCAGCTGAGGGCTGGTTTCGGTTTCTGTGCACGGGGAACAGTCACCTTTTCCCTGGTGAGCCTTCATCAGACAGTCCCCGACGAGCTGCATGCACTGGCTCCGCAGGGTGGTGGCACTGCTGCGGGCCTGGGGATCCAGCTTGTCCCCGTCCACGTCCTCCGAGCTGGTCAGGTGGGCGCTATAGAGGGCCAGAGCGGCGAAGAGCAGCCAGGAGTAGTTGTGGATGTAGGGCTGGATGAGCCTCTGCCGGTCGCTGATCCGGATGGTCACCATTGGGTGGGCTGTGATGCTGTGGGTAGGCAGATGGCTGCAAAGGCAAGATGTAATTTAGGTGCACAAGCCTCTTTGAGGCTCCAAAAAGGAGCACAGGGCCTCCGGGGAGCATGTCCCTGGTCACAACTTGCCATCAGTCAAGTTGTGGTTATTGAAAATGTAAAGAGAAGTATTGGCCCCTCTCGCCCCAGAAAAATGAACACGTACAAGCACTGGACATCCCATTTTAGGATTTCACAACCCCCAGAAGACTGTCTGTAGACACCAGGTTAAGTAAGAATTCCTTACAGGGATTTTGCAAGGTGTGGTAATAGCATTTTGTTAAAGTGAAAAAATGCCAATAATTTTTAGAGACGGATATGAAGTAGGTAGAAAGGAAATGATATAAGGTCTGGAATTTGCTTTAAAATATTTTAACAAAGAGGCCAGGCACAGTGGCTCATGCCTGTAATCCTAGCACTCTGGGAGGCCGAGGCGGGGGGAATGCTCAAGGTCAGGAGTTCGAGACCAGCCTGAGCAAGAGTGAGACCCCATCTCTACCAAAAATAGAAAGAAATTGATTGGCCAACTAAAAATATATATATAGAAAAAATTAGCTGGGCGTGGTGGTGCATGCCTGTAGTCCCAGATACTCGGGAGGCTGAGGCAGAAGGATTTCTTGAGCCTAGGAGTTTGAGGTTACTGTGAGCTAGGCTGACGCCACGGTACTCTAGACCCAGGCAACAGAGTGAGACTCTGTCTCCAAAAAAAAAAAAAAAAAAGAAAGGAATAAACTAAGCCTGCATAACAAAGTCTCCCTAATTGCTGAATCTGGGTAAGGGGTATATGGGGGCTCATCATACTAGTCTCTCTACTTTTGAGTATGTTCAAATTTTTTTATAACAGGAACTTTTTTTTTAAGTAAGAAGTCTCCTTTTCAAATGAAGGAACACATAAAGAAAAGGCTTCATGACTATGGTCATCTGAGACATACCCATAGGAATATTTCTTTGCTGCATAGCATCCATAGCAAAGATCAAAGTCATCACACACATTGCAATTCATCCTCCGGCCTATGATCAAACCCTGGCAGTGGTCACAGGTGAACTCCATGTTGACCATTTCATGGTCGTCTCCATGGCCCTCAGGCTTCACACCACCTGAGGAAAAAAAACAGCAGTGTGAGGTGGACAGCAGAGGGCTCCTAGAAGGGCTAGATTCCAAACCCAAACCAATCCCAGCACCAGGGCCACTCCCAATTTACTACTCAGGAAGGCAGGGACATAGAGATCCTCTGGAGACCAGAGTGCTTTGCCCAGGTGTCTCTGGGAATATGAATGATATTCTTGGCACAGAATTTCTCAGCAATAGGGTAGTAAATTGATCCCCTTTTTCCGGTGCAACAGTTTGATCAAATATATTACCAATTCCCACCATGACTGCCATTTGGTGGAAGCAAGTCCACAGCTCAATTTGTGAGCTGCCTCCCATGACCCCCTCCTCTGACAAATATTAAGCAGCTGTTGATGTACTGCTGTTAACAAGCACTGAGGAGTAATCAGGTTTTTGCATTTCCTTTTACACTCCAGAATCATAGACGAAAAAGGACTTTGTAAACCCCAGACCCAGTGAGTGAGAATGACTGTTATGAGAGAGACCGGCTATTCTGGTCTCCTTCTCACTCTCAGTAGGTCTCCAAGCCCTGTCACAGATCCTACTTAATGCTCCTCACATCTGACCCACTTTTGTTCCCACTGTCATGAACCCAATCCAGGCTCTAATGCCTTTGTGACTACTGTGACTGATTTCTTTTTGTTGTGTTTTGAGACAGGGTTTCGCTCTGTCACCCAGGCTGGAATGCAGTGGCACAATCACAGCTCACAGCAGCCTCGAACTCCTGGGCTCAAGCAATCCTCCTGCCTCAGCCTCCTGAGTAGCTGGGACTATAGGCACAGGCTACCATGCTCGGCTAATTTTTTTTCTATAAAGGCGGGGTATCACTATGTTTCCCAGGCTGTTCTCAAACTCCTGGCCTCAACTGATCCTCCCACCTTGGCATCCCAAGGTGCTAGGATTACAGATGTGAGCCTCAATGCCCAGCCCTCAGACTGATTTCCTAAAAGAAACACTTATACAGACAAAACCCCCTTCCTCTAACATAGCTCTCATACTAATACTCTGCTTGGAAAAGCTTTCCTACTATCTGTAGACTATTCGAATTCCTTGGTCTAGTATATCAGGGTCCCAAAATCTGAGCCTCCCTTGTCTTAATCCATCATTTAGTTGGACAGACATTCAAGCTTGTCTACCTAAACTCACTATAGATGCTCACTCCTTTGTCTCTGGGCTTGCTCTGCCCTTGATGGCAGCACTATCTCCAATGTTTCCTTCTATCATCCGGTTCTAACTTTCTTCAATTCCCAATTCTCATCCCACCTCCTTCACAAGCCCTCCCTGCAGCAATGCTGCTACTATTTCTAAACTTTTCCAGGCCAGATGTGGTCATGCACTCCAGCCTGAGTGACAGTGCGAGACCCTGTCTCAAAAGAAAAAACTTTTCCAGAAATAATCTGTACCATTCATTTATAACTCAGCACATACACCATTTATACTGAAATAGATATTCTTTGGATCTGTCCAATCTCCCTGCTGGGCTACAGCAGGGGCTATGTTCCCAGGGCAGGGCTGTGTCTTTTACTGTTGGCCCATGCACACAAAGAGCATTCAACTGTGCAGTACTGCTGATCTGCTTTGCCTCAGCACCTACAAGTCAAGTGCATGAAAGGATTTTTGAGGCTTGCTTTTGGGTGTGTGTATATTTCACTGCTTGTCAACACTGCATGATTCAGAAGCAATAACTATTTCCTGGAAACTCCACTGAATGTGCATTCCTTGGTCTTGAGTATTTATCAAGTACCTACACCCAGCACAATGCAAGATGGAAGGATGCCAGATAACGAGAGCTCTGGAGCTTATCATTTAGTTGTGTGATAAGGCCCATGTTTGCCAATGAATCAGAGAATACCACTGGGCAGTATTTTTATTTAGTACAATGGAAGTTTTAGAAATGATCAGGGCCAGGCGCTCATGCATGTAATTTCAGCACTTTGGGAGGCTAAGGCCAGAGAATCACGTAAGCCCAGGACTTTGAGACTGGCCTGGGCAACATAGTGACACCTGTCTCTACAAAAAAAAAAAAATTAGCTGGGCATTAGATGTTATATGCCTGTAGTCCCAGCTGCTTGGGAGGCTGAGGTGGGAGGATCATGTGAGCCCAGGAGTTCAAGGTTGCAGTGAGCTATGAACGCACCACTGCACTCCAGCCTGGGGACCCTGTCTCTAAAAAATAAAAATAACAACAAAAAAATACCTAAAAAAAATTTGACAAGATCACAGAAAACGGCAACGATTATTACTTTATTACTTTTGGATATGGCACACTCAGCCTGTGAAATTTACCTAGGAAGCAAGTTTTGCAGAGATCCATATCACTGCACTGCAGACACCGGTAGCGATGCCAGGGGGCGATCTCATCACACCCATCACAAGAGATGTCCACATTTAACAGGTCACAGTAGCGAGCAATAAACATGTGCATCTGTAAGGCCGAAACAAACACAATTAACCAACAGACTTTCTAATGTGACAGCTATTTATTAATCAATTCATTCATTCAATAAGTACTAAAGATGTTCCAGGCATTGCACTAAGTGCTAGGATTTGAAGGTGAATAAGCTCAGTGTCTAGTTGGGAATTCCCTCAAGCAAACAGATGATGACCATACAGTGTGGTAAGTGCTTTGACAGGCAAATTCGGGAGGCTCAGAGAATGCAGAGGACTACGGCTGCCAGTGGGTGTTAGGAAGGTCAAGGAAGATATCCAAAGGTGTTAATTCCCCAGCTGAGACCTGAGGGACAAACAGTATTAGCTGGGTGGGGGTAAGGGTAGTGGTGGGCATGTCAGATAGAAGGAATAGCAAGTTCTACAGGAGGCAAATGGGGGCAAGAAAGACAAGATTTTATGAAATTGGCAATGATTCAGTACAAAGGGGAGATAACGTGGGAAAAGTTAAACCACAAAGGGCCTCGAATGCTAGTCTAAGGAGTTACTGACCGTTTTTAAGTAGAAGAGTAATGAGCTCAGATTTGAACATTCTGAAAGCTCTCCTGGTTGCTGAGGAAGGAATGGATTGAAGGGAGCAAGGCTGGATTCAGGGAGACTGAACATGACCAAAGCTGTTAAAGCAACCCCATGGCAAGTAATGTGGGCTGGCACTGAGCAGTAAGCGGGATGGGAAAGGTGGGCAGACGTGAGAGGTGTTAAGGTGGCAGAAGGAAGGAACCCTGGTGACTGGATACAGGCCAGTAAAAGGGAAGGGTCAGGAACACCCACGCTCCTGGCTTGGGTGCTCGGCTGGACGGTGGGAGTGCCTGCAGACACGGGAAACACTGCCACAGGAGCACTGCTCTTGGCACTTCAAGGGAAACTTTCTGGGGAGTTACTAAGGGTGCTGTTTCATGATCGAATTGTTTTACTGGAAAGCACTTAGGGGCTACAGTATAGTTGATCTTTAGGGCCTAGAAATGAGGGAACTAAACCAATAAGTCACCACACAGTAGTGGACCACAGCAAATATGCCAGGTCATCTTAGAACTAGAGAATGGCTCCCCAAAGAGACATTAACATACAAGAGAGAAAAAGCCACAAAGGCCCACTTGGCACGTTCCATCCAAGCACCCCAGAGGTGCTAACATGAGCAAAGTGGCTGGCACACAGTAGGCACTCAATACCTAGAAAACGAATGAATCTGAGGCAGCAGACGCCCAGCACATGTGGTAGTGACAAACGTAACACCTAACGTGGAGATGGACGTGGCAGGCCATCCGAGCCTGATGTCTTTACACATTTGAATATGTAGCTCTGATGCCACAATACATATGGCTGCTCCAAGCTCACCAGGCCACCTTCTGATTGAAATGTGGCTTCCCATGTTGCTCGCCTACAGGAAGAGAATGTGCTGCCCCAAGGACACTAGAGCCCAGGCCCTCCAGCAATTCTATTTCTCACTGTAAATTAATAAATGACACCTATTATTGTGTACCAGTCCCATGAGCCAATTTTCCTGAATCTTTCTCACAGGTCAGATCAGTGTGGTCAGATCAGGATTCAGGGGCCTCAGGCTAAAGACCAGACAGGAGGGTACTGAAGGCCACCTGCAGCCCTCAGGAGACAGCCTGCCAGCACTCCCCCCAGGCAAACTCTCCTCTCCAAACTAGCAAATCATTTCAGATTACTCTAGTTGAGAGGTCTTACTTTCCTCTGCTTCTCTGGATCTTCCTGGGCTATTTTTTCATACCAAGCCTCAAACATGCCATCCTGACACTCATCCATCCATTCTGAGTTCTGCTTGGCATCAGCAAGCTCATCTTCTTCACTCCATTGGCTGAAAGAAGGACATAAAGAAAGAAAAGCATGCCTCTCCCAAAACCAAGGAAGGCACTGGTTAGCAGACTCTGTGTCCTGTGGATCTATTAAATTGGGCATTTTTAAATTTCTGAGAAGAAAAGGTCAACTGCTTTTCAAAGCCCCAGGATTTGTCAGGTATTTGATAGATATAGGCCAATAAAAAGGGACAAGCCCTTTCCACAGTAGACTACAAGGAATTAGAGGTTGAAAGGTTGTACCCACATGGCATAATTCCACTCAACAATCATTTCTGGTGAACCTATTATGTGCCAGGCACTGGGGCCAAATAAAATGATTTTTTTTTTAAAAAAAAAGTTTGATTTGGACATGCTTAGTAATTCCTAGTGGAATCAGCATGAGAAGGGCGCCAGGAGACCCTGTAACTTCAGCTGTACCGCCAGCTGCTATAAGACCTTGACACGTGACTTAGCCCTAGTCCTTAGTTTCCTCATTTCAAATAGTTTCAGATAGATAATCTCATAGGATCCTGTCAGATGCTATATTATAAATTTCCATAATTTTGGTTTAGAGTTTATTTTAGCAACCAGAATTTTAAGCACAAAAGGATTTGCTTGATAGCAAATGCAAAATATTTACCAAGCAACCAATACACATTCATTCATGCATACATTCCAACAAAATGAGTTCAGGCATACTCGGCTTTGGGCTAGGTGCTGTAGGGATTGGTGTGAAGGATGTGGTTCCACCCCCAAAGGCTATATTGTGCAGGGGCAGACAAAGCTTGAGACAAGGAGCAGGCGGATGGTAAAGAACCAGCAGGCTGACACCCTCCAGTGCTGTGCCCTGTCTCTCTGTCAACAGCGCCCCCTGACAGCAGGGCGACAGCTGAGCTACCAGCTACTAGGGAGGCTGAGGCGAGAGGATTGCTTGAGCCCAGAGTTCGAAGCCAGCCTGGGCAAATAATGAGAACCTATCTCTTAAAAATAAAAATTGGAAAGAAAAAAAAAAACTTCACATACTAATTTTTCTTAGAATTTAAGTCCTTATAATGTGCAGGAGGTTACAGTGGGCTAACATCACACATACATGTAACAAAAACTGTAGAAGAGAATTCTCCATTTCAACAAGTTATACTCTAATCTCCAAAAATGCAGAGGATCCTCATGCTCAGAGCTCACAATAGCACCATGACCACCACCAGTTTACACAGCACCGCTACTTGCCAGACACTGTTCCAAACACTTAAAGATATAATTCGTGTATTCTTCACAACAAGCTTCAGAGGCAGGTACCATTATTATCTCCAGCTCTAAAGGATGAGGAAACTAAGGCACATAGGGGTTAAATAGCTTGTCCACGGTAACCCAGCTAGTACGCGGCAAAGCCAGGACATTACTCAGTCTAACCCCAAGAGTCTGTGCTCTTACCCCCCACACTAGGATCCCTGTATTTCAGAAGTGCACAGTACAGGACCATGTTCTTACCTGATCACACTGTCATGGACACTTATATTTTCTTGTGACATTTTCATGAGGAGCTCTGGTAACTGAATATCAACAAAGAAGGCAAGATCACCAGGTTCCCAGCCCATATCCAAAAGATGAAGCAGCGCCGTCTGAATACAGGATAGGGCAGGCAGCAAGGACCTAAAGAAGCCATGAAGGTGACAGTTATCAAAGCTGCCCAGAAACAACAGAAACAATGCACGTCAGTGACCTACTTTATTTGTAATTGGAAAGCAGAAGGGAATTCCACATTGCTGGGTTGGGTTCCTTTCAAATTTTACTCCATAAAAACATTCTTCAAAGGTTAAGCAAAAGAACTCTGGAAGGTATAAGGTAAGGTTTCCACCCTGCCAGGACTACCATAGAGGCATCTTATGGTAAAGGACTAAGTAGTAAAAATCACCTCCCGATAAACAGCATGATCAAGGCCAGACCCAAACTAGCCAACGTTATGCTATTTCATTTTACAGAAGAACCATTTGATTTAAGGCTTATATCCAAACCACTTACTAAGGAGGAGGCTAGGAAATGGCTTTATGTAAGTTTTAAAATCGTATATAATACATCAAAAATTGAAAATAATATTCTTAGATAAACCCAGACCCATCCACACTAGACAGAAAAAAGACTGTGAGAAAATATACTAAACTAACATTAGCGATTATCTCTTGAGGGCAAGATTAGAGGTTATTTTTATTTCATTCTTTGTGCTTTTCTATATTTTTAATATTGAACATGTATTTATTTTATAATCAGAAAAAATACATTTTTTCTTCAGAAATTATAAAGTTATCCAGTACCTGTCATTTATGCTACTAAATCCTTTAATTGCTTTGACCAAAAACAGAACAAGTTGATAGTAAGCATCTCGAATTTCTTTGTGCAGCTCAGCACCACAGCCTTCCAAGTGTCCAAAATAACTAGAAACAGAGGAAATCACTGACTCAATTGCCAGAACATCTTTTACTTACATAATCATTATTCCTTACACGAAACAGAGCCAAGAAGCAGTAAACTGAATAAAGCAACAGAGGAACTTAATACAAATATAACAACTTTAGAAAGTAATGGACAAAACAGCAAGTGAATCCATTTGACTAGGTCAAGAGAGTTACGCAGAAGTATGGAGTGACAATTATTTGTCTTTCTTTGTGAATATAAAAACCATCCTTCCCACCACTACTTGAATGCCAGACACTGTATTAAATATTGTTCACAAATTACCTCCTTTAACCCTCTACACACAATCATGCCACCCCTCTGCTTCCCTTCACTGATGACTTTAGCACCAAGCTCATTGTCATTTCTACCTTGATTCTTGCCACCTTGGTGACCTCAACATCCCTAGGAATGATACCTCCATTCTTTTTTCTCTCAATTCTCTGCCATCTTCACCTCCAATGATCTTCTCTTCCATGCCCTTAGCCATCCCAGTGTGATGGTTATTTCCTTGACCATGTCATCAGGTGATGGTGTCACCTCTGAAGACTGATTTCAGAGCATCCTACTCTGCTCCAGCTTTCCTCCTGCTCACCCACTGCAGGACTCCCACATAGCCTTTTCTTCCACTCCAGTGAGCCCCAGCCCAGGACACTGCCTCCCATTCGCCACCCGCTACTCCCGCTTTCTCTTTGCTCCCTTCTCGCCTTAGACTCCATGGCCCACAATCACACCCTGGCAAACACCAACTCCCTCACCTCTTTCTTCCTCCATGTGTTTGCCTGAGAAATTTTATACATCTATCAAACAGCTGAGTGTTGCTAGAGGAAACACCACACAACCAAGCTGACTAGTACCACTTTAAATTCACAACCATAATTTTCAAATAAGTACTCAAAATTGTCAATCTAGTAGACTTTTTCAACTTTCATTACTATCTAAAACCTTCCTGCTTCTCCTTAAATTGCTACCACCTCCTTTTCAACCTTCACTTTTTCACTGATGACTATCTCTATATTTTATTTAAAAAAACAGAAATGATCATATAGGCATCCCCTCATCTTTGCACCACTAAATCTACCAACCGACTTGCATCAACCAGCACACAAAAGTACTCTAATATCTCTTAAAAACCCTTGGCTGACCCCACATCCCTCTCCCATTACTGCCCCATTTCTCTGCTCCTCTGTAAGGCCAAATTTCTTTTTCTTTTTTTTTTTTTTGAGACAGAGTCTCACTCTGTTGCCCGGGCTAGAGTGCCATGACATCAGCCTAGCTCACAGCAACCTCAAACTCTTGGGTTCAAGCAATCCTTCTGCCTCAGCCTCCCAAGTAGCTAGGACTATAGGCATGCTCCACCATGCCTGGCTAATTTTTTTCTACATATTTTTAGTTGGCCAGTTAATTTCTTTCTATTTTTGGTAGAGATGGGGTCTCGCTCTTGCTCAGGCTGGTTTTGAACTCCTGACCTCGAGCGATCCACCCGTCTCGGCCTCCCAGAGTGCTAGGATTACAGGTGCGAGCCACAGCGCCCAGCCTAAGGCCAAATTTCTTGAACTAATTGTCTGTGCTCATTCCATTTTATCACTCCCATTCTCTTCTCAACCCAGCCCAACTGGGCTTTCAGACCCATGGCTCCAATAACACTACTGCCGAACCCAGTGTGCTTTTTCCTCAAATTCTCATATAAGTATTTGACACAACTCACCATTCTTACCTTCTGAGATATATTCTTCTCTTGGCTTCTGTGACGCCACCATCCCCTGGGGTTTGATCTACCTCAATGGCCACTCCTTCTTAGTTTCCTTTGCTAGATCGCTCTTCTTCCTCTGCTTGACCACGGCTCAGTCCTGGGCCCTTCTTGTCCATCTCTGTACTCTTTCTAGGAAGTCTCATGGCTTTAAATACCACCTATACACTGATGGCATCCAAATTCTATTCCTAGTCTTAACTTCTTTCCAGAACTTTAGACTATGACTTCTGTTTTCTTTTTCTTTTTTTTT
>VBSM01003203.1:584378-603608 GCA_008086735.1 Cheirogaleus medius
CCGCCTCGGCCTCCCAGAGTGCTAGGATTACAGGCGTGAGCCACCGTGCCTGGCGACTTCTGTTTTCTTAATATCTTTACTTGGATGTCAAAAAAGCAGCTCAAACTTAGCATGGCCAAACAAAACTTCTGATTTTCACCCCTATCTGTTTCTTTCATACACTTTCCCTCAGTCACATGTATCACCATTCAACCATCTGCTCAAGCAGAAACTCCAAAAATCCTAGGAGTTTCTTTTGCCATGATTCCTTTCTTTCATTTACCCTCTACATCTAATCTATCTGTAAGTCCTGACAATACTACCTCCAACATATACCTGAATCTCATCTTTTCCTCTCCATCTCTAGTACTACTGCCTGGTTCAAACCATCACCATCTCTTGCCTGGACTCTTGCAACAGTCTCCTAACCGCTTTTCATATTTCCACCATTTTTCACATCGTAGCCAGACGCATCTTTTACAAATATAAATCAAAGTGTGCTCCTCCTGGGCTTAAAAATCTCCAGTGGTTTTCCATCTACAACTCAGTATAAAATCCAAATATCTTATGGTGATAAGGCTCCTGCCTAACTTTCTGACCTCATCTCCCCCCATTCTTCCCTCTCACTCAGCCACGCTGACTTCTGTGCCTCGGGCTCGTTCCCCACCCTGGAACCTTTGCACGGTTCCTTCTGCCTTTAATGCTCTTCCTTCCGCCTGATCTCAGCTGGTCATTCATCTCTTGGTTTACATGTCATCTCTTCAGCCTGCCTTTCCTGACCATCCAAACTAGGCCACTCTGTACTAAATCATCACGTAACAATATCACTGCCTGACCTTTTTTTCATTTATTAAAATCGTCTCTCTTTCCTCAACAGAATAAAAGCTCCATTAGAATAGGACCTTGTCTGTCTTGTCCACAGCAGTATAAATAACAACTAGGACAGTGTCTGGCATAGGAAACACTCAAAAAATATTTATTGAGTGAATGTTAGGACCACTTTGTGAGTTCTTACATTAATGTCATTACTGTAAATGTGCATATATTTAGCTCACAGCTTCCAGGAGTAAATGATGAGTATGGTTATATGAGAAACACAATTCTCACTGTCTGGTAAAATAAAGCTGATAAACTCATCAGGAGGAATAAACATGTTCCTGGTACTTACTTACTAAAAGGATATAATTCATTTCTCCTTAGGATGAGAAAATGAATTAACCAAAAATGTAAATGTGTACCCTATATGGAAATGACGAAATTATTAATTATAGAAGACAACTTGATGAAGTTATTAATTATAGAAGACAACTAGCATTCCTTTAAAATGATCTCTGTTTGTTTTCCTTGCAGACTTGTCATTTGCACTTACTTGGTAAAATCTTTCTGGCAGGTCAGAAGCTCCAACAGGAAAAGTATAAAAGGTGGATGGAAGCAGTGAGGCTGTCCGAGGGACTCTGCACAATACTGAATTATCCTCAGGACTTCAAGGATGCTCTGGGCTTGGGCTTTTCTCAAGGAAAGAACCTTTACAACACTGGAGACAGAACTCAAGTCAGAAACCCCAGAAAACTCTCGTGTGGGGGCAGAAGGAAAATATACCCTCCACCCAAGTTCTGCTGCCATATTAATTAAAAGGAAATACTATTGTGAGGTATTAGAAATACCATGTAGGAAGAATATCAATACCTGTTTATTATTTTTAGTAAACTGATTTATCACAAGTCAGTTCACACCAACTGTCCAGAAGTCCAACAACCTATTTTTTTAAAATTAATTAATTGAAAAGGAACTTTGATATCTTCACTTCCCCACAGAGACAACAAAGCTTTAATTCTTAGGGCAGGAAATTCCTCACTAATTTACAACATGCCATACTTCCAAAGATGTAGGCTCATGAACAATAATTTTGTCAGAAAATATCAAGTCTTAAATTTCTCCCAGTATTAAAATAAGATAAATTTTTAAGTGGCAGCTACCAAAATAAATGCTTCCTTTTGTTATTCTAACACTACATTATTGATATATACTTTACATACAGTATAATGTACAAATCTTAAGTAAAAAAATACTTGTTTAAAGGGAAAAAAAATCACCATTTTTTTTCTTGAATATTATAAAACAAGTAGTCTGGATCTATCCTAAATATTATTGCTCATTTTTAACATGAACCCCAAGCCTTTGACTAGACTGGGTACCTACGGCTTGCAAAGAGAAAGTCCTGGGAAGGTAATGACTGGCTCACCTCTCATGCGAGAGTGACTGATCCTTAATGAAGTCCATGACATCCTTCAGCACAGGGTATTTCTCTTTGACTGTGGGCACAGGTCTGGCCTCCTCCATGGACCGGAAGGAGAGCAGCCGGAGTCGCCCTCGCGTGAAGGGAGGCCGCCGGCTGGGTGTGGAAGGTGACAGGGGCTCTTCCGTTGTGGCAGAGGACACTTCAGCAGCAGGAGGGCCACTGCTGGGCAGCAGCTTTGGATGGACATCCAAGCCAGGACTCCGGTCTCCCGTGGAAGAGGGTGCCACTTCAGTGGGAGATGCCGAGGCTTGGAAATGTCCTTCCACCACAGAGCTTGTCCTCTGGCGCCTGTCCAGTGGCTGGAGATGATCAGTTTCATCAGCAGTCACCAATATGTCACAGCTTTCTTTTGAACTTATGCCCGTGGGCAGAAATTTTAGTAATAGAAGACTCTTCTGAATACACTCTTTTGCTAAACACAAAAAATAAATTTTAAAAAGTCAAAATTAAATTTATTGCCTACTTTAGGAGAGAAAATAATCCATTTAAAACTTCACAGTTTAAGGCAAGAAACACCTTCCTTAATACAGTGATATACACATCTACTGACAGAACAGAATCAAATTTTATCTCATAAATCAAGATGTCACCAGGACTTATCAGCACATTTGAAAAAGTTTTACTGTGGACATTTTCAAACATATAGAAAAAGGGTTATAAGGACCCCTCCGTGGACCTATCACCCAGCTTTCAGTAATTATCAGCTCAGGGCCAATCTTGTTTCACTCCTACCAACTCCCCACACTCCCTGGATTATCTCCATACAGATCCCAGCACCACACTATTTCACCTGTAAAAACTTCAGTATATTTCTCAAAAAAAAAACAACAAAAGTTTTGCTGGACACAGTAATCCCAGGAGTTTGGGAGGCCAAGGTAAGAGGACTACTTGAGGCCAAGAGTTCACGACCAGTGTGGGCAAAATAGCAAGACCCTGTCTCTAAAAAGAATAAATAAATAAAAATAAAAATAAATTATCCAGGCTTGGTGGCATACATCTGCAGTCCCAACTACTCTGGAGGCTGAGGCAGGAGGATTGCTTGAGTCCAGAAATTCAAGGTTACGATGAACTATGATCACATCACTGCACTCCAGCCTGAACAACAGAGTGAGACTCTGTCTCAAAAAAAAGAAAAACAAAAAAAAGTTTTAAAAATAACATAATCATGCTATTATTTCAAAGATCATAGTGTTATAATTCTTTAATTTCACCATGAAATTTCAATGTGAGCACACTTTAAAAACATAACAAGATGTAGCTCAAAAAATACCCAGTGACTACTGAGAGCAATAATTAGAAAGATGCTCCATTTGGAGCATATCAGTGAACACCTACTCCTCCCTGGCATTTTCTCTATTTGTGATACATCCTTGAAAACTACATTTAGCGCCTGTATTACTTTCCCTAGGTCAACACAGCCTCAACTAAGTTAATCTACAAGGCAGACCACTGGTTTTCTAGGCTCTGAAATGAAAACAGAAGGCCCGGTAATGACAGCTGGCATTAGCAAACTCACCCAGGCTCTCAGGGTTGGCCTCAGCAGCTTCTGAACCACGTTTTTCTTCTGCTTCATTCCCCAGGCTCATCAGGGACTTCTGCTTCATCTCTAACTGGGGGGAGGATTTGAGCCATATAATTATGCTGTCCATGCAGGCTAGCAAGGGAAGCCACAGAAAACCACTTCGAAGGCACACAGTGTTGAGATCACAGAGTACTTTGTAGCTACCATTCAGCTATTGAGGACACAGGACTGAGCTGTTCTTGTTTGTCCTGGAAGTCATCCAGGCTTTGAAGCTGTCTTAAGGTGTTATCTGCAGAACTCCTTTCTCTTCTGTGTTATTTGGGAGGGGTTCGTAACCATGATCTTATTATTTAAAAATTTCTAGAACACTGGTACCGGAGGGTCCTTTATCTAAAGCCCACCTAGCACAGATAAAGAAGCTAAGATCTAGAGAAATGAAAAGTCTTGTTAGGGTCACACACCCAGTTAGCTGCAGAAATTGGACCAAAATTTGGTATCTATTCTACCCTGATGAGGGGACGCCTCTAAGTGATGCTGAGACTTCCAGGAGAGAATGGTGCTCCCTTAGTACCAGCCCAGGCAATGGTCGTAGCATGGGCCACAACGCTGACAGCCCAGGTAGATGGCCACATGTGATGCCTATGAGCCCAAGGTCTTGAAGAGAAGGTTGGCCTCTTGTCCAACTGTCTGCAGTTTGTCCTAAACTAGAAGCATAATCTACAACATGCCTTGTCAATTGCCAAACCCTTTTTACTTGAACTGTCTGTGATAGTTCACCTTGTCAGACACTCTTTTTCTTTCAACATCTACGACTGCCTTGGTTTCTCTGTCAACACACTCTTCAGATTCTCCTCCCACCATTTTGATGATGATGTCTTAGCTTCTTCTGAGAGATCCTGTTCATCTTGGTCTCTATCTACTCAGTTTATATCAGGTACCAACTATGTTCTAGTCACTATGGATTCTATCCAAAGCTGGCTGTTCCTGTATAAACTCATATTTTTTAAAAATAAACTATTACAAATGATTTGACATTATCCCTATCTTTGTCTTGACATTTATGTGAAGAATCAGCCCTTTAGATTCTTTCATTTACTAAACTCTGCAGCTAGATGTCTCAGATAACCTAGATATCTTTACATGCAACATATCCCAAACTGAACCTATCTCCCTACTCCCAGATCCAAGACCCTTTTCCTATCCTGGTCAATCCTATCCATCCATCAACTCACCCTAACCAGGAACCTGGGAACTGTCCTGTATTTCTCCTTCCTGCTCACCACTCACATCAATCACAAAGCCCACAGATTATTTTATCTCCTCCCTTGCAGAAGCCATCTTCATCTAACTACTGCAATTAGTCTTCAGCTTTCTATTTCATTATCTTCCCACTATCCTGTTATTTAAAGATTTTTCCCTCAATTACTGTACAATTATTTGAGATGCATGTAAATATATAAAGAACAATAATACTAATATATAGGTACTCATCTCCATGCCCAAGAAATACAAACAATTCTTCTGAATTTGGTGTTTATCATTTCCGTGCATTTGTATAATTTCACTACATATTTATATACATAACATATAGACTGGTTTGTGTTTAAACTTCATATAAGTTATATTGTACTTATGCATTCTTCTGCAACTTGCTTTTTCTAATCAAGTTTGTGAGAGTCCTCCATGCTAATACATGTAGCTCTATTCACTCACTTTCATTGTAATATAGTATTAAATAATAACATAGGATTTTTTTTTTTTTGTCCATTCTCTTATTGATGAACATTTGGTTCTTCCAGGTCAGTGTTGTCATAAACAATGATGCAGAACCATTTTCATAAAGTATATACCTGAGAGACCTCCCCTCCACCTAAAACTGTCTATGGTATCTAAAACAAGCTTTTCATCCTGATCTAACGAGTTACATGGAGTGGCCTTTGCAGTTATCGAAGGAGAGCTCAACTGAAACCCGTTTACTATGAAGACTTTCAATTCTCACCAAATTATGATTTCAAGGTTTCTAAATTATTTTATATCTATTCATGAATATCATTGAACTTTACTTTAAAAAAAAATTCTAAAGTTATATTCTTGAGAAGAGAACTATTTATCTTAATCCATGAAATCATGGTAGGAAAACATACAATATACTAAAACCATAAGCAAAGGAAAATCTTACCATCCATATTCGAATCCCATCTGCCAAGGAATACACCTGTGCAAACTCTTCACTCAGGGCTATCTTGCCTCCACTATTTACTGGGGAAAGGAGAGATGAAGAGATTACTCCAGGTAACATAATTCACAACTGTAATATTAAGCATAAAGTATCTCCATCTAAATCTGCTAAAGTACAGAAAAATTCCTCCTGACACTCACACATTGGGGGTGGTAAGAGAGGCATGGGGAAAAAAATCACCAATTAAGCCACAAATACCTGTATGGGTTTACTGTGTTACTTCAAACTAAAATTTCTAAAGTAGAAATAGTATTAAAAGTAAGTAAAGGCCAGGTGCTTTGGCTCACATCTGTAATCCTAGCACTGTAGAAGGCCAAGGCAGGAGGATTACTTGAGTTTGAGACCAGCCTGGGCAACATAGTGAGACCCCATCTCTTAAAAAAAAAATCCAGGTGTGGTGGTGTGCACCTATAGTCCTAGCTACTCAGAGGTGGCTGAGGCAGGAGGATCACTTCAGCCCAGGAGTTTGAGGTTGCAGTGAGCTATGATGATGCCACTGCACTCTACCTGGGGTGACAGAGTGAGACTCTGTCTCAACAACAACAACAACAGAAAAGAATACCTACATTTTTCTCCTGGATTATTAGCACACTCAGTAACTTAAACATCTGTGGTTTTGATTGGAATTTCTTAGACTGTTAGAGCTAATGAACTTTAAACTGACTTTACAGATAAGGAAACTGAGGTGCAGAAAGGTTGTGTGATTAACCTGAAGCTGCACAACTTCTAAGTTTTTGCGTTGGGACCATGACCTGAGTTAAGGCTTCTTTCCATCAAATTTCTTGGCAGTTTTCCTTGAGAATTCTGGATAATCACTAATTATCTGCTAATTCTGAAACTCAAGGCTACTTGCCTGCCATACATTACAATCTGTTAACTATAAATTGCCCATGAATCTTTTGATTGGCAAAATAAGACTAACAAGATGATGTTTACAGTTGTAAAAATGTGTTTATATTTTAAAATATTTTAAAATTTTCAGTTAAGATAGGCTTTCTTAAAACTTAGCAATTAGCCTTCAGATCAAAAATATTCCCTGTAATATAAGTTACCATATTTTTGCAGCTTCTCATATAAATCTGGAGTGCGATACACCAGAGCAGCAAAGGTGGCGTTCACAGCTTGATCAATAGTGGAACCAGCAACTATATCTGTCTTTGGGGCCTGTTTTCTACATGCCTGTATGAATCCTCTGCAAAGTTCTGAATATGGCCCACAGAAGTTCTGAGCAGGCTGTGACTGGGCAAAATCAAGAAGAAAATGGCAGCAGGGATCGTCAGGAATGTTCTTAACCTGAAAACAAGGAAAACCCATCATGTTGAACACATTTGTTCAAAAAACAAAATTGACTGAGCAACTACTAGGCCAAAGCAGAAGTATAAAACATGGTGCATACTCTCAGGAAGTTTAAGTCTATTTTAGGAAGACCAGACAGATATATGGGTTAAAAAAAAAAAAAAAAGGTAAACATAAATAAAACATCAAAAGCATTAAAACTAGCACTATCATAAAGCAAAAGATTATCGAGTGCCAAATGCCTAGATGGGATACCCAGTGCAGAAAATTCTGAGGAGAGAGATCCTGGCAGGTTAAAGTAATTAAGAAAAGCCTCCTGGAGGGCATGGGCTTTGGGCTGGATCCTGAAGGATGGGCAGGTTTGGCCCTGAGGAACATAACCATTAGCAGAGGTTACGAGTCAGTGGGGAGACTGACCTGGCCTGAAGTCTCAGCTGGGGAGTGGTGGGAACTAGAGTCAGATAGTTAAGGTGAAAGGAGACTGCAGAGAGCCTTGACTGTCACATTGAGGAGTTAGACTTCACCCTGTGGGCAATGGGGAGCCATTAATGGTGCTTGGCAGTGGAATGACAAGATAATGCAGTGATTAAAAAAAAACTTGGTAGGTACCAGTGTCATAATGCAGGTGTGAGATGAGGGCCTGGATAAAGGATGAGACAGAGGAAAGGACAGAGATGAACATCACAAGGGATAATTCATAGGGCGTGCAGCTGAGTGGACAGGCAGGGTGGGAGCAGGGTGGGGACGAAGGGAATGCTAGGGAGCAGTGGCCTAAGGCCTGGGGAAATGACAACAACAATCAGAGAAGTAAGCAGTCGGGAAGACATTCAGTTTTACATTTCTGAGTTAATGGGAGTCAGGAAGGACGCTGAAATGGAAATACCTAACAGGAAGATGGAGATAGGTAACCGAAGCCTGAGAGAAGAACCAGGGCTGAAAACTGATACTTAGGAATTAATCCTGCAGATATGACAGTGGACGAGAGTAGAGAGGATGAAGTCTCGGTGGACTGTGGGGAAGAGGAGGAAGCCTAAATAAAGCCTACCCTTTAGAGAAGGAGTAAAGAAAGGTCAATAAAGAAGGCAAATGGAACAGTTAGATGCAAGAGAATAAGAGAAACTGAGGAAGAACCACTGGATTCAGCAGTTAACTATTGAATAACCTAGGGTGGGGTTGGGGGAGGTGGCGGCGGGTGGGGGGAGAGGAAGTAGTAGAAGAGAAATAGAGGAAAGCAGAAATGAAAAATAGAGACAGAGGGCAGACTTGTTTAGTTTTTAAAATACTATGCACCTAAATAATGTGCTATACTTCTATAGTGAACAAAAGGGATAGCACAAATCATTTACTCTAAAGTTTGACTCAGCAGGCACTAGAAATATACTCAATTTGTTTGCTTGATAACTCCATCAAGAGAGATTTATGAGCACCTCCTACATTTTGCCGAAGAGTCATTCATTCAATATTTTTGAACACCCATTGAGCACTAGCCCCTGTGGCATACAGTGGAGATGACAAATTCACAAGGGATAGTTTCTGTCCTCAAGGAGCTAACTGCCTAATGGGGACGACAAGATATCAACACAAATATTTATAATTTAAAGTAATTAATATTGGTAAATAGTTTCTACTCCAAATATAAAGAAAATAGAAGAGTGAATACCTCCTTACTATCCTGGTGGGGGTGAGTGGGCCAGCTTGCTTCCAATTCCAACTCTGGACAAATCTGATGTCTGAAGACAGGTTTCCACAAAGGGGAGTTTAGGACTAATGCCATTTTTGCCTGAGGTACTGCCATGTTACTTCCTAACTCTGGAAAGAGAAGAAGGCTCATAAAAGTTCTATTTTTTCCTTAATACACTGAGAATCTTTAAACTGGCAAAGAAAAGGTTAAAAAAAAACTTGGAGGAAATTCACCCACATTTACCAGAATATAATTGTGATACTTCATAAACACATATCACAGATTAACCTAAACTAGTAAATCCTGAAATGCTGCTATTCTGTAGAACAACTTCAGTTACAAGGTACCTGTGAAATGACTAATTTGTTTAGTAAGCTGAAAATAGAATGTGAACCACCTCTAGAGTATAACAGGAGGCCATTTAGGAATATTTAATTATGGGAAAACATTCATAATTTGTAAACTTAATTTTATAAAATATAATCATTAAATATCCATCATATATATGTTTAAAATAAGCATAGAAAAAAACACTAGTATAAATAAATAAAAATGTTAATATTTATGATTCTACTTTTCTTTGATTTTTCTCCATTATGTAACCTTTCTATGATATTTTACTTTTACAATGAGAAAAACTCAAGAAAGCATATAGAAATAAAATCCATTAGAAAGTTTTATTCTATAATTCTTGTTCCTTGGAAGAATTTAATAACTAATTTGAACATTCAGGGAGGCTGAGGCGGGCAGATCGCTCGAGGTCAGGAGTTAGAAACCAGCCTGAACAAGAGTGAGACCCTGTCTCTACTAAAAAAAATAGAAACAAATTAATTAGCCAACTAAAAATATATAGAAAAAATTAGCCGGGCATGGTGGCGCATGCCTGTAGGCTCAGCTACTCGGGAGGCTGAGGCAGGAGGATCACTTGAGCCCAGGAGTTTGAGGTTACTGTGAGCTAGGCTGACGTCACAGCACTCTAGCCGGGGCAACAGAGTGAGACTCTGTCTCAAAAAAAAAAAAAGAAAAAAAAACCAAAAACAAAACTAATTTGAACAGATCACTTTAAGATGAAATCCATATTCACATCTCTACATACACTTACATAAATATTTACATACTTAAAAGATACACAATTAATTTATTCTATACTTCTGCCTTCTGGTTGGATTATACCTAACTTGACTTACAAAGAACTGATTAACTATGCTGCTAAAAAATAGCTCCCTCTCCCTCCTTTTCCTCCATAGACAGAGGAAATCCACAGCATCCTTTGTGATGTGTTCCAAAGCGGAGTCAAGAAGCTTCATGACAATGGTGTCAGGTAGACATTTTATCAAGTTTGGTTTAAGGGAAACTGAAAGGGAATATTATCAACACCTTGGTCTGCCATTACATGGAGATGGCCTACCACAGAGAGGGTGTGCACCTCGCCCTTCAACATGTTGTAAGAAGAAGGAAGGAACAGGGATGTGGACTTACGACGTGTGGACTTGAGTGCCATGCACTGGGAGGCGAGGCGTCCCATCAGCCGGGAGACAAGGAGCTGTAAATCCAACCCCCAAGACACAGCGACGTCAGGCAGGCCATAGGCGGTGACAGTGAATTTGTAGCCCCACTCATTGTTGCTGCTGTCAGAGTGAAAGAGGAACTGCAGCCGAGGACCTGCTTTAAAGGTCACTTTCTAGAGACAAACAGAAGTCATGTGGTCAAACAGGTTCGAGGAGGAAGCATCTCAGTAATAAGCAAGCTCTTTAGTCTCAACACCTAAATTTAAAATGGGGGGCGGGGGACTAAAAAAAAAGGATAAAATTGGTCTCAATTTCCACAAGCCCAAAACTACTAGAGGAGAAAAGTACGAAGGGGTGACTGAAACAGAAAATTCATGACTGTACCTCATGAGGAAGCAGAACTGGCAAAAAACTGCTACTCAGCTTTCTAAACCTTGGATGAGCACCTGCTCACTACCTACTCAGCCAGTGGTCATGCTTGCTCATTCCTCTGCTCCCAACCTACACCACTGACAGCAAAGAAAAGGTCAACAGTCTGAGGCAGCACTTAACCTCCAGCCCAGGAGATGAAGCGGATCTAACTATGAGGTGGACTCCTGGCTTTCACCACCATGATCTGGGCCATCCTCCTGGACCCATCATCCCTTTTTGCTAAGGATACAAGCTCCCCATTTACTCTGGACAATGTTAACATAAACTAGTGGCTGGAAAACTTTTACTGTTATAGGGCCGGGCAGGCGAGGTGGCTCACACCTGTAATCCTAGCACTCTGGGAGGCCGAGGCGGGAGGATTGCTTGAGGTCAGGAGTTTGAGACCAGCCTGACCAAGAGCAAGACTCCATCTCTTCAAAAAATTGAAAAAATCAGCCGGGCATGGTTGTACACACCTATAGTCCCAGCTACTCAGGAAGTGGAGGCAGGAGGATCACTTGAGCCCAGGAGTTTGAGGCTGCAGTGAGCTATGATGGCGCCACTGCACTCTAGCCTGGGTGACAGAGACTCTGTATCCAAAAAGAACGAGATAGTAAATACTTTCAAATTTTTCGGGCCATGTAGTCTCTGTTGTGACTACTCAACTCTGCCACTGAGTGCCAAAGCAGCTATACTTATAAATAATACATAATCATGCCTGTGTGTTCAAAAAAATTTTTATTTACAAAACAGGAGACAGGTTGTAGTTTGTAAAACTCTGATATAAGCCCTTCTTTTGACAAAAGTATTACATAAATGTTTCTCTTCAGAGACCACACCTCCATTGCTCCCTGAGGCTGACAAAAGGGGAAGACTTGGCACAGAAGTATTTCATGTCTTTCCGGGAATACCACTCACCTTAGGCCACTTATCAGTGCCAACTTTTGTGTCATAGCGTGTTTTCCCACCTCTGGCGTCAGTAAATTCCAGATAGTCATACCTGTGAAGGTATAATCCCTATTATTGTCCTTCTTTAATTTTTGTTCCATGATTGCTTGGGGAAAAAAGAACACAGGGAGCTTACCTTTTTTCAGTTTCACACCTCTCATCAAATTCGACCTCAAAATAGGTTGCTCCTGGGCTAACAAAGACAGATACCTCATGGCAATTGTTTTCATAGTTGTGAGTAGATTCCTTAGTCCATGTATGTAATACCACAGGCTGTTCCTGTTGCCAGTTCTCAACATCCAGCTATGCAAACAAATGAGTTGGGGGAGAAAAGGTTCTCATCACTCAACACCCAGCCACATGCAGTAGACTGTTTCTCTATCGGTGCTCCAGGCTGATGAGCTTTGACAGCCCTAAACAAACCGTCACCTGAGGTTCCCATTTCCACCAATAGACCACACACATCCATCGTTCAGCAGAGTAGACATGTGCTTTTATTACACAGTAGGAACTTTATAACCAGCTTTTAACTTTTAACTATAATAGTATCATTTTTTGCAAATCATTACTAACATGAATTTTCAGTGGAAAAATCACCGAGTTAGGAGTTTGAAGACCTCACATTGCCACTTGGGTCCCTGGCAAATCTTGAATCCATTCTTCCTTCCCTCCTTCCTCCCTTTCTTTTTTTTTTTTATTTTTATTTTTTTTTAACCTATTAAATATAAACACATATGCCCTTTCTAGTGCCACAGGGTTATTGGAAAACTCAAACAAGATAGTAAAAAAACTTTGTGTACTACAAAATTAAATAAGATAAAATTCTTTGAAATACCAAACCTTCTAATTTGCCTTTCAACGTACATTTTCTCCTCTGGACTTCGATCTGGGTATTCACTTACATGGTTTTTTATATAACTTCATAAGATAATAAGGATGAGATTAATCTATATATAGCTTCTTTTCTGCATCTCCTCCTAATGCTGACCATACCAAATCAACTTCGACTGGCATTTATCCTTGTTGGCAAAGCCCCTGATAAAATAACAGGGGTCTTCTAGAGGGACTTCATGTGCGTAGCTCTGCAGTTGATGGTGTGCTTAGGGAGCCTGGTCACACCACTCCTAAGAGAGGATACAAAGCAGGCTCAAGTGCCAACTCGAGTTACCTTATTCAGCCCTCCTTCAGGGTCGCTGCAGAGCTTCTTTAGCAGTTCTGTTAAGGCACTAAACTCTCTCAAGAGTGTGCAGTGTGAAATGTCTAAAGCGCAGAAGTCCAGCAGGAAGATGACCTAAAGGAAGATGGACAGAGCATTTAGCATCCACCTCAGACTCTGCCTGGGCATGCATATCCCCAGTCCCCTCCCTGCTCATTACAAACAGCTGCGATTTTTTCTTACCAGTTGACGAGCTGCCATTGAAAACACTGAATTACACAATCTTTCTACAATGGTTTTGCCACTATACTGTGACAAAAGGGATTCCAGAATCACTCTCATGCTTGCCAGAAATTGTCCCACATCTACCAAAACATAAAGAAAATAATTAATATTTTACATAGCAAAAACATTACTTGCTTAGTTATCACCCAGGGCAAAGCCGAACAGAACCAGAGAAGCTGTGAAGGGGATTCCACAAGACCACAAAGACCATGAAACCATAAAGCGCCATCCAAACACATTCCTCTGGCAGGGAAAAACAGTGCAAATTTCAATAAAAGATTGCTTTTAAAGTGAGTGATGTTTTTGTCTTTGCTACTTTTATTTATTTATTTATGTATCTATCTATTTATTTATTTATTTATTTTGAGACAGAGTATCATTTTGTTGCCCAGGCTAGATTGAATGCCGTGGCGTCAGCCTAGCTCACAGCAACTTCATTCTCCTGGGCTCAAGCGATCCTACTGCCTCAGCCTCCTAAGTAGCTGGGACTACAGGCACATGCCACCATGCCCGGCTAATTTTTTGTATATATATTTTTAGTTGGTCAATTAATTTCTTTCTATTTTTAGTAGAGACAGGGTCTCGCTCTTACTCAGGCTGGCCTCAAACTCCTGACCTCGAGTGATCGGCCCGCCTCGGCCTTCCAGAGTGCTAGGATTACAGGCGTGAGCCACCACGCCTGGCCTGTCTTTGTTACTGTTAGATGATGGGGAAATATCACTTTTATAGGTGAAGTTACATGGTTTATCGACCCAGTTGTCAGCCTCTCCTTTTCCTTTGTTTACATGTGCCCATGCATCAGCTGTGCCAACCCAACAGGCCAAGCTCTATGTGGCAGGACCCAATACTGTAAGCATTTTTGTCACAGCTTCTGAAACTGAGTTTGATGGAACTGAATTTTCCACATAAAATTTCTCAGAATCTGCTGGGTTTCACATAATTTTCTGTGCATTTACAGAACATGAATCTGAGTCACGGCAGTGCTCATATACCTTAGATTTTAAAAGTGTAAGACTTCCATTTTTAGATGTCTTGATTAAAACAGGGATGATAGGCTCTCATTCCTGAAAAGTGAAAACATCATCTAAGAGTGCTGTATGAACTCAGAGGCAACGTTTAGGCTGTGAAATAATCTAATTGTACAATAAAAATACTTAGACACACTACCATGTTAAAACAGGAAACTCTGGGCAAAAAGACATGCTATAGAATTCCATTTTAAGAAGACAAAAACAAATCAAAGATCTGAATTATAATAAAGAAAAGAAAGCCATATGCATACCCAATGCATGAGTTACCACAGAAGAGGATACACACATGGTCAAACCCAAACACCTATCTGTCTTCATGGATTTTATATTGAAACTCACATTTTTCAATAAGGTCCACAGCAAGATCTTTGGCTCCAGAATCCGTGCTCTTCAGCTGCAGGTAGCACCAGGAGAGCAGGCTGCCTTGGACGGACCAGAACAGGGAGAACAGCACAGAGCCAGCCTCGCCTTGGGCCCCATTGAGCATCAACAGCTCACACTGCAAGGGAGGAGACACACAGAAAGCATTCACGAGAAGGCCATTCGCAGAACATAGCCAAGGGCATTCTCTAAGGGATCAGCTGTCACCAGCAAAAAAAATACTATGGATATGGGAACAGTCATGAAAGAGTGTTCAACCCAGAAGCAACCAAGAAAGACAGTATTATGAAAACTCCTCTCTTGCCCTCCAGCTTTTCAGCTTTACAAATGATTTTCACTCCATAGGACATCTCCTTCTATCACCCTGGGAACCTTACCCAACCAGTATTTCTTCTTTCTCTCACTTCTTCAAATCTCCTCTCTCTGGCTCCTTCCCCTGAACCTTCAGTCAAATCTCTCCCACCTTAAAAGAAATAATTCTTCATCCCTTTGTGGCTCTCTAACCATCATCTTTGTTTCAGGAGTCTCTTTGAAGAGTCACCTGACCTCTAGAGATAAACTCTTGCACACAAGAACCACACAAGGTATGTTCATAACACAACACTAAACTGGAACTGACCCAACTATCCCTTCAAAATAAAATGGATAAATAAATTGTGCAATGTTCATAAAGGGAATATTGTGCACCAGTAAAAACAAATGGCAGCACATACATCACCATGAATGATCGCAAAACAATGCCAAGTGGAAAAAAAGAAAAAGTCACAGAAGATTGTATACCATATGATTCCAGGATGTTTGTTTGACCTTCCATTAAAGGTCAAAACCAGGCAAAACAGACATGCTATGTAGGGATAACTAGAAAGAACAAACAAAGGAATGATGACTACAAACAAAGGAATGATGACTACAAACTTCAGAGTGGTGGTGATGTCCAGCAAGGAAGGAGGAGGGTGCACCACAAAAGGGCATGTGTGTGTAGAGGGACTAGACTTCAAAGATACTGCTAACGTCTTTTCCTTACCACAGACAGGTGTTTCTTCAAGCTGTCCGTCCACACATATTCTTTCTATGTATATCTCATGTAGAAAGTTACCTACATCTGCTCTGGTTTTGCTTTTCTCTCCCCTCCCATTATACTGCTTCTGTTGACACCACTCCTCAAAGCCATGTACCTTCTAGAGGGCAAAGCCTCTCCACTTGACCTCAGACCACTATGCTGACCACCATCCCTCTTGAAACCCTCTCCTTCCTTAGCTTCTGTCTCCCCTGAATTTCTTCCTGCCACTCCTTCCTACTCTCCTGGCTGCCCCTCTGTAGATATCCCTAAGATGCTCCTCTTAGGGCATGTAAATAAACCATGTAACTTAGATGGCATGGTGATGTGATGCCATCTACAGTCATGGCTTCAACTATCACCCGTTTGTCATTGATTGCAAAATCTCCAACACTGACTTATCTCCTGAGTGCGCAACCAGATCTCATCACCTGGAGTCCTACCAGAACCATGGATTCAGCATGTTCAAAGTCTCTCAATTATCATTCTCCTCTTCAAATATCTGCTCCTCCCCACCTTGTCACTGGCCTTTTGCACATGTTGCTGCCTCCATCTGGAATGCCTCCTTCCTCTTCTTTGCTTGGTTAAACCCTATTCATGGTCTCAAACGAAGCTCCAGCACCACCTTCTCCAGAAAGCCTTTCCCCAGCTCCACTGCCCCCTCCACCGGACAGCGGTAGGTATGCTCTTCTGTACCCCACGGGACCCTGTGCTCACTTCTTTGACAGCCCTTGCTGCATTGTTTGCACTGATAAACATCCTGATTACATGTTTGTCTGCTCTTCAAGACTGTGCTTTTATCGCTGTATCCCCTGTGTCTAGTACAGGGCCTCAAACACAGCAGGTATTCGGTGGATATTTGTTGAATTAACAGACTTATGAGAACAATTTTAGACTAGGTACATTTTAGGCCACCTTTAAATTTTTTTCCTGTTCTAACCCCACCTCTTTAGTATAACCATAAATGTTTTCACTGAAAGATAATTCAGAGAAATATGTAAATGGCTGCAGTGATCTCTGGCAAGGAGGTTCCATGATATCTCTAACTTCCATTGTATCACAGGTAAATAAAAGGGAAGAAAGGACACACATTTGATCTCTAAATGATAAACAATTATGGGAAATTCTCTTGGACAAATGCTATCTCATTACAGATCTTACAGTAAGTCTGACCTAGAGGAAAAAGGACAAGACTTGGAGTCGACTGGCTCAGGTTTCAGTCCTGGCTCTAGCACCCGCCAACTCCTCACACAGGAGGCAGAATTAACACCTATGAAAACCAGGTGAGAACAATGAAGTTTTCTGCCCAGCGGCACTGATGATGTGACCATAGAAGAAAGATTGGTGAGGGCAAGAGCTCAGTTAAGGCTTCAGAGGTCTTAGAGTAAGAAAGGGAAGGTGTGGGAAATGGCAGAAATAAAGACAGAGATAAGAATGAGCTATGGCTAAATGGGGCAGAGAGCAAACATTAATGAGCAGTAGATTGGAGGGATATTTTTAAGGAAGACTCAGGGATGGGCAGAAGAGTCTGGAAATAAGCCAGAAAGCAAGAAAAAATTAATGTGACAGCAGAAAATAGAGCATTGATCAAAAATAAAGTTAAGGCTTATAAAGTCAATGTTACCTTAAAAAATAGAGGCATCATGGTGCTATCCCAACTCTGGATTTAAATTAATACGAGGTCTAAACAGTGGTCCGCTTCAGTGTGACCCTGGCTAATGATAACCCAGTCGCACTACTAGCTCTCTAAGGTCCCTATAGGTGAACTGGGGAATAATTACTGACTGGCCTTTCACTCCAGGCAGCTGGAAATGAATGAAATCATGGCTCTAATAGCAACTTGAAATCAGTAAAGCACTAGCAAAAATGTAAGAGATTTAAAGACACTAAGTACAGCCACAAGACAAGATATCTTAAAGTCCATAATTAGATACCTCAAGGGTGTGGTTTGGACTGTCCTATGATAAAATCTCCTCTCATTCTGGTTACCATATTTAATCCAAAGAGGTAGATAGATCTTGGTCCCCTAGTACAGAGGTGCTGTTGCTTCAGAATTTCTTGGGGTGCTTGGTAAAAAGGTAGATTTTAAAGCCCTATCCCTAGAGAGTCTAAATCAGTAGCTTGGAGTGGGACCTAGAAATCCAAATTTCTGTCAATCATCCCAGCTGACTCTGATTCAGTTGGAGCATGAACTACATTTTGGGAAACAAAATCCTTCATGCTTAAAAAAAAAAAAGCAAAATTTAAAAAATACCATTAGCACAGGACAAAGAATATATTTTCAGATTTGATTAGTTTGTGAAATGGCTAAGAAATCCTCTTTAAAAAAAAGTCAAAGTCATTTTCCACAAAATTTATGCCACTAACACCTCACTATGTGCTGGGCTCAGTGACTGACACTGCAAGGGGACTTGGTACAAATCCATCCCTCTTTTTTCATAGGAAGCCTTAGTGAGCACCTCTGTGTTTTATTCCTTGCTAACTACCAAGAACTGGGAAGTGTTCCCTCGCTCGTTTGCAGGGGCTAGCTGGGACACCTTTGTGTTCACCTGTAATGGTCACGTGACGGAGGACATTCATACTGTAAATGAGGCTGAAAGGGAAATCACATGTGACTGCTGTATCATGTGCTCCTAAAAGCATGAAGAAAACAGGGAGGCAGCCATCAGATACCTCTCGAGCCGCAACAGAGAGGAGAGTGTTCATGACGGCCAGGACTTCGCTGATGTTCATGTCGGCCAGGTCGTTTTTCTCAGGTAAAAGGAGAAGGCCGCCTGGATCCTTATCACTGAAAGGATACAAACTAGACATGACACCTGACTTCAGGAAAGGGATTTTCATGTTTTCTATCTTAAAAGTTTCTAAAAAAGAATACAGAAAGATTTCAGTGTCAGTCCTATAGGATGGGAGGAGTTTGGGTCAGGAAAACAGGCTGTGGTCCCAGCCATGCCACTGTTTGTCCACATGTCCTTCCCAGGCACAGCCTCAAATCCTCCAGTTCTTAGAAGAGATCCTGGGGTATAAATTGGATGAATGAATCACACTGGACACCAATGTGAAATACACCTAATCTCATGACTGTTAACTTGATAATCCAGGCTAAACATTCCCTGTGTCTTCAAATGTTCTTCACATGACAGCCCCAGGCTCTTTCATCATCATTGCTGCTTGATTCTGAAAGCATTTTATACAGACAGGCCTCTGAGTCTGGCCTCCACACCAGGTAAAGCCTGACTTGCAGGCAGTTGCTCGGGCTATTAGTTCTCTCCCTCCTTCAAGGGTTTAAACCTCCAGTGATACAGTCCCATTAGCTTCTTTGGTAGTCAAAACACATAACAATTTCCAAGTTCTCCCTTCCCAGAACATTTCCTTCTGCAAACTACCATTCTGTGCTTCTGCAGTTAGTTGTTTTTCTTTCTGTCTTTCTTTCTTTTTTT
>VBSM01003203.1:603708-615621 GCA_008086735.1 Cheirogaleus medius
CTCGGCCTCCCAGAGTGCTAGGATTACAGGCGTGAGCCACCGCGCCAGGCCTGCAGTTAGTTTTAATGTGGCTAGGTTTGTAGACTTGAGTACAGGACCCCAAACTACTTTGGCTTTCACTTACAAACTGAAGTGTTCAAAAAGATCCTCGATGGGTTCAACTCTAAATTGTCTTATAATGACTGGGACTTGGGTTAGTTGTCAACAAGATTACTATTTTACCACTATTTTGGTCACTCCTGTGCCTAGTGATGACTAACTACAGAAACGTAGCTTTCTAGCTGAGCAAAGTACTACTCCAAAAACACATAAAAGGAAGGGACAGCTAAAGAAAATAACTTTGCAAAGATTCAAAATATTTGACAAGTAAAAGGAATATAAACTTACCTAAAATACGTGCACAGTGAACGGAATGTGAGCTGCAGGGACTGCTTGTGCTCCTGCTCGGTGACATTTTTCTAAAAAACCAAAAACATTCATAAAGTCTACTCCATGATGTTCCAGAATCTTAGAGCAGCGTGAACTACCACCACCCCCTGTTCCCAAGTATGAGGAAAGCCAAGGTCAGCAAACCACCTCATAGTGCCCAACTAGAACCTGGTCTAGTGCTATGAGGGGGCAGAACCAACCATCTCAACAGAAGATGGCAGGTGTACTTCATTTACTGCCAAAGTTAACATCTTCAAGCTTTCCTGCTTAGGAAGATGATCTCCAAAAGATGTACTTTTCATCACTGGGCATGCCATCTCAAGAGCAAAAGGCAGGGTCAGTGTACATTTCTGGTGAACTTTCTATTTTTGAGCAAAGGGGATCAATGCTTTCCCTTGATCCTGTAGGTTTACAGTCTATGGTGACAGTTACAGGAATCACATCTCTATGGAGAAAGAACTACTTAGCACTGTAAAAGGTTGGCAGTGCTGCTCAACTCATCAGCATGAGAAGGGAAAATAACTCTTATCACCGGTGTCAGAAGAGATGGGCAAAGGGAAAGTAACTGGGATGCTCTGCTTATAGACACCAATGTCATTCAAGAAGTCATATGCCAAAAAAAAGAAGTCATATGTCCTCTATTTTTCTGTGTGGGACATATGCTCAGCTACCTGGCAAATGCTTGCAACAAACAAGTAGGACAGAGCCCCACCCAAAGTCCAGTGGGTCACGTCAGCTGATGCTGTCAAACGTTTTATAACTCACAATGTGAGAAGTGATTCCTCAAGCTGACATGCAAATTTTATATATAGCTGGAATACAAAGATCCTTCCTCCTCTCTGAACCTTCCTCAATCATTCAGCCTCAACATAATTCTCCTCTAAATGCTTGTTGCAGATGGAATCATTTTTTCCTTATGGCGGGTTTCTGCAGCCCTTTGCCATCAGGGACCACATTTTATGCTTCTTTTGTTCCCTCCTTTATTTCTGTAGACCTTTATGCATCCTACAGAGCACTTTTTATGTGTGTTTGTTAACTGGTTGTTGCATATAGAAATGCCTTTTTAAAATGTGTCTAGTTTTCTTTGTCAAATTCTTTTCAGTAATTCTATTCATTGCTTGTCTACGCAGCCAATAAAAATAATCTGAAATCATATCATCTACAGATAATTGTTTCCAACTGTTATTTTAAAATTTCCCTTGTCCTATAGCACTGGCTAGGCCCTCCAATACAATATCAAAGAGAAGCAGTGACAGTGAGCATCCTTGTCTTATTCCTGATTTTGAAAGGAATGCTTCTAGTGACCCCACCATCAAATACATTTTGGGTACATGCCCTCCACCAGATTAAGGGAGTTTCCTTCTATTTTGAATTTTCTAATGGTTTTGTTGTTTTAATCACCATCAGAATTTAATCTTGTTAAAAATTTTTATGCATTTAGCGATATAATTTTTTTCCTGTCTGATTTCAAATACTGATTTTCTCATGTTAAACCATCATTGCAGTTCCAGGATAAATCTAACTGGATTATAATTTTGTTTATATATTGTTGGACTGTTTAACATTTTGTTAGGATTTTTCTAATTATGTTCATAAGCAAGATCAGCCTATAATTTTGCTTTCTTGTACACTCTTAACTAATTTATCACCTTAATTTACTTATGTTTCCCTGTGTTTTACCTTCATTGTAACACAGGAACCTCTAAAGTTCCCTTAACTAAATGTTTTGGGTGCAGCCTAGAAAGAGAAGTTTTTGTTTTGTTTCAAATTATGATTAACTTTTTTTCATGTATCATGCTCATCTTCAGATAGAAATCCTTCTTTCAGAATTAGAAACCTGGATCTTTGTACAGAATATTCCATTTGGTAACATAATGCTTATAAATACTAAAGGCATTTTTCACCCTCAGTACTAATGTCTGAGTAACATGGAAAAGGGGTCTCGGAGGGTGAAAAGAACCAGCTGAGGATTAAAATTTCATTGTCTTTCTTTACAGATACATACTGAAATATTTACCAATCAAATACATCATGGATTTACTGTGAAATAATGCTTGGCATGGGGGAAGGAGGGATGAGCAGGTGAGGTGTATTATAGATGAAACCAGATTAGCCTGGGTTTATAATTGTTGAAGCTAGGTAAAGGGTACATTTGGGGGATGGGGAGATTCCCTGTACTATTTAATCTACTTTTGCATTCATTTTAAGTTTTCCCATAATAAAAAGTTAAAACGTTAAAAAGAAAACTTAATTGTAGGCAAGTCATAAACATGAAGGAGACTATCCTGTCACTTTGTTATGAAACACAGACCGATTAGGATCACCTGTCATCCCCACCTTGAGTATACTGCCATGTCCTTAGATATCTGTGTGTCTCACACAAAGCTCTGCATATAGTATTAACAAATATTTGGGAAATTGAAACTGACAGTATATTCCTAGAAAACAAAGACTAATAAATTTCATCCTCATAGCTTTCAGAGATGGAATCCAGACTTTTAGTGAATACTTACCATCATGGTGAATAGATGGTTCCGCCGGGTCTGTCGATCAGGAAAGAAGATGGCAGCCCCATTGAGAAGGGTATTCCTGACTTCTTGCTTTAATATCTCCACAGGCACAGAGTCTCCATCCACCCTATCTACCACTGATAAAAATGAAAAATCGAATCAGCTTTAATATAGTCTATCTATTCACTTACAATATGCATCTGCTATTACTATAAACTCACTACTCTCCACTTTGTAGGCAGTGCAAGTAAATTATTGTTGACTTACATTTAACTAGAACAAAGACTGTAAGTACCAGTTTTTATTGCATTACTTCCGTATTCTTGTGAGACACAACTTGGCAAAGACTTAAAAATAATTTCAGATGGTCACGTGTGTTTCATCCTTAATTTATCACTACAGTCTCTCCCCCTCAATCTATCAGCCTCATCCCAGTGTCTTAGCTGACATTAGGGCTCAATAGTGTGACAGTAATTATTCTCAATATAACACAGTAGTATATCTGAAACCAGGAAGAAATGAAGTCAGTTGATGAAGAAATAAATCCTGAATGCAAACTAGTAATGCAAAAGAGCATCGAAGAAACACTCACTGCCCACAGCGGCAGTCCTTTTCTGGCTTGCACGATCACAGGACCCCCTCTTCTCCACAGCAAGAGGCCCTGTGGGCTACCAGCAGAAGGTCACATTAAAGAAAAAAACCCAAATCCCTACCATCGCATAAGTGTGTGTAGAGCTCCTTAGCAGCCTCTACTCCCTTGGGGCTCTGGGTTGGAGCCTTTTCCTCCTCTGAAGCAGCCAGTGCATCTCCCTGCAGCACCGAGAAGCAGCTCTGGAGGAGCTGCAGAAGCAGAGTTTGGGCACAGACGCATTCTTCCCTCGGGCTACAGAAAGACAAGAATATCAGCGAGCAAAAGGGCAAGTTGCTTTTACCCTCCAAAGCCATATAGCTGTCTACACATGACCTTCCTCTAGGCATCTGGCTCCTTGAAAAGAAGCCGACGGAGAAGAAGAGCGAAACAGAAAGCACATTGTACTACGAGTCTGAAAACACAGTTCCCGTCTAACTCTGCCCATTGTGGGAAAGAAAACTCACGTCTAGTCCTGTTTCCTCATCTGTAAAATGAGGAGGTACTATAATACTTGAGCTGCTTATCACTAAATTGAGTATTTTTTAGAAATTAAGTATTTCATAGAAATGTGAGGTGTTATTTTCAATAATAACCAACATTTCAAATCAGAGTATATACTAGTAGGAAGTAAAAAATTTAGAATAGCAAAACTTAGTGTTTTCAGTTTTGTTTATATGATTATCACCTTATAACAAATATTGACCTACTTTTGCTTTAATTTACTGTAAAAATTCCAGAAGATCTGCAAATCAAGACCCGCGAAGTCCAGAAAAGATTTATATTTTAGGCCACTTTCCTTCTGCTGCACCTAAAAATTATAAACACCAGAAAAAATAAAATTAAAAAACGCATTTAGAGAAATAATGTAATGCCTCATTTACCTCTTATTGTTAAGGGACAAGGTGGCTCTACATGGGCGAAATTCCATGTTACTGATGCTTACTCTTAACTCCTAGAATAAAAAGTTTATCAACAACTATTTTTGGCTTGAAATTACCTAAAACACGTATGCATGTGTATATGTACATATGTATGTAAACATATATATACACATGACCCCCCCAACACGCACACACATCCACGAAGGCCCTTGACTTCAGAACAGTACTGGGAACATAAGTCAGTCTCTATTGGATGGCGATGACTGTCCAGAACTGTACGCAGTAATGCTTGACCCTTCCCCACACATGGGCTAGGAGGTGCCAATCCTAGCGTAAATGCTCCTGCTGCCCGGAGACATCTCCCTCTAATCTGCTCTTTGTTGTTGTGATAGGAGTGCTTGAATAACAAAGACCAAGCAAACTGTATCACCAGCCTCTGTGCCCTGAAGCAGAATGAAAGTCAAGAGAGGAAACTGTTCCAAACCACGCGTGGGAGGGCTCCACTGGCCTCTTGAGGCTATGGGGAAAACTGTAAGAATCCTCCTTTGAGTGAGTTGTCACTATGTTTTATTAGTGACTGCAAAAGTCAGTATCAAAAACAAAAATGATTTCAAATCCTGACATTTTAATACTTTTAGTAAATAACTAGAATTCACCTAGACTTTAGGAATAATTCTCCCAGGACTTAAAGAAGATATAAATCCCATGAACTTGCTTTGTTTGTTTCTCCCCAGCAACCACTGCCAGGGATCTTTAGGATGTGCCTGTAGGTCTATTCCAGGAAGCCTCACATGGTGGCCATAAGCCATTTAATCCTTCACTGACTGATGCCACAAATGCCCAATACCTCACCTTCCTCAGCTTTTCAAGGTCCTCACAGTAACATTATGCCTGTCATATTCATTCATTACCACATGGCTTCAGCAGGGCCAGGTTTCATCAGCTGGTATACATTTCCCTTAACACTGTCATTCATTTTTCCTAAAGAAATGTGGTCTAACAACTGAGGAAACCATACCAGGTCATGGGCGAGCTGCTGGATGAACTGAAGGGTCTTGAGAAGCAGTGTGGCCCCACAGACACTCTCCTCTGCATTCTTTTTGCAGTGGACACAGATGGCGCTCTGCTCTGCCTCTGCTCTTGCAGGCCGGAGGTAGCCACTGATGCTCAAACCTTGCACTCCCAAGCGCTCCGCTGACTCCTGACGGGTGCAGAGGAACTTCACCATCAAGTACTAGGAAGGACAAGAGAAAGATTTGGAATCCCTAAATACTGATAAAAGGGAGAAAAAGGCCTTTCTGGGAAGGTCTTTCTATGATTTTAATAATTTATTAGGCACCATTATGCTTAGCACTGGAGACACGAAATATAAGTCCAGTATCTACAACAAAAAGAAGAAAAACACAATACAAGTGCTGAATAAAGTCAGGTTTTGGTAAAGATCACAATAAGGGAAATGGCATCATTACTCCCTCATCAAGACAAAAACGGGATAAGAGAGGATGAATACGAGAGGTAAGTTTGCTCTGTGGCAGTCATTTTGAAATAAAAATCAGATATATGATGAAAACAGTCAGTGCCCTCAGGAATCATCTCAAAGCCCCTGAGTAATATATGCAACCTATGTGCTGGGAACCTAGGAAAACAATCCTGTCTACTCGAAGCTAAGGCCAATTCAAAGTCAAACTTCTGCACAAACTATCTGCTTATTATAGCGAAAGCTCCTTTGCTGTGGGCCTTTCGGAATACACTACTCAACTGCTTAAATATTTACTGAGCACCTACTGTGTATATGCCCTAAAGATAGTTCTTAATTCTGTTACTTAAGCCCAAGTCTAAGATTTACATTTGAGGTTTAGAAAAAAATTAAGTAGCCAGATAATCACTGCTTCTTTCATAGCTATGGAAACACAACTCTCTTGCACTTATGCCTGTGTTCTCACTGTTCTCTCAGCCTGCGATGCCCTCTCCACACATCTTAGCCTGGCTAAAACACGATGGCTTAATCAACTTCCAACACTTGGCATCATGCCACCTTTCCTTGGAAGCCTTCCCTAGTGAATTCCAGGATGGGCTAGATATTTTTCTCTGGGCTTCGACAGCTCCTCTATCTCCCTTTATCACAGCCCACATCACAGCGTCGCATGCATCTGTCTCTCCCACAGACTATGAACTTCTTGAAGGTCGATGCACCTCTAGGGTTCCAGTGTTGGCACAAGGCTGGTACACAACTGCCACTCAGTAAATGCTTACAGAACAGGAGGGGAGTGGGCAGCCACACGAGGCCACAACTCACTAATGCTTACTTTGGCAACTCTGCACTGTTGCAACTTGACATCGGCTTCATCCCATTCTTCTTCCAACTCAAACCAGCCAATAGGATCATCCTCTCCAAGGTCATCAGATGAGCAACCAATCCTGTAAACACAAGGGTAATCAAAACATTTTCCTATTTCTAAACTTCTCAGGAGTCTAACAAAAATGGCATCATCTCAGTGACATCTGACTTGTATTAATAGCCTATTAACAATCGAGGGCTGGCACCTGGTACCCCTCTGAACACATCAGGGAGTTAGTGGTGTTTCCCTCTCCATTTCTCAGCTTCCTCATCTGTGAATTAGGAACTATTTCAGGCTCAAATATAATCTGGGAACTAAGGAGAAAGTTTGTTTCTCTAGATAATTGCCTCAATCGAAGAATGAGATGAAGTCAGGCACCTTAGATGAAATACTCAGGAGTGAAGTACCATGCAACAGGTGGTGTGTGCTTCTGTAAGGAAACAAAGGAGATAGGCCAGACGCGGTGGCTCACACCTGTAATCTTAGCACTTTGGGAGGCTGAGAGATGGGAGGATTGCTTGAGGTCAGAAGTTTAAGACCAGGCTGAGCAAGCGCAAGACCCTATCTCTACTAAAAATAGAAAAATTAGCCGGGCTTGTTGTTGTACACCTGTAGTCTCAGCTACTCGGGAGGCTGAGGCAGGAGGATCACTTGAGCCCAGAAGTTTGAGGTTGCAGTGAACTATGATGATGCCACTGCACTCTAGCCTGGGCAGCAAAGCAAGAGTCTGTCAAGGAAAGGAAAGGAGAGGAGAGGGGAGAAAAAGAAAGGAACAAAGGAGAAGCGTGTTCCATTTTCTTTTCCTAGGTCTGGCTAATGTGTACATGACCAACCTGAGGCTTGGGCCTCTTGCAACAAATGAAGAGTAAAAGCCTGAGGGCTTTCAGACCCTGGAGTTCCAAAACAAAAACCCCAGCCTTCATAGTCCTCAGTATTTTTTTCTGTTCCTTAAGAAGTCCTCCTGGAAAAGCATTCCAGCCTCAAGACTGAAAAAACACAACTATATGCCACTTTCTTTTAAAGACTGGTTACTTAAATGCTACTTCCTTTCCAGGAATTAAATAACTAAGGAGTAAAAGGGCAGTCTTTTCCGGTAACATTCTTACAATTTTACACTATTCAGTCTATGATACAGCTACCAAGTTAGCAACACATGAATATTCTATATGGATAAGATAAAAAAAATACAAGAAATTATAGCAAGAAGAGGAAAAAGATAACACAGAGCAGGTTCTGTAACAGAGAAAAAAATGTTATTTTCTTAATGTCTTTCTTGGCATAAATCTTTTGTGATACAGTTAACCCTAATAGGAAAGGTGGTATTCTCTTAACCCAAAATCACGTCAATGAGTTTCATCAATAGTGTATGTTGGAGGATTTTTTTAAAATCTATTCTTGGGAGTTGTCAAGGAAATCTTTGAGATATAGAGAACCGACCGTGTGTCAGAGAACAGAAAGCAGCAACCTTGTTCACTAGGCCCTGCTACATAGTAGGTAGGATGGGGAAAGGAGAGTTGAATACTAGTTTTCTTAAGTATGCACAGCACCAAACAGCTGACCCTGGAGCGTTCTGACTGCCCAATGCCTGACCACAGGCATGTGACGAAAAAGTAAAGGCAAGAAGATAGATGCATGTACATTAATGTTTTGATTTCCAAACTGGAGAGAGACTGATAATATGTAGGTCAACTAAATCAGGATTTAAGATTAGTTCAGGCTGGAACAAAGAGCTAAAATCATTAAGGGAGTAATGAATAGGCCTGTTTTTAGGTTAAAAAAAAATCATCCTGCATAAGATGTGAAAGACCTTGTTTAACAGCAGGTTTAAGAAAAAAGATCTATTTTCATATGTCTCAAGAGTGGGAAATGGCTGCTTAAAATCAAGTGTCATCTCTAGCTATTATTAAAAAAGAAAAGCAGCTTTTAAAAAGGCATATATGGGGCCAGGTGCAGCAGCTCACACCTATAATGCTAGCACTTTGGGAGGCCAAGGCCAGGGGATTACTTGAGGCCAGGAGTTCGAGACCAGTCTGGGCAACATAATAACACTCAGTCTTTACAACAAAATAAAAAAATGAGCCAGGCATGGTGGCGGGTGCCTGTAGTCCCAGTTACTTGGGAGGCTGAGGTGGGAGGATTGCTTGAGCCCAGGAGTTCAAGGTGACAGTGAGCTATGATTACACCGCTGTACTCCAGCATGGGTGACAGAGCAAGACTCCTAGCCTCTTAAAAGAAAAAAAAGAAAGAAAGAAAAGAAATGAAAAGAAAAGAAAAATCCATATATGGGCCAGGCACAGTGGCTCATGCCTACAATCCCAGCACTTTGGGAGGCCAAAGTGGGAGGAACACTTGAGGCAAGGAGTTTGAGACCATTTGAGGCAACATAACAAGATCCCATCTCTACAAAAAATGTTTTTAAAAAATAATATAAAAAGACATATATGTGTAATGGAAGGGAGATTTTAGGAGTGAGGGAAATTTGTTCCAATTCATTTAGAGGGCTAAAATGAAGACCATAGAGTAGAAATTACGAATGTAGATTTCAAGTGAATATATTCTAATTACTGAAGCGCCTTCATATGCAGTGAGTTTTCCATCAAGAGTATTCTAGAGAGGCCAAATGATCATTTGTCAAGGATGCTGCCAATGGAATTCCAGCAGCATCAGAGTCACCTGGGAGATTGTCAGAAATAAAAGTCCCTGGTCCCACCCGGAACAAATGAATCAGAATCTGCATTTTCACACAGCGATTCGCATGCATATTAAAGCTTAAGCAGCACTGTCCTGGATGACGTTTACAGGCTTCCATAATTTCAGCACTCCGTTACCTGCGATCTGCAGGAGCCCAAACGGCAAGTCTAGGGTTCGGCTCCATGAGCTATAACTCCCAAGTAGCAATAAGGGAGGCAATGCCACCAGTGACCTCTGTGGCTACATCCAATAGATCCACTTCTAGACTTTACCTTACTGACTTCTGACACCTGACAGTGCTGCCCATTCCCTACTTCTTTAAACATTATTTTCCCTTGGCCTCATGAGGACACAGCCCTTGTTTTCCTGAGTTTTTTTCTGTTGCTCCTTAAGTGCTAATGCCTCTCATCATGTTGACTTAAGTTCTCTTCTCTTCCCAGTCCACACACTCTTCCAGAATGATCTCCTCTATTTCCACATTTTAAATTATCATTTAAATATCTCTCATATCTGCACCTTCAGCACAGACTTCTCTTCCGGGCTCCTGATCTGTTTATCCAACTGGTATCGGACATTTCAAAGACTTCCTAGAACTTCAAATTCAACAGGACCAAAACTGAGTTCATCATCTTCCCCATAAACCTGTTTTCCCTGGGCTATTTTCTATCCCAGAGAAAGGCACTACCAGTTTCCCCACCTGCCCAAGCCAAAGCCACTCACTGCTACCTAAGCTTCTTCCCTCTCCAGCTCTATGTTCAGTCAGTTCCCAGAGCCTGTTGCCTCTACCTGCTACTTAGAAGGTAGTCAGCCCACATTTCTCCATCACTGCTGCTGCTACTCTAGTCAAGGTTGCCCACCCTGTGGCTTCCTAGGTGACAGTGACAACCTCCTCCCATCCCACCTGACTCTAGCCTTGCTCTCCTCCAATCCATGCTACACATGGCATGATCCAGAGTAGCACTTCTAAAACACGCATTTGATCTCCTTGCTCATCTTGAAACTCCTCAACAACATACTCCACCCCACTCCCACACACAATGTTTAAGGATAGTCTAAACCCTGAGACAGAGCCAAAAAGACTCTTAGTGATCTGGCCCTTGCCCAGCTCTCCAGCTTCATTTCTCACCACCTCATAGTAAACCTCGGCAACACGGGACTTGTCAGTTCCTTGGATGCACTGTACTTCATTTCTGGGCCCTCGTACCTGCCCCCTCTGTGCTTGGACACTTTCTTCCATTTCTTCAAGTGGTTAATCAACTCTAACTCACCCTTCATAAACAACATAACAGGCACAGAGGAAAGAAAAAAGGAAAAAAAAAAAAAAAAAAAAAAAAAAAAAAAAAAAAAACCAACATAACAACACTTGCTCCAGGAAGTCTTCCCTGATCAGGCGAGATGATCTGCCGTGTGCTCCCCCGGCCCTCTCTCCTACATAGTATTCATAACACTGCGGCCACTGCAGGTTTTATTGTCTGTCTTCTGAGCTAAACAATAAGCTCTATAAAGCAGGGATATGCCAATTGCCTCATTACAGTATCTTCAGTGCTACCATCAGGCCTGGCACATAGTAGATGCTTAATAAATATTTTTGATAAAAGCAGGAATGGGAGGAGGGGGGTTGGGGCAGGGATAAATTTCCCAGTGGCTCGGTAAGACTAAAGACCTGGGGTTGCCCACAATTCAGGCATGTAATGCAATGTATCATTACCCAGCCATTTTGAAGATGTATATCCCTGGTCACAGAAGGGACCAAGTAACAGGCTATGAATAAATTAACATACACATGTCTTCAATATGCTGCTAGAAAGCAATGAATGCTTATGGCCATTTAGTGGCACCTTTTCTATAAAGACAAGGAAGTACAATTCGCCAAGAAGAGAATGGATATATTCTTATTAACTACAAAGATTTTTTGTTCTGCTCCTTACCTGCTTTTTACAAATTGCCTGAAGTCTTGAAGCTTCCATTTGTCATATTTTTCAAACCTTTTGAAGTGTTCTTCTGCATGAAATTTATCAGAAGATGAATTATAGGCAAATACCAACCCACACTGGGCACCAATGCCACCACGTCGAACCTACAAACAGAAATCAGGACAAAGTATATAGAAGGGGCCTAAGTTCTGTGGTTATTTTGTTTCCAAATAATATGGTTTTATTCAAATAGCATAAAGCAAAATCAAACCAATGAAACAATATTTCAAGTAAATTAAGTCTTGGAAAAGTAAGGGGCTTCCCAAGAAATGTTCCTTAACTTTCTCAATCCTTATATTTATACCATTCACAGACTTAATAATCTATCCATCTTTGTGTCCCTGCCCTCTGCTATTGGCCTAACAAAGAGTAAGTAACCATTAAATGTTCAGTGAAAAACCAATGAGAAGGGCCGGGCGCGGTGGCTCACGCCTGTAATCCTAGCTCTCTGGGAGGCCG
>VBSM01003203.1:636129-662225 GCA_008086735.1 Cheirogaleus medius
GAAAAAAAAAAAAAATTGTGGTATATATACATAATATAGACACAAAAAATAATGCAATCCTGCCATTTACAACAAGGATGGAACTGGAGAACATTACGTTAAGTGAAATAAGCCAAGCACAGAAAGACAAATCTTGCATGTTCTCACTCATATGTGGGAGCTAAATATTGAAAATAATTGATATCATGGGCCTGGCGCAGTGGCTCACGCCTGTAATCCTAGCACTCTGGGGGGCCAAGGCAGGCAGATCGCTCAAGGTCAGGAGTTCGAGACCAGCCTGAGCAAGAGTGAGACCCCGCCTCTACTAAAAATAGAAAGAAATTAATTGGTCAACTAAAAATATATAGAAAAAATTAGCCGGGCATGGTGGCACATGCCTGTAGCCCCAGCTACTCAGGAGGCTGAGGCAGAAGGATTGCTTGAGCCCAGGAGTTTGAGGTTGCTGTGAGCTAGGCTGATGCCACGGCACTCTAGCCTGGGCAACAGAGACTCTGCCTCAAAAAAAATAAAAAATAAAAAACTGATCTCATGAAGACAGAGAGTAGTATGACAGTTACCAGAGGGTGGGAAGGGTAACACAATGGGGGGATAAAGAGGGGATGGTTAATGGATGCAAAAATATAGTTAGTTGAAGTGAATAATATTTGATAGCACAACAAAGTGATTATAATCAACAAGGTAGGGTATACTTTAAAATAACTAAAAGAGTAGAATTTGAATGTCCCTAACACAAAGAAATGTTACATGCCCGAGGTGAGCGATGCTCCAATTACCCTGATTTGATAATTCACATTGTATGCTTCTATCAAAATATCACATGTACCTTATAAAGATATATAACTATTATGTACCCATAATTAAAAATTAAAAGTAAAAAAATAAAAACTACCTAATGAATCATAACATACATAACAAAAAGTACATATATTATAATTGTATCGCTCAATGAATTTTCACAAACTGAACACACTTGTGTAAGCAGCACCTAGATCAAGACTCCAGAAGTCCCTAGGGGAAGTTGTTTTTAATAGTAAAACAAACAGATACATTAGAACAGAATGAAACTCTGCGTTGATTTTTAAGATAAAACATGAGGCTGAAAAGAAATTCTGCACTCAAGGCAGTCCATTTTAGCCAAACCCTCTACCCAAACTCTGGAGACATCTAATTTCCAAAAACTCAAAAGTCTATGCAGAGGGCAGGATGGGGGTGATGGGGGGCTAGGGGGGTGGTGAAAAAAAAAGTCTATGCAATCCCTTCCCCCTCCTTTCACAGTTTTTTCTTAGCAGACTCCACAGTAATACCAAAGCCGCACATTTATGACACTGTTGAACTGATTTTCTCTGCTCAGAACCCATGTCAAAAAATAGACTGGTTCTTGTAATGAGAAAAGTGTTTTCATAGGCTGAAACATTTGGTAAATTCATTTAACATTAGGTAAATGAATTCAGTTTAATGAATTCAGTAAAGGTGCTGTCTCTCTTTTAAACTCTTAAGCACAAGTACAAAAAGATACAAAAGGAACTAGTTTTAGTGTGGGAGGAGGTTAGAAAGAGTGACTAGGAAACTATGAAATTCCACCACTGAGATGACCTCAGCTTACAAAGGTTCATCCTAAGACTGATAATACAATTCTTTTAAATTGGGTGTTGATGGCAAATTTTGAACAGAAAGTCCTAAGTCATAAGCCTGCTATGTAACTGCCTTGGGATTTGGACTGTGGCTTTTTCTCAACCCAATCTCCCCTCACCACAGCTACTCAGCACAAAAGTGCACTAAGTATTATCTGTTGATGGTTTCTCTGGTTATCTACCCCTTTCCTTTCCTCCTCCTCTATAAAAATTAATTAAAGACAACTTGAGGAAGAATAGAAATACACATTCTTCCTCAAGATACAAAAAACATCCTTCCCTAGTTCGACACATCACTCAGCAGTAAGCTGGAGCAATCAGATATACATTTATGCACCTATCAAAACTATTTTGCTTCTGTTGCTGCCCTAGCAACTCTATTATGACAAGTGCACAAAGCAGGGAAAGTTCTTAGGTAAGATGAACTGAGACTAAAAAGATGTGAGTTTTTTCCCTTTTAAACACAATTCTTGCTAGAAAAAAAGTGTAATTTTATTATGATTCTGTCTTTATATAAGTGTGAGCCCCTGAAGGAAATCATACAAAAATTTAGGCCAAGTTTTTTCATATGTACAATGCAGAATAGACATTGCTTAATTTCAAGCTATTTTTATTCCTACTTAGACTTTAAAGTATAGCAGTCCTCCCTTGTCCACGGTCTCAGTTACCCGAGGTCAACTGTGGTCCCAAAATAGATGAGTACAGTACAATAAGACATTTAGAGAGAGACACCACATTCACACAACTTTTATTATAGTATGCTGTTATAACTGTTCTATTTTATTATCAGTTATTGTTAATTTCTTACTGTGCCTAATTTATAAATTAAACTTTATCATAGGTATATATGCATAAAAAACACTGTATACTTTTGGTTCAGTACCATCTGTGGTTTCAGGCATCCACTGGAGGTCTTAGAATATATTTCCCACAGAAAAGGGGGACTACTGTAATAGCTTTCTTAAAAAAAAAAAAAAAAAAGTGCTTACCATGTGCCAAAAAAAAAAAGATGCCAAATGTAAGGGCACAGCAAAAATAAGAATGTCGCTGCCCTCATGGAGCTCACAGTAGAGGAGTGAAGACAGATATTTAACAAATAATTGAGTAATCAAGTTAATCAATTACAATGGTAATATGTTGTAAAAAAGAAACCACAGGATGCTAAAATAAGACACAATATGGCCATGGAAAGCTTCTTAACAGAGCAAATTAAAGAGATCCACTGGCAGTGGATCACACCTGCAATCCTAGCACTCTGGGAGGCTGAGGCGGGAGGATTGCCTGAGGTCAGGGGTTCAAGACCAGCCTGAGCAAGAGCGAGACCCCGTCTCTGCTAAAAATAGAAAAAATTAGCTGGGCAACTAAAAATAGAAAAAATTAGCCAGATGTGGTGGTGCATGCCTGTAGTCCCAGCTACTCGGGAGGCTGAGGCAGGAGGATCACTTGAGCCCAGGAGTTTGAGGGTGCTGTGAGCTAGGCTAATGCCACAGCATTCTACTCCTGGGCAATACAGTGAGACGAAAGAAACAAAGGAAAGAAAGGAAAGAAAGGAAGAAAGAAAGAAAGAGATCCACTAACGAAGGCAGCCTCATGACAAAGGTTCATAAAAACAGTAGAACTGCTCAGCCATAACTGTATTAGGGAAGGAAAGAGATGATTACACTGAATGCTAATTCAGACCATGTGTCTAAGAATACTGTTGGGGGAGTTTACTTCATGGTACCAGCAAGCTTACTTAATTTCAACCTATAGTACAGCAAAGTTCACTTTGGTTTTAAGAGAGCACTCTTGAGCACATGGCAGACAGATGAGAGAACCTTACCTGGAACAAGAGAACAGGCTTGTAGTTGTCTGATGATATGGCTCAGCTCCCCCTGAAGATTAGCTCCACTGGAATTCTTGAGGGCCTCCAACATGTTCTCAGCATCGACCGTACCATCACCCTCAGCATCAAACTGGGCAAAGGCCTACAAGATAAGAGATGAGAGGAAATCAGGGCTATTCCAAATAATTTTTTTTTTTTTAACAATTCTTAAGAACAGTGATTTTTCCTTTCTTTTTCTTTTTGGTTACAGGGAGAAGAGTTCACATATACCATTCAAAGAATAAATAAATTCAGGATAATAACTCACTGTGCTTTATAGGATGTATATATACAAGTACACATGTATAAACACTTTTATCATCTCATCTCTCTCCCAAGACAGTAATCCCTCTTACTTCCAAATAATTTCAGAAGAAAGCCACCACTGCAGATTTTTTCAATTGGGTGCAAAGTGCCAAAATACAAAACAAGAATTAGAAAAAAACTGGCTCAGAGTAGCACCTCAGGTTTAGCTGGGCTTTTTCTTTTAAACACTCTTTGGACACAGAGCTAATTTGGTTTATCTGCCTCACAGCCTTGTTTTCACTAATCTTTAACCATAATCTAACTTGCCCCTTGCCCATGTTGGGCCATCTGGGGAGCCTGGTACAGCATGGAATTTGGTTTGAACCCTGCTGTCACTAATCAGCTGTGTGATTTCACACAAGTTTCTTTACCTCCATAAACCTCAGCTTCTTGAGCTAAAAGATGGAACAAATACTGCAGAGCTCACAGGCTGCTGCAAGGGTTAAGTAACATTTGAACAAAGCCCAATACAGTGAAAGCACATTAGCAGGGCAAACAGTGATCCCCTTCTCCTTTCTAATCTGCAACCTCAGGTGTCCCTGATCCCAGCTGCCCCTGCTCCCAGATTGTGATCCTTCCCTCATCAACGGCTTCCTTCCTCCTGCTGATATACTCACTCACAGACCTCCCTCACCAGGAAATACTTCAGAAATCTCCTAGCCTCCTTTCTAAGTTAATTTCTCTTTTCTCTAAGATTACTGCCCCTTTTCCTTATTTCTCTCCCCCGCGAAATATGAAACTATCCCAGTGAGGTTCCATGACTGGCTCATATATGCCTATTTCCATCACAGACTTCTGAACAATGCAGTGTTTAATAGGAATAAATGCAAACTTCTGTACATGGATCTAAAAACCATGGGCATAAATGCAATGTGAGGGACAGAGAGCTTAGAAGCAGTATGGGAAAGATCGCAGCACTCTTTTGCCTCTGTTCAACCTGATAAGACTTCCAAAAAGTTAACAGGATCAAAGACTACACTAATTAAGGTCTAATGTTCAAAAGGAGAGGAGATATCTTGTTCTTCTCTGACCAGACTCAATCAGGAAAGCTGAGTTTAGTTTTGAAGCTACACACCAAAAGGAAATGAACAGAAGAGATCAGAGGAGAGGATGATGATGGAGAGAAGACTAGAGACTGCGCCCTGTGGGGGACAGCTGAAGGGCCATGGGATCTTCAGTGCAGAGAAAATAGGACTGGCAGTAACAGAGTCCTTCTCTTCAAATATCTGACAGGCTGTAATGGGAAGGAGAGAAGCAGCAGTTAAAATTAAGGTCATTAGAAATTAGAGGGAAACACTCATCAGAAAGATGGATTTGTTGTCGGTGGAGTATAAAGATGGGCTAGGAGGCTCTGGGAAGGAATGCCTACCATATCCCCCAAGGTTTCAGAGCAACAGCCAGACAACCAGCCATCAGTAGTGTTCAAAGAAGTCATACTGAACACATGCATTTACCTCTGTTCTCTCCCAAAATTCCACTAAGACAGTATTATAAAAGAATTTGTTGTGTGTTTTTTAAAAACAAAGACAAAGAGAATATAAGATTATGCAACAATTATAAAATTTTGGAAGCTGGGAAGCAGATGGACAAGTAGTACTGAGTTGGTTAACCCAAGAAAGTGGAATCCCAAGCTGGGAGTGTAGCTTTGTGCAGTGGCAGTATCATAGCCAATGAGGTTTATCTGAGGTGTGATTATTGCTAATTGAAACTAAGCTGGGAGTGGACAAAGCTGAAGCAGCAAGCTGCTTTATACTGCAGGGCTCCAAAAGACTTAGGAGTTGGCAGCCACAGATACTGCTGAAAGGGGAAGTAATTGGTGAAAAGTCTGTTTTAAAAAGCATTTAGAACTGACTGGATAAATGCTGATCTTAAGGAGTCACTGGGTTTCTTGTTTTGCTTTTGAGAGGAAAAGGGTGACATCAGTATTGCACATGTTTTTTAAAGAGTTCTTTTTGGCCAGGCATGGTGGCTCACGCCTGTAATCCTAGCACCTTGGGAGGCTGAGGCAGGAGGATCGCTTGAGCCCAGGAGTTTGAAACCAGTCTGAGCAAAAGCGAGACCATCTCTACTAAAAATAGAAAAATTAGCCAGGCATAGTGGCATGCACCTGTAATCCCAGCTACTTCGGAGGCTGAAAAGGATTGCTTGAGCCCAGCAGTTGGTGGCTGCAGTGAGCTATGATCACATGACTGCACTCCAGCCTGGGTGACACAGCAAGACCCTATCTCAAAAAACAAAATTATTTTTTATAGAGATACATAATAAAATATTTATGGACGAAATGATATGTCAAGATTTGCTTCAAAATAATTTGAATGGGGGAATAAGTAGGTAGGATTTAGATCATATAAAATTGGCCTTGCATTGGTAATTGCTGAAACTGGCTAATATGTACATGGGAGCTCATTCTATTCTTATCTCTTACTTTATTAAGTTTAAAATTTTCCATTAAAAAAATTCATACTCCCCTCCCCAATCTTGGCAAAAGCCTGGGGGTTGATTCTCTAGAGAGAGCAGTATGGAGAGTCTGTGGTCTAGGAAATACCAGCCACAGCTGAAAGTATATTGAGCATTTTTTTTACATGTTTGCTGGCCATTATTCTATCTTCTTTGGAAAAGATTCTGTTCATTTCCATTGCCCATTTATTGATGGGATTGTTTGATTTTTTCTTGTTGATTCTTTTAAGTTCTAGATAGATTCTTGTTATCAGACCTTTATCAGATGTGTAGAGAGCAAATATTTTCTCCTATTCTGTAAGTTCTCTATTGGCTCTAATGATAGTTTCCTTGGCTGTGCAGAAGCTTTTTAGTTTGATCAGATCCCATTTGTTTATTTTTGTTGCTGCGGTGATTGCTTTGGGGGTCTTCTTCAAAAATTCTTTGTCTAGGCCAATGTCTGAAAGGGTCTTCCCAACATCTTCTTCTAGGATTCTTAAGGTTTCATGACTTAGGTTTAAGTCTGTTACACAGCTGAAAGTATGAAGACCACACTGAAAATGGGTAGATTTATGCTTACTTGCTAAATATTTAACATTCAGCTTTCCCCAGGGCTCCTAGAATGCTGGCAGCCGGTCTCACACCCTGCTATGCAGGAGAGTGAAGAGTCTTCTCTGGGAACCTGACAGCCCAAGGGAATATACCTATAGACACTGACACTGGGGATGCATCGCCCAAGAAAAGGCCCAGCCAATTCATCTTAATGTGGACAAGCCAGACATATAGAGCCTCCAGCTTTTTAGTCCTCCATTCTTCAATGAGAGGATGGACAGCCCAGGACCACTAGACATTTGAGGAAAGTCTTTCTTTCTTTTTGAGACAGAGTCTTGCTCCGCTGTCCAGGCTACAGTGCAGTAGCGTCATCATAGCTCATTGCAATCTCAAACTCCTGGGTTCAAGCGATCCTCCTGCTTCGGCCTCCCAAGTAGCTGGGACTACAGGCATTCGCCACCATACCAGGCCAATTTTTCTATTTTTTTGTAAAGATGAGGGTCTCACCATGTTGCTCAGGCTGGTCTCGAACTTCCAGCCTCATGTGATCCTCCTGCCTCAGCCTCCCAAAGTGCTAGGATTACAGACATAAGCCAAAGTGTCTGGCTTAAAAGATATTTTTAATACCAGTTTTACTGAGGTATATAATTCACATACCATAAAATTCACCCTTTTAAAGTGTACAATTCAGTGGGTCTTAGTATATTCAGAGTTGTGCAACCACCACCACTGTTACCAAATATATATAAAAAGATATCGTAACCATGAAAGAACAGGATACTATTACTAAAAACTAAAGACTAAAGATATTGAGAAAATTTTTAAAAATCTCTTGAAAACTAAAATATCACAACAAAATGAAAATCTCAACAGAAAGGCTGGAACATAAAGTTGCCTCAAGTGCCCAGAAAGTAGGGCAAAGAGACAAAATGACAGAAACTGGGAGAGAAAAGAGAAGGAAAATCAGGAGACTACTCTAGGAAGTCCAACATCCAAATGACATGAGTTACAGAACAAAGGCACACAGAAAATGTAAAGGAGGAAATCACAATTGTTATGATTCAAGATAATTTTCCCAAACTGAAGGATATAAGTTTTGAGACTGAAGGAGCTGAATCTCCCACACAACGGATAAAAGTGCATCATACTGAAAATTCCAAAACACTGGGGGGAAAGAGAAGTTCCTACTTCTAGGGAGAAGGAACATTACCATGTGAAAGGTCAAGAATCAGAATGAGACATGCTCAGCTGTCACACTGGAATCCAGAGGCGATGGCAGCAGTGCCTCCACCATTCTGGGGTGGGGGGCAGGGGACTCTTTTCTAACCAAGAAGTCCATCAACTTGGAGAGCAGAACAAAGACATTCTTACATATGCAAGGTTCTCAAAAAATAAACTATAAAACTTAATCCTCCCTTTTTCCCAAGGCTACTAGAGGATGTGGCCACCAGAATGCAGGGAGATGCTAAGAAAGGGGAAGAATGGGATCCAACCAAGAGAGAAAGAGAATTCCCAGGAAGACAGAGATTCTAAGGTGACAACTGCACAGCAGACCTAGAGAATAATGAGTCCAGATTAAAGCAAATCAGAAGGCTCTGGGAAATATTTCTTTGAGAAGATAAAACTGATAGAATACCCATGTGTTTGAACATATTGTTTGTGTTAGAGGAGATTTAGACAACTGGCAGAAAATCTGGAATTAAATTAATGATAAAAGACATAGAAAACTGAGGAAAATAAAAGTACCAATTCAATTGTTAACTCCAGAGAAAATAAAAAGATGTATGAGAAAGTAAAAGTAATCATGGGATTCTACATGGCTCAGCTATGTAAAGAATTTACAAAAGATGATCTAAACAAAATTGCCAATTCTAGTGGGAGGATAGGAGATGTGCTGTACGGGCAAGGATGGGAAGATGAAAGACAACTGAAATCTCATTTTTTATGGTGGGAATAAAATTGATAAAGCCTAAAACTGAAAAATCACAAAAAAGTAATATAAATATATGATTTGGTGATATAGAGGTAGATACCCAAGAAACAGCTAAATAGTTAAAACGTAATTGTTCTTAGGGAGTGAGACACTGAGGTAGGAAAGTAGTGGACCACTGTATTTTGCTCGAGTCTCATGGACTCTATACCATGTACATGCATAACTGATAAAAATAAATACCAAAATTTTTAGAGTACACTTCAAGCATGGGATGGATTGGATGAATAGCTTAACATTTTGTTTAGAGTAGTGTAATATTTCCTCCCTTCGAAATAAAACGTTACATACACTGGAAATATTTACTGGACTTATGTACAAATCTACTGTTTTCAGTTAATGATCTTCGCCTTTCCATGTCAATATATTTCTGTTTAATGTGATACCCAGGCCATATTCAGATTTATTCAGTTGTCCCAGAGATCTTTTAGGGTTGGTGTGTTAGTGTGTTTATACTGTTATAAAGGAATATCTGAGTCCGTGTAATTGATAAAGAGGTAAAACATATCAACATATAAACTGCTATACAATAGGCCAGGCACGGTGGCTCACACTTGTAATCCTAGAGCCATGGGAAGCTGAGGCGGGAGGATCGCTTGAGCTCAGTAGTTTGAGACCAGCCTGAGCAAGAGTGAGACCCCGTCTCTACCAAAAATAGAAAAAATTAGCTGGGCATGGTGGCGCACGCCTGTAGTCCCAGCTACTCGGGAGGCTGAGGCAGAAGGATCACTTGAGCCCAGGAGTTTGAGGTTGCTGTGAGCTAGGCTGATGCCACAGCACTCTAGCCTGGGCAACAGAGCAAGACTCTGTCTCAAAAAAAAAAAAAAAAAATGAACTGCTATAGTTTAGGTGTTTGGCCTCAAACCTCATGTTGAAATGAAATCCTCAGTGTCAGAGGTGGGACCTAATGGGAGGTGTTTGGGTCATGGGGACGGATCCCTCATGAATGACTTGGTGCAGTCCTTGGGGTAATCAGTGAATTCTCACTCTATTATTAGTTCCCATGAAGGCTGGTTATTATTAAATACAAGGAGCCTGGCACCTCTCTCCCCTCCCTCTTGCTTCCTCTCTTGCCATTTGACCTCTGCACATACCAGCTCCCCTTTTCCCCCATCCCTTTCTACCATGAGTGGGAACAGCTTGAAGCCCTCACCAGAAGCAGAGGCTGGCACCATGCTTCTTGTACAGCCTGCAGAACCTCTATTCTTTACAAATTACCTCTTTTCTTTATCAATTACCCAAACTCAGGTATTCCTTTACAGCAATATAAATAGACTAATGCACCAACCATAAAAGATTTCTGAGATATCTGAGTAACTCTGAATATGGCCTGGGTATCAGATTAAACAGAAATGTATTGACATGGAAAGATGAAGATCATTAACTAAAAACAGTAGATTACAAAAGAATATTAGAGAATGATCTCGTTACTTTGAATAAAAAGCATATATGCACTTCCCACATTGGTTTAAAGAATATATGTGTATAAAAAAGACATGAAATAAACATTACGATTTTAATCGTGGCAATATGATGTTTTGTGTTTTCTTATTTTTGCTTATATTTATTTTTAATCTGCAATCTATAAATGTTGCTACTGTTATAATAAAGGGGAATTTTTAAATTTTGCAATGAAAGGGAATTTATAATAAAGGTGAACTTTAAGTTCAACCCAAATACAAAAGATGGAGCATGGCCGGGTACAGTGGCTCACGCCTGTAATCCTAGCTCTCTGGGAGGCCAAGACGGGCGATTGCTCAAGGTCAGGAGTTCGAAACCAGCCTGAGCAAGAGCGAGACCCCGTCTCTACTAAAAATAGAAAGAAATTAATTGGTCAACTAAAAATATATAGAAAAAATTAGCTGGGCATGGTGGCACATGCCTGTAGTCCCAGCTACTCGGGAGGCTGAGGCAGAAGGATTGCTTGAGCCCAGGAGTTTGAGGTTGCTGTGAGCTAGGCTGACGCCACGGCACTCTAGCCCAGGCAACAGAGTGAGACTCTGTCTCAAAAAAAATAAATAAATAAAATAAGACAAAAGATGGAGCCAATGGATGAGGAGGGAGGTGGCACAGAGCAAAGTCTCTACCTGCCTGAGGTCTCATGGTGTGAATATCACAGTACCAGATCGTAGCTACTTCCCAACTTTATCGCATTTAGCATACTGAGAAAATAATAATATCTATATGACTCAAGATCTGAGGGGATTAGGACAGTTATAATCCACTCAGTTGGGAATAACATATAGATTGGGAAACTCTGAATTAGTATTTGAGCACTCATAAATTCCAGGCACTATGCAAAGCATTTTATTTGTATAATATCACTTATTCCTCATAACAGTAATAGTACTATTAACTTCCCCATTTTATTGTTGTACAGGGAGGTCAGGTAACTTGCCCAAGGTCACACAGTATTTGAATCCAAGGCTCCAGAGTTCATGTTATTTACCACAACTCCATTCTCCTTCCTTTGACCAGATAACCCCTGGGGTTCTTTGCAGTCTGGAGACCCAGTCATCAAAACTGCTCTTCGCTCCATCACTTTCCTTCATCTATAAAACTTGCTCTCAGCACCTTCTGCCCTGGTTAACTCACATCAACCCTAGAAGTAAGTCTCATTCTCTCTAAATCTCAAGGCAGCACTCAAGTCCTGCTTCCACACTTGACGTGCCACCTGCACCTCCAAGTGCTATATGGTCTGCGACTTCCCACACAACTCCTGCCATGTGCTGTTAATAAAAAGTCTATTTAAGAAAGGCTCTAAAAATAGTGACATTTTTGTGATTTTTAATGGATTCTGTTGATCTGTCAATAGTTAATGAATATGATAAAAGGAATTTCCAAACAAAGGAAAAAAAACACCACATTTTGGCTAAGAAAAAAAAAATCACAACAGCTTTACCAAATAAATATGTAATTTCCTAACACTCAGAAATTGTCCTTAAAGAAGTGTTCAGGCTTAACAATCTAACACTTTCCATCTAGTTTGTTTCACAGGACTTCACAGAAGCCAGTTCATTCATGCATTCATTCAACACTGACTGATAAGCGGCCATTATGTAGACACGTGACCCTGTGCTCGGCTCTGTGGATATAAAGATGAATAGGGCGTATGTTCATCTTGTCCTCCAAAAACCTCACAGCCTAGAAGACAGACCCGTAAACCAACGGCGGCAATGTAATAGGTGTGATAATTATAATAATAAAAGCAACAGCATAAATTACTATAATAGCTAATATTTACTGAGCACCAGACAGAGTTCTAAGCAATTCACATGGATCAACTCATATTTTTCACAACCCTAATGGTAGATATTGCCTTTTTACTAGTGAGGAACAGAGAGGTTAAGTATTTTGTTCAAGGCCACATGGTTAGTACTGGCAAGTGGTGGAGCTTGGATGTGATTCTGGACCCCACACTATCAACCATTATGCCACAATCCAACTGACACTCCAGAGACCAGATGCCTAGGAGCGGGAGGGATATACAGGGAAAATGGCCCATAGAATCAACACTTCAGCTAAGCTTTAACGGATAATGAGAAGTATGAAAGCATATGGAGAGGGGGAGGCCATCCCAGCTAGAGGGGACAGAGTGTAAGAACAGTGCATGGCAGATTATGAGAACTATAACCTGCCTGGTATGACCGGAAAGGAAGCAGGGGTGGGTGATGAAGAGATGGACAGAGGTCAGAATATACAGAGCCTGGCAGACCAGGCTGAGGAGCTCAGACATTACAGTAAGGGCACTACGAGGTCGCTGGAGAATGTTAACGACAGAGAAGACTGATCATCCCAGATCTATGTAAGCTCTCATACTGGAATGGACCTACAAATCTCTTACAGAGTGCCTCTGTGCTGCCCGAAGCCCCTCTCCAGTGACTCTGCAAGTGGTCAGCCACCTTCTGTTACACACATCAGTGATGGGAAGCTCATCTCCTCTGACCAGTTCTGACAGCAGTTAACTCTCTCCCCTATGGTGAATGGAAAAGAGCCATTCAGAACACATCTACTACCTCTGCCCCAGGACAGTCTGCAGATCATTGATAACAGTGATCAGGTCCTCTGAGTTTCCCCCAAACCCTCCTCCATTCCTTCAACCAGCTCTCCACTTGGTATGGTCTTAGTCTCGTTCCCATTCTGGTTGTCCGCTTTGAGATCCTCCAGTTTGCCAATAAACCTCAGAGCAGTGCTTCTCAAGTTTTATTGGCTGATCCACAATAAGAAATAAATTTTGCATCATGACTCAGTACACATATAATTGATATAAAAGTTTCATAAAACAATGCAATACTCTCTCTTATCAGATACAATGTACTCTGATATTTTCTATCCCATTCTATTATGTTTCATTTTTTAACATGCAGGTTAAATTTTCTGTAAAAGGAAAGTCTACATTTTCTGCCTGTTCAGAACTGTTGAATAGCGTTACTCTTAAGTGTACACTTTGATGTTTTTTAAACTATTTTCCTTAAAGCTGAAAATATTGACAAATGGAAATGGTTAGTCTATTTTTTTTTTTTTTGAGACAGAGTCTCATTCTGTTGCCGGCGCTAGAGTGCCGTGGCGTCAGCCTAGCTCACAGCAACCTCCAACTCCTGGGCTCGAGCGATCCTTCTGCCTCAGCCTCCCGAGTAGCTGGGACTACAGGCATGCACCACCATGCCCGGCTAATTTTTTCTATATATATTTTAGCTGGCCAATTAGTTTATTTCTATTTATAGTAGAGACAGGGTCTCGCTCTTGCTCAGGCTGGTTTCGAACTCCTGACCTTGAGCGATCCGCCTGCCTCGGCCTCCCAGAGAGCTAGGATTATAGGCATGAGCCACCACACACCCGGCCTGGTTAGTCTTTCTAAATAAAAAAGAGTTGCTTTCTTGAGGAAAGCAAGATCTCCTAAATAAAATTTTTAAAAAAGCATGTTAAGACTAAATAGATTTCTAACCCAGTAAAGGCACAATAGCCTTGGAATGTGGGGCCCCAAACTCAAAACTCTAGGTACAGTCTAATGGTGCAAAGTAGAGTAAGTCTCCCTTTGACTCTCTAAAAACAGAACAATACCCCCTATTTCCATGAAGGTAACACCTTTCTCCATGCAGATGGCAATCTCATGTGCCATACCCTTCCCCTTCTTCCCCTGATTCAGGCTTCTCCCTATGACACCCTCCCACTATGAGCCCTGTCATCCACATGATAACTATCCAGGCAGCCCCCAAGTGCAGGCACTATGTTAGGCACCACGTGGGAGAGAAAAAGTATAACAGTGCCAGACTAAGAGAGGAAACCTGGATTAGAGTATGGTGGCAGATTTACCACTAACTCCCTGTGAGACCTGGACAAGAAAGACTCTTGGCCTCCGTAAGTCTTAATTCCTCATCCTGCTCAACCTTTCTTCCCCATAGCTTTTTGTAAGGATCCAAAGGATCATGAACAAGACACTGCCTAGAAAACTGCAAAGAAATGTTATTACAACCTAGTCAGAAAGCTGTATTGATCTACCTTGCAGACAAGAGACAGAAAAGGAGGCTGGCTGGCTGCAGATTTCCATCCATCTGTCTTGGCCTGAGGGCAGCATGAGGCAGGGCTCAGACCCTCATCCATTTCTTTTCTTTCTCTCTCTTTTTTTTTGAGACAGAGTCTCTGTCACCCTGGCTAAAGTGCAGTGGCATCATCATAGCCTGCTGCAACCTCAAACTCCTGGGCTCAAGCGATCCTCTTGCCTCAGCCTTCTGAGTTACTGGGATTATAGGCACGCACCACCAAGCCCAACCCCTCATCCATTGCTGTTTTACCTCCTTAACCACTACTGAGATTAAGATCACATTGCACACATGAAAATGGATGTTCAAATCATCACAGACCAGAATTCAGGGCTCAGACCAGAATGCAACACACTGGTTTAAATAAGAAGGCTGCATGCTGGTTCAACTTGAGAGAAACACACTCTATCAGAAGTAAAAAAAATCTGGATCTGATCCCAGTTCTGCCACTGGTCGACTGGGCGGGTCACCTAGCCATTTCAGACTTCGATTTACTCATCTGTAACCTTATATCACATTCCTTGTCTAAATAAACTATTTGAAGGGCTGTCACACAGAGGCTGGAGTAAATGATCCTGAAGTTGAACTATAACAATAGGGAAAAATACCACCACCCATTACAACTTTTATTGAGCATTTAGCATGTGCCAGGCACTGTTCTAGCTGCTGAACTAACTCATTTAATCCTCACACCAATTATATAAGGTAGATACTATTATTGTGCTCATTTTACAGGTGAGATAACTGAGACGGAGTCACGAGTCGCATAAGGTGATAAAAGTCACCTAGCTTGAGAATGGATCTAGAATTTGCCCACAAACAGGTTGGCCCCAGGCCAAATTCTCAAGCTCGGTCTAAAGATGAACAGTCTAAAGAAGAAGGGGCAGACTCATAAAGCAGCCAACTCATTGATACCAATAACAGGCTAGCTGCACATCTGTCCAGGATGATATGGAAGGGATATCTTTATGGGGATAGGAAAGGGACAAGTTTAATGTAATAATTACCAAGGTTCCAGCCAGCTAGGACTCTAGACCAGGTGTCAAAGGAGTATCATTCCCAAAATTTGTCATGCTGTCTTCTCACCTCAATATATTTGCACATGCTGTGCTTTTCAACTGGAATATTCCTTTCTTCCTCTGCCAGGCAAATTCTCCCAGCCTCTCAAGCCTTGGTTTGGTGGAGCCTTTCTCAAACTCCATGCTATTGTCAAGAGCTTCTCTGTGGTCCTAGAAAGTGGAATTAGGGCTTAGGACAGAGCAAAGGTCTAATGGGGGGAGAAGGGGAGCAAAGAAAAAAATTCCCACATATATGAGGAAAGGTAAAAGGCCCTAGCTGGCTCAAGAGCACTGGGAAACAGGGGTGAAAAGGTATAAGGACCTAAATGTTAGTCCAGTATTTGGATATGATTCTGAAGAAAATGGGGAGCCACTGAAGTTTCTAAAGTAAGGCAGTATCATGACAAAGTGGTATTCTGGAAATCACAGAAAGGCTAAAGAGAGCTGTGGTTTTTCTTCCCTAGCTCTCCAGGATCATGAACTTCTCCAAAGAAGCAAATACTATCATCTCCTCCACAGCAAAGCACACAAGGCCAAAATAACCTCTAATTCCCCCAGGATCTTTCTCTTCAGCACTTCCTCATCACTTCCAACCGCCATCACTTTCCAAAGGCATCCTGTGTGCAGCAATGGTCCAGGCAGGTGGCTGAGGGGCCTCACAGCCCACCTGCAGAACAAGGCTAGACAGTCTGCTCTAAGTGCCAAATGACCTATACAGAACAGGTAACAGGAGTGCCAGGTGTACAGCTTAAAACACCATTATAGAGAAGCCATTTGAATCACAGGAAAGCTTAGGGGCTGACCAGGTGATGGTGCCATGGTGGGGAATCTTAAACAACTGAGAGAAGCAAGGGCTACACATAGGTCAAGGCCAGCACAGGGCTCATGCAAGGGGGCAGAGGTAGATAGATAAGAGTGTGAGACAGGCTGGCCTGTGGGCTACAACCCATTCAGAGGAATACGCATTTGGTCCCTCAAGGCAGTGGGGAGTTGACAGCTATGAGCTGAGGGTAAGCAATGCTTGTAGTTTGCTGTGACTTTATGGTGCACATACACATCTCTCACACTCTATGTCTTAAAAGGGCAGAGAATGACATCTGCATATTTTTATTTGCACAGTTCTTGGGCTTAAAGCCATTACAAATCAGTTGATTAATACTTTTGACATCATAATACCAAGGTGAGCATTTGGGCTTTTCTCTAAATTTTCTGTAATCCCAATAGTGACTAAGAACCTTCTTAAGTTTTCACTAAAACTATGTTTAACTGTTCCCACTCATGTCAAGAAATATCTTATTATTAAAAGGTAACAGAGTGAATATGAAATACAAGGTTGGAGTGTGAGGACTGCACCCTGTTCAATCTGCTAAATCACACTGAGGACACTAAGGGGAAACCGTGAGCGCTGGCAATGATGTAGACTGTGCTGAGATGAACAGAATCAAAACAGCCCTTCCCTCAGAGCTTACAATCCCATGAATTTCATAAAGTATGCACCAAAGCTAAAATGGCAAATTAATAAAATAAGACCTACTCATATTAAATCTCACCTTAAAGTCATCTGCTATCATCCTGTGCTCAGCACTTTTTTCTGCCCTACAGTCTACATGATTTTCTAGAAGCGTATCATATTAAGAACATAAATATCTAATCTCTGATGTTAAATAAAAGCTTAATTTTAACTCTATTTCTCTTCTACATAGAAGTAAATCAAATATTGTTCCCAGTCAGCAAACTGGAGCCCTTCTCCTTGGACCACGCCTACTATGAGAAAAGGTGTGTTGTACTATAAAACGATAATGATTCAGACTTTGGTCCATGGTCCAACTCCAAGAACTTTTTTATAACACCTCCTCAAGCAACTAAGGTCACAGGAATGCAAAAACAAGACTGCTGGGTGGATATGGATGGCAATGCAAAGTGGGAGGCAAAGAACAAACGTAATACTTGGAAACTCCTAGCATTATAAATTATATACACCAGTGATAATGTGCTCTATCATGCTAGCTCTTATAAAAATGAAGGGAAATAACTTATCACTTTAGCTGCTACCATAGAGATTTTATTGTTATTTCACAAAAACCCTTAAACTTGTATGAAAATATCACAATACATTTTCAGAAGCTTAGATATAGAACTGTGTAAACATACACAGATGTACTTATTTAAGTCTAAGGACAGACTTATTTTTAAAGCACAGAATCAAATCCATGGTTAATGCTTTTCTTTGTACAGTCCTAATACAATTACTCCTTACTAACAGAGAGGGCAACCACTGCAAGTTTATCACAATCAGGTTTTTTTTTTTTTTGAGACAGAGTCTCACTCTGTTGCCTGGGCTAGAGTGCTGTGGTGTCAGCCTAGCTCACAGCAACCTCAAACTCCTGGGCTCAAGCGATCCTCCTGCCTCAGTCTCCCGAGTAGCTGGGACTACAGGCATGCGCCACCATGCCTGGCTAATTTTTATATATAAATATATATATATTTTTTAGTTGTCTAGCTAGTTTCTTTCTACTTTTTTAGTAGAGACGGGGTCTCGCTCTTGCTTAGGCTGGTCTGGAACTCCTGAGCTCAAACGATCCACCCGCCTCGGCCTCCCAGAGTACAGGCGTGAGCCACCACGCCCGGCCCACAATCAGGTTTTTAAACTTTGGCCTCACTCACAGCATTCTCTGATCTAGCCATGTGAGTCAAAGACTGCTAAACGTAACCCTATATTTGCTCTCCTCTTCTGTAATTAAATCCTGATTTTTAGCTGAATATATGGCTATGAAATAAGGAATTTCTCAGGCTCTCTTACAGCTAACTGTGGCCATGTGACTAAATTTGGGCCAATGAGATGGAAGCTATGCCCCTATTGAAGGGACATGCCCTCTCCTTCCCTTTTCCCTTTCCTGCTTGTTGGAATGTGACAAGTGACAGCAAGAGGAGTCAATTATCACTGAGTGGAAGGTGCCTGTGAAGGATGATGACATAAGAGAGATGAAGCCAGGTCTCTAATGATTGTGAAACTGCCGTATCAACCCAGGACTGCCTACCTGGACTTTTTCATAAGTTCTTTTGTTTAAACCACTGATACATTGGGTTTTCAGTGCTTCAAAACAGTGTTGTCTAACCCTAATATACTATACTTCCAGATTATCCATTTTCAGGACTTTGGACTTTTGTGGATACAATTTCCTTTGCCTGAAACACTGTTACCACCTCCTGCTCCTTGTCTGCTTTCACCCTTCAAATCTGGGCTGAAATGTTACTTTCTCAGGTAGGTCTTGCTTGAGTCCCTAGTTCTTGAACAACTTAACTGTTTAGTCTTTCCCTTCGATAACACTCACCACACCTATAATTACTGGGTTAATACCTGTCTCTTCCACCATACTACATACTCTTTAAGAGCAAGTATCTACTTTGTCTACTGTCATCCAAGTGACTGGCACTCAGTATATGCCCAATGACTATTTGCTCAGTGAACAAACGAATAATGCCACAGCTCATGAGTGATTTCTTGGCTTTATATTAAGGAACTCCTATAAACTCCACCTAAAGTTCTATTCCTGTCAGACACTCTCACAATGTAAACAGTGCTTCTCTTCATTTGCCTTTGGACAAATCTGAAATGTGCCAACTCCCTAAAAATTTCTACATGGCTCTACATGGCTTTTTCTAATAGCACTTCATATTTTCACAATACATGTTGGTACTAGAGTGAAAGTATTATGTATACTCTTGGAATCTAAAAAAATGGAGACCTTTCACTAAAATGACCCAGATTTTTAAGGGCCACGATGTCATAATGGTATTTTTTAAAGGAAAACATAAAAAACATACAAACTACATTATTTGAATTCTGGCCACATACAGGAAAACATTCTCAAAATATTTTAAAAGCCTCCAGTTGTAAAGTGAACAGAACCTTTTAGTGGCATTACAAGTACCTGCTGTTCTATTGCTCCATGTGCTTGCCCTTCACTGACACTGAAGATTCTACATGGCTTACTGAGTTTCACAAATTAAGCACCTTTTTGTCATAACATCGTGGAGTTAAAGAAATAGGATCCCAGGAAGGAGGTAGTGGGATATCTAAAAGAAAAATCAAGAGATTTGAGTGATAGTCTCAGTTTTACCAAAGACTGATTCACTGGGGGAGCCTGGATCAGTCTTCTTAACTCTAAAAGAAGTGTTCAGTACACATAGTTCCTAAGATTCCTTCCAAGGAAAATACTTCATTGCCAAATCAATTTGCTCTGTTAATGACTTAGTAGAGATTATGGTGATCATGCACCAACTGAATAATCAGAAATATTTACAAGAAATCTGGTATTTGCTAACAGTTTTAGGTCCTATGAGGGTCTAATATGTGGTTCTTTAAAGACCTAAAAACAAATGTGAATTTTGAAAAAGCTAGTTTTTGCATGATGAGAATGGCTTTTAGAATGTGCGTCTTTCCAGTATATGTTATTGTCCTTCCACATTTATTAGGTTCCCACACTGGATTCGGAAGGTGCTCTGCAAAAACCTGCACGGGCCCATAAAACACAATGGTTTTCACTGCCACTCCCTTGATCCTTACACCTCCTTTCTCTTAAACCATTCTGGAGCCTGTTGAGGAAGTTCCAGAGAGCAGTTGATCCAGCGTTAGCCAACTGCACAAATGTCTGCACTACAGCAACATGAAAAGATATATCCGGGCTTGTCCAGCTCCTCAGAGAAAGGACGGCCTAGTCTGGGCTTTCCCACGCTGCAATAAATGTTAGAAAGAGACATAGCAAACTCCCGGAGTGAACAGGCTGGAAGCGCCCCGCATGGGTCCAGCAACCCCAGGCTCCCATCCTAAGAACCTGCAGACCCTATGGGTTCCTGCCTGGCCTCTCCAAAGCAATCGTCCATCTCTTCACGCCCTTGGGGGCCACCGCCCTGACCCTCCCCCGCAGACACCAGCCGGTCCTGACCTCCTCGAACTGCTCGCCCGAGCAGCCGGCGCCGCGAGCCTCCAGCAGCTCCCGGAACTGCTCCAGGGTGACGGACTCTTCGCCGCGGCCCAGCCGCTCTTCCAGCCAGCGCAACAGTGCGCCGTGGTGCCTCGACACCAGGGACTCGCAGGGTGGTGTGGGCCGCAACGCAGCCGCAGCCTCTCGCAGCCTGGCGGGTTCCAGCAGCGCCGCGGCGGGCGGTAGCGCCGGGGCCGGGAGGCCCGGGCTGGGGGTCGTCCCCGAGTCCGCGGCCCAGTCCTGGTGCGGGCCCCAGCCTTCGACCCCGGCGGCTGCCGCTTCGTCTTCACTACTGTGACTCGTTACGTTCCCCATCGGGTCTCCGTCTTGGGCGCCGGGCTCTGCCGCCGCCGCCGCCTCCCCGCCTCGACCTGTCAACCTCCGACAGCACCCGGCGAGCGGGCGGGGACGGGGAGGAGACGGCGGCGGCGGCTGCGGCTTCCGGCTTCCTGGCCGTCAAGTGAGGACTGCTGTCGGAAAGGCGCCGTCAAGTGGCCTCTCCCAGCTCACGACAGCTAGGCGAGGACCGCGGCAGCAAAGGGAGGAACGCTGCTTTCCGAGAGGGCGTGTCTGCCACGACCTCTACGTCACCCCGCAGCCTCCCTTCTCGCCATCTTTGTTGGGGGCAGACAACCTACAAGCCAAGAGCGTCTCCGCTGCTGCTCCGCTGATGCTGTCGGCATCCCCTCGCGTTCACAAGCTATGCTGAAAAAGTAAGAGAAAGAGTCGGAGTCAGAGAGTCAGCTTTTCGCCAAAGAGAGAAAGAGAGAGCCAGAGACGCCGGTGACGTCACGGTCGGCGTCTCCCCCATCTTAGTTGTGGACAGAGAAGCGGCAACTTCGGAAGTGTGGCGGCGCCGTCGAAATGCTGAGGCGGGGCGGCCGCGGGCTCTTGCTGGGGCTGGCTGTAGCGGCAGCGGCGGTGGTGCTAGCACGGCTGATGGGCTGGTGGGGTCCCCGCGCTGGCTTTCGCCTTTTCCTACCTGAGGAGCTGGCCCGCTACCGCGGCGGCCCTGGAGACCCGGGCCTCTACTTGGCGTTGCTCGGCCGCGTCTACGATGTGTCCTCCGGCCGGAGGCACTACGAGCCTGGGGCCCACTATAGCGGCTTCGCAGGTATCAGCGAGGTTGCACTCGCCTTTTCCTCCGCTGGCGCGGGCCGGTAACCACCTGTGCGTCGTTCATTCATTCATTCATTCATTCGTCTGCTCACCCCCTACCCCACACTCATCAGACCAGCGCGACAGGTGGGACTCAGCTGCACAGTCCTTCTGTTCTCTCTGGCTCGGGCGGGACTATGGCCAACTGTTATCTACCTCTACCCTCCCAATCATTCCCCACAGCTCTGCGTAACCTACTGTTAGGGTGGAAAATCTAGTTAGGTGCTCACTCAGAGATTAAGATATATAAAAGTAAAATTTATTTTATCTTCGTAAAGGAAAGAGCGTGGGGGAGCAGGGAGATGGCGTGGCATCCCAAAGAAAGATGGGAATGCTAACTGTGAGCCCAAGTGGCTTGCTCATTTTAAGGGGAAAGAAGAGGGAAAAAAATTGATGGCTGTCAGTTGACAACAAAAGCGGCAGCAAGATGTCAAAGTCCAAGACTTGGTTTCCTGCCTTTCTTGGAGAAGAGATTATCACAGGAGATGTGACTCTGTCCTTGAGATATGGTTGAGGCCTTGAGCTCGTTCTCCTGCTGTTTACTCAGGAACTCTGTGGAAGCAGACTCTCAAAAAAAGCAATTTTGAAAGAGAAGGATTTACATCTCTTTTCTGTCCATTCAGCTGTTTTCAGCAGTTATGCAAAACAGAACTCCTGCGGGGTACCTGTTAGAGAATTTACAGGATTGATCTTTAACTGTTACTGGAGAAATTGTGGGATTAGGTATTTTCCTGTTAATTTTACAAGGCCGCCCCTTTCGCTAACTTGGAGAAATCTGTCTTCTGCCTGTTGTTAGTTACCCATTACCCACCATCACAAGCCTGGGATACCAGACTCCTGTGGGTTTCTCAGGGCACAGAAATGAGACCCTGGCCCTGCCCTCACAGTGACCCTGCTAATTCCAACCATCCCTTCATTATACCCCAATCTGAAGTGATCTTTCTTCCCCTTCTCTACCCCAAGTTACCCCTAAAAAATAGTTCATTTGTTTTGAGTTGTTCTTGTTTCTAGTACAGATGTACCTACCTGTCTGCCTTTCTGAAAAAAGATGAGGTTAGAGCACGGGAAAGGAGCCCAGTCACCTTTTCCATCCTTCAGTACTTAGAGCAAAGCTGTGCGTCAAAGAACATTTATTAAATTAAGCTTGTTCTGTCCCCATTTTACAGCTGAGGGTATTGAAGAATGTGATTTGCCTAAAGCCCTCATAACTAAGTACTGATAGGACATGGACCAGGACCACCACCCTAGTACTTTTAGAGATGTTGCCTTGCTAGCCCCAGAGACTGACCACCTCCCAGATATAAAAAGGGGGGAAAAAATACAGGGCAAGCCTGAGGCCAGTGCCTCAGGCTTTATTAAATAAACATTTTCTTCTACTTGTTATTTTCTTTGGGAAATTGGGAAGCTGTGTCTGGCACTTCAATACAAGTCACTTCCCTCTCTTCAGGAAGAACTTCAGAAATAGAGGCATTTACAGAAAAGGAGTTAAGTCCAGTTGGTCTTGCCAAGCTCCTGAAACAGTCCAGCAGGGAGAGGGACTTACCCAGGGCTACACTGTGAGTTAGAAATGGAACTGGGACTGAAAAGGACTTTCGTACCTGCCAGTTGAGGGCACTTTTTTGTGCACTGTCCTGCCACATGCTGATGCAGCTGTCACACATGTTTGCACAAGTGTGGACATAATACTTTCCATTTCTAGGGTGGTTTATCTTTTGCAGTGTGCTCTACTGCATTGAGCATCTATTGACCACAACCTTGTGTCAGGTGCTAAGGAATCAGAGATGTCTATAACATGCACCACACGACCCACACAGACTAGTAGGGAAGTAGATGTGTTCCTTTACTCATTAATTCAGTCAGTTTTATTTTTTTATTGAGATATAATTCATATAATACAAAATCTGTCCTTTTATACAATTCAGTGGCTTTTGATACTGTCAGAAATTTGTGGAAACATCACTACTATCTAGTTCTAGCACATTTTCATCACCCCAAAAAGAAACTCCAGATCACTTCCGATTCCCTCCTCCCTCTAATCCCTGGCAACCACTAGTTTCAGTTTCTATAGATTTGCCTATTCTGGGCATTTTGTATAAACAGAATCATACATGTGGCCTTTTGTGTCTGGCTTCTTTCACTTAACAATGTTTTAAAGGTTCATCCATGGTGTATCAACATGTATCAGTATTTTATTCTTTTTATGGCTGAATAATACTCCATTATATAGATACACCACATTTTATCTTTTTATGGGTTGATGGACTTTGGGTTTTTTCCCACTTTTTGCCATTATAAATAATGCTGCTGTGAATATCTGTGTATACGTTTTTGAGTGAACATGTTTTCAGTTCTCTTGGGTATATACCTAGGAGTGGAATTCCTGGGCCATATAGTAACATTATGTTTAACTTTTGGGGAAACTGCCAAATTGTTTGTTTGTTTGTTCTTTCTTTTTTTAGAGACAAGGTCTCTGTTGCCTAGGATGGAGTGCAGTGGTGTGATCATAACTCACTGCAGCCTTAAACTTCTGGGCTCAAGCAATTCTGCCTTGGTCTCCCAAAGTGCTGGGACTACAGGAATGAGTCACCAGGCCCAGCCTGCCAAATTGTTTTCTAAAGTTGTACGTTCCCACCAGTAATGTATTGGAGAGTTCCAATTTCTCCACATCTTCACCAAAACTTATTAATGTATTTGAAGTGATACAGATTGAATATGCCTAATCTGAAAATCTGAAGTCCAAAATGTTCCAAAATCTGAATCTTTTTGAGTGCCAACATGATGCTCAAAGGAAATGCTTATTGGAGCATTTCGGATTTTCAGATCAGGGATGCTCAACTGGTACATACGGTCTACTGCAAATAGTCCAAAATCCTAAACACTTCTGTTCCCAGGCATTTCAGATAAGGGATGCTCAACTTGTCTCTCATTGTGGTTTTGATTGTTTGTATTTCTCTAATGCCTATTGATGTTGAGCATCTTTTCATGTGCTTGTTGACCATTTGTATGTCTTCTTTGAAGAAATGTCTATTTAAATCCTTTGCCTTTTTTTTTTTTTTTTTTTTTTTTTTTTTTTTGGAAGCAGAGTCTTGCTCTGTTATCCTGGGTAGAATGCAGTGGCATCATTGTAGCTCATTGCAACCTCAAACTCCTAGGCTCAAATGATCCTCTTGCCTCAGCCTCCCAAGTAGCTGGTACTACTGGCATGTGCCACGATGTCTGGCTAGTCTGGCTAATTTTTCTATTTTTAGTAGAGGCAGGGTCTTACTCTGGCTCAGGCTGGTCTTGAACAGATAAGTTCAAGCAATCCTCCTGCCTCAGCCTCCCAGAGTGCTAGGATTATAGGCATGAGCCCAGCCCTTTGTCCATTATTTAACTGGGTTGTCTTTTTGTTGTTGAGTTGTAAGAGTTCTTTATATATTCTGCATACTGGACCCTTATCAGAGATTTGATTTGCAAATATTTTCTCCCATTCTGTTGGTTATCTTTCTACTTTTTTGATTGGTCCCTTTAATGTGCAAAAGTTTTTAATTTTGATCAAGCCCAGTTTATCCATTTTTCATTTGGTGTTTGTGCTTTTGGTGCCCTAAGAAACCATTGCCCAACCCAAGGTCATAGAGATTCATACCTGTGTTTTCATTTAAGCATTTTATAGTTTCAGCTGATACATTCAGGTCATTGATCTATTTTGAGTTAATTTTTGTGTATGGTGTGAGGTAGGGGTCCAATTCAGCTATTCAGTTGTCCCAGCACCATTGTTTGAAAAGATTTTTCTTCCCATCATTGAATTGTCTTGGCACTCTTGTTGAAAAATCAATTGGCTGGAATAAACTGGCTGTAAATGTATCGATTTCATTCAGCCAATATTTATTGGGAATTTACTAAAAGATCAGGCACTGTACCAGACACTGGGGAATCAATAGTAAATGATTGTAGCAACAGTAAATAGTATGTTCTCTTCCCTGATAAAACTTACTAGTAGACATTCAATAGATATCACACAATTAATTATTTTTATGACAAGTGTTAAGAGGAAAAAATACTGTTATTACCAGAGGCCCTCAGGGAGAAGGAGAGAGAGGAAGGCAGCGCAGTAAACAATGAAGAAAGTGGCAAGGCAAGTTTGGTGGCAGCTGGTGCAGGGCACCGAATGACATGTTTCGGAATTCTAACATTATCATAGGGCCAAGGGAAGCCACTGAGGACTTTTTGGCAGGGAAGTGACATGATCAATTTGTGTTTAAAATATCAGTTAAGTGTTGTATGGACAATAGATTAGTAGGGCAAGAATGAATGTGGGAAGATGTACTAGGGCAGATCTACTGAGAGATGATGGCAGCCTGGGCTTGCTTAGTGGTAGGTGGAGACAGGCAAACTGATAGAAGAACTATTTAGGAAGGAAAGATAGGATTTGGAGACTAATTGGATGTGAGGTGTGAAGGAAGTGGCAAGAGCTGCAGTTCTGGATTGAGCAACTGGCTGACATTTATTGAGATAGGGAATAGTAGAGTAGAATCAAGTTTCTTAGGGATGGGAGTACTAATGACCATTGTTAGTTCAGGGTGGACATTTTGTTTTT
>VBSM01003203.1:662325-688017 GCA_008086735.1 Cheirogaleus medius
AAAAAAAAAAAAAAAAGAAGAAGAAGTCTGAGCTAAAGATACAGATTTTGCTGTCTTTGGCATGTAGGTGGGATTTGAAACCACAGGAGTGGGGAAGATTGTCAAGTGAGAGGGTGTGGATGGAGCAGAGGTGTGGACAGTAATTGACCCCTTGGGCTAGTAGACCATGAGGAGCTAGAGAGGTAGGAGGAAAACCAGGAGCATAGTGTTATGGAAGCCAAAGGAAGTGTGTTAACTGTTGCAGTAGGTAAATGAAAGAATGTGACAAATGCCAAAGAGATGTGTGTCCAAGGTCCAGGAGCTTCTGCCACCAAGGAGGGGGGATCACATATCCCTGGGGATGGGGAGTAGGGGTTGTTAGGAGATTTTTCTCAGAAAACGGATTCTTGGTACAATGTTGGTGATATACAACATAATCTGGTGGAAACTTCTCTCCTGCAGGCCGAGATGCATCCAGAGCATTTGTGACCGGGGACTACTCTGAAGCAGGCCTTGTGGATGATGTATCTGACTTGTCATTCTCTGAGATGCTGACACTTCACAACTGGCTTTCGTTCTATGAGAAGAATTATGTATTTGTCGGTACGTAGTCCACAGGTTGTTTCCACAGATTTCATTTGGTTGTCTTGTAATTTTTTTTAAGGGGCTGGAATTCTTTAGGATTCAGCTGTAGGTTAAAATCTGAAAAATAGCCATGGATTTTTTCAGATTTTTTAAACTCTGGTTGTTAGTGTAGCAGTGAGCCCCAGAAGGAGATGAATAGGGCACCTGTGTACCTCACTATTAATCTTGGGAGAGGACTGCTAAGCCACTAGCTTTGGCCTTAGTTGTACCAAAGCCACCGGTTGCCTACCCATCCTTGAACAACGAGCTCCAGGAGGGCAGCTTCACTGTCTCTCGGTGTTCCAGGCATCTGGCATCAGCACACAGCCCAGAAGACTTAAAACCTAAATTTGTGTGCTATTTTGAAAAATCCCCTTTTATTTTGTCTTCTAAGGAGACAAACATCCTGAGTGAACAGTGTCCCAGGTGGCAGTTACACTAACCAAACGTTTGTTAAAGCCTCTGTGTAGGGTACAAGTGCTTGCTACTTGTGATACTTGAGGAACTTGCCTCTTCAATGGGAAGACAGTGTCCTAAGGCATTACTAAAGACACTAGGGCTGGGCACGGTGGCTCATGCCTATAATCCTAGCACTCTGGGAGGCTGAGGCAGGAGGATTGCTTGAGGTCAGGAGTTTGAGATCAGCCTGAGCAAGAGCAAGACCCCATCTCTACAAAAAATAGAAAAAGTAGATAGGCAACTAAAAATAGAAAAAAAAATTAGCGAGGCATGGTGGTGCATGCCTGTAGTCCCAGCTACTCGGGGGCTGAGGCAGGAGGATCGCTCGAGCCCAGGAGTTTGAGGTTGCGGTGAGCTAGGCTGACGCCATGGCACTCTAGCCTGGGCAACAGAGTGAGACTCTTGTCTCAAAAAAAAAAAAAAAGACACTTATCACTAGATTGCTTTGCAAGCACTGAAAACTGGGATGGTTGGGCCTTTTTTCCATCTATCTGTAGCCCTCACCTCTCTCTGGAGTCCCACTTGGACGTGGCTAACTTCCTGGGGAATGCCATGTCATTCACCATTGGAACAGGTCTGAATTAGAAGAATTCTTTTTTTCCCTGCCTCCAATGCCTCTGAATGTCTGCTTCTGTCATTACTGCTTAGGTTACCTTTTCTGAGAACCTCAGCATTTTTACTAACACCTCTGCTCCCTCCAACCCACTGTTGGCCTTTGTCATTCCAACCTGCAACACGCCTTTCTTTGTTTTCCCTCAGTCTGCCCCAGGTCATTCCTAAGACTACAACTGTGTCTGCCATCAAGGCACTGACCTCTACCCATCTGGGCTTCAGAGGGCCAGGTTCTTCCTTTTCCCCACAAGGTTGTCAAACCAAGGTTGAAATATTACTGGGTTAATAAAGAAAAGAAAACCCAACACAAAAGCATAAGAATGGAATCCTGTGAATGGGCAAAAAATGCCAGACCAAACAGTTCCTACTGAGATCTGGGGAGCAAACTGGAAGTATTCGTGATGTGTTTGGTGAGACAAATGAACTAGTCTCATTTGAACAATGGGTAATGTGTTGAGGATGGGTTGGACTTATAGTTGGAAATGCCTTAGAAGGATTTTAGTTAAAATCAGGATCTATTTGAATATCTGCTATTGATGAGTTAGGGTTCTACTCCTCATGGGGACCAGGGATGAATTGAATACAGTTCCTGCCCTCTATTAGCTCATTCTGTGCAATGGGGACTGTGTTAGGCTCTTTTAGGTCACCAGAAACCCCCAGAACACGTCAGGGAGTGAAGGTTTATTGTCAGGGTGCACACCAAAGTAAGGACAGTCAGGAAGCCCTCTTTTTTTTTTTTTTTTTTGAGACAGAGTCTCACTCTGTTGCCCAGGCTAGAGTGCCGTGGTGTCAGCCTAGCTCACAGCAACCTCAAACTCCTGGGCTCAGGTGATCCTCCTGCCTCAGCCTCCCGAGTAGCTGGGACTACAGGCACCCGCCACCATGCCCGGCTAATTTTTTCTCTATATTTTTAGATGGCCAATTAATTTCTTTCTATGTTTAGTAGAGATGAGGTCTCGCTCTTGCTCAGGCTGGTCTTGAACTCCTGACCTTGAGCGATCCTCCCACCTCGGCCTCCCAGAGAGCTAGGATTTCAGGCGTGAGCCACCGCGCCCGGCCAGGAAGCCCTCTTGGCAGCAACATGGCCAGGCCTCAAGATGAGATGGCTTTGTTGTGCTGTAGTTACAGAATTGGCTGTACCCACAGCACAACCAGTCAGTGATGACCTTGTGACACAGCTTCTAGAACTCTTTCTCTGTTGCCTCTACTACGACTGTCCTCTCTTTGGGTCTCATGTCTAAAACTCACCAAGAGAGACTTATACAGAGCCCTCCTATAGCAGAAAATTCTGTGCCAGGCCAGCTCATCTACCCCAGGCCTGTGACTAGGGCCCTGATCCCTTCCTTTATTCATCTAACAAGTATTTAAAATGAGTGCTCTGTGCTAAGCTGTTTTGAACACTGGGCCTCACAGTGGGGAGAGACATGTGATAAACAAGAAAACAGATCAGACAACTCTAGACAGGGCTGCGACTAAAACTGTGGTGTGATGCATGCTTGGGGGTGTGTGGCCACTTAGGGCAGATGGTCAGGGGAAGCTTCTGGAAGGAGATGACAGTTAAGCTAAGAGGTGGCAGGTGAGAAGGAGGTAGCCATACTGAGACCTGAGAAAGAGTATTCCAGGCAAAGGGAAGAGCAGGGCCTAAGGTGGGGAGCAGCGAGGCACGGTCAAGAACTAGAAAGGAAGCCAGCGTGCGGGACCTGTAGTGAATGAGGGAGGAAGTGGCTTGACAAGGGGTTTAAGAGCAAACAGAAGTCAAGTGGTTATAAGGCCTTAGAGGCCTTGATAAGAAGTTTTCATTTTATCCATATACTTTAGGAAGCCATTGGAGGGTTTTAAATCAGGCATGGAAGTGACATGATACAATTCATGTCTTTAAAAGATCACCGCAGCTGCTTTGTGGAGAAAGAACTGCAAGAAGGCGTGAGCTGAAGCAGAGAAACCAGGTGGGAGGCTGTTGTAGTCCACAGTTCGGGTTGGGGTGGTAGCCGTGGACATGGAGAGGAATGAATGGAATCAAGATCTTTCTTAGAGGTTGGGCTGACAAGATGTGCTATGGGTTAGACATGAAGGGAGGTGTACACATGGATGTGGAGGAGGCAGAGAGCTCCCAGACTCCCAATCTAGATAACAGATGCCAGAGGTGACGTAGATTTGGGAAAGGTGGGGAGGGAGCTGGACTTTGAGCATGAACTGAATCTTGGACACACTGAATGTCTTTGGGACGGCAGAGGTTGGGCCCACACGGCTGGGGGCAGGTATACACTGCTACCTCCTACTCGGTCAAACCTCCCAGAAAAGCTTTCTGCAGCGTCTTTTGCCCTGTTGACAGGTGCTGCCTGTGAAGGCCATTTGTACCTCAGGACTTGGATACACTAGGTCCCTGCACCTAAGAACTGATCCCTTTTTGGTTCCGGCCTACAGGCTGATGGACCATGTGCTGGCTGCTGCCATCGCTTAAAATTTTAAAAATTCTGACAGGCATTTTAAAGGAAAAGCAGTTTCCATTCACTTGTGTCCACTGAATGACTGAGCCAGGGGAGAGTGGTAGAGGGGAGAGCATGGGCTTGGAGCCAGATAACTTATAAGCTTAAAAGACTTCCCTAAGTTGTTTACCCTCCCAACCTCTCTTCTATGAATATGGGAACAATGATTTTTCCCTCATAGGTTGTTATAAGGATTAAAAAATAATGGTAAAGTGCTAGCATGGTGCTTGGCACTGAGTAAAAGCTCAATAAATGACTTATTTATAGTTATATAAAACAAAATAATTTGATGTTAGGAAGAATTAAGCCATAAACATGTTAGCCAATAAACCATTCATTCATCATACATTTATTTATTTATTTATTTTGAGACAGTCTCGCTCTGTTGCCCAGGCTAGAGTACCATGGCGTCAGCCTAGCTCACAGCAACCTCAAACTCCTGGGCTCAAGCGATCCTTCTGCCTCAGCCTCCCGAGTAGCTGGGATTACAGGCATGCGCCACCAGGCCTGGCTAATTTTTTCTATATATATTTTAGTTGTCCAGCTAATTTCTTTCTATTTTTAGTAGAGACAGGGTCTCGCTCTTGCTCAGGCTGGTTTTGAACTCCTGAGCTTAAACCATCTGCCTGCCTCGGCCTCCTAGAGTGCTAGGATTACAGGCGTGAGCTCATCATACATTTATTGCACACCTACTGTGTGCCCCAAGCACTGTGCAACATTGATAAATGAATCACACGTGGCTCTACTCTCAGGGAACTGCTGTCTGGAAGTTTCCATACTGGAGTACTCTTAAGCTAGAACAGGGATAGCAGCTACTGCCTGGGGTCTTGTAAGATGTTGAAAGAAGTTTGGATCGAAGGCACCAAAAGTCCCTCCAATATGAATTCTTAGTAAATGAGCACCAGCAGACTAGTGTAGGGCCCTGAAGTCAGAAACCCTGGAACTTGAGCTTTACTACAACTGCTTAAGAAACTAAGCATCTGTTCATGCCTCACTCCCACTGTGCCTCTGACATCCATGTTCCTGTCACCACAGGGCGGGTGATAGGAAAGTTCTACAGAGAGGATGGACTGCCTACCCCAGAACTGATGCAGGTAGAAGCCACGATCACCAAAGGCTTGGAGGCAAATAAACAGGAACTGAAGGAGAAGCAGAAGTTTCCACCATGCAATGCTGAGTGGAGCGCAACCAGGGGCAGCCGGTTCTGGTGCTCCCAAGAGAGGTAAACGGGCTTCCCTTCTGTTCCTTCCTCCTCTGTCCCAAATCAAACTTCTAGCTCATCATGTCTGCATTATTCAGTGAATGCAAGAATTGATTGTTAACCCAGAAGAACTTCTTCAAAAATACTCTGTGATAGATAATGATTCTAAACTTGGGCTGCATGTTCAATATTCTGGGGCCTTTTAAAAATTAGCGATGGTGGAACCTCTAGAAAAGTGAATGAGAATTATTAAGGTTGAGTCCCTGGGCATCTTTTCTTTTTTTTCTCCCCTCTCCCCCAAGTCCCCCAGAGACCCTGCTGAGGAAACCCTGGCCTGGGAACGAGAAGGCACAAGTCCCATTTCTTGCTTGCTTTGGCCTGTTCAGCTATCCGTGGCCTCAGTTTCCTGTTTGTCAGCACAAACCATCCCTGCCTATGGGGGGAGGAGAGGGGAGGGTACACACAGTGATGCTGCCCTGATGGGCTGTCTTAAAATCCCCACAAATTCTGGGTAATTCTAGGCAGTTAAGGCTTATGGAAAAGTCCTTTCCTGGAAGAATGAAGTGAGGTGAGCCAGCTTAGAAATGGTGCCATGGGGATTATTCCAGGTTGGTTTGGGAAGCTCAAGACTGTTTTCCTGCTTCAATCATCAGACCAGCCCGGACTCAAACTTCAGCCTGAGTCCCTCGAACCCCGTTTAGCTCTAGTAAGAGGAATAAGGAAACCAGAAACTAGATAAACCTCCCAGTACTGGGCAAACCTCTCAGCCTCAAGGGTCTCAAAGTGAGAGCTCAGCTCTCACTGAGGAGGGACAGGGAAGTCTCCACTGTCGCTAAGAGGAGAAGGGCCACGTCCCTAAGTGCTGTACAGACCCATCTTCTTCCACAGGGAGAGGCTGACCCCATTGCTTTTGAGGCTGATTTATTGTGTGGACGAGAGCAAACAGTTAAAACCACCAGCTTTCTCTAGGCCCAGCTACCGTATCTCTCACACATTTCTTCTGCCTTAATTCAGGGGAGAAGGGCAAAAATAGTAGGAAGAAAAGCCCCTTTTTTCCTGGCCACCGGTTTTGAAGAGACACAGCTTCTCCAGTGTCATTCTATCTCAAGAAAGAGGGCTGTCGGCTGGGCGCGGTGGCTCACGCCTGTAATCCTAATACTCTGGGAGGCCAAGGCAGGAGGATCATTTGAATTCAGGAGCTTGAGACCAGCCTGAGCAAGAGCAAGACCCCGTCTCTACTAAAAATAGAAAGAAATTAGCTGGGCAACTAAAAATATATAGAGAAAATTAGCCAGGCATGGTGGCGGCACATGCCTGTAGTCCCAGCTACTCGGGAGGCTGAGGCAGGAGGATTGCTTGAGCCCAGGAGTTTGGGGTTGCTGCGAGCTAGGCTGATGCCACCTACTCTAGCCTGAGCAACAGAGCGAGACTCTGTCTCAAAAAAAAAAAAAGAAAGAAAGAAAGAGGGCTGTGAGTACCTGGCCCGTCTACCTCATGGGGAGGAGCTAGGACATGGGTGAACCTTCCTGGGACACAAGCCTGAGTGCAGGTGGTCCTAGTGCCTGGTGCTCTGTAGGAGGCTACCAGGAAGCCTGTGTGCACGCAGATGCTTAACTTGACTCCCTTGGCCAGCCTGCCTCCCTCTCCCACCCTCACAGCCCTCCACTCTGACAAACCCTTCTTGCTTTCATGACTGAGTTGTTGCCCCATCCTCCCCATGAAGCCCTTTCACACCCACCCACAATGAGCTTAGGGGCCCTATCCCTCTGTCTCAGCCCAGTTTGTTGTTTTCTGTGTGTGTGTGTGTGTGTGTGTGTGTGTGTGTGTATATCTATCTCCCGTTAGACAGGAGCAATGAGCTTTAAAGGCAGGGACCAAGGCTGGAGTAGGATCACTCATGATGGGATGGATGGTGGGATGGAAGAGGGAGGCATTTTGGTACCTTATCCTTGGTCAGCTAGAAGTGGGATGGTTTCTAACTGGGTGGCAGTTTCTCTGACAGCAGGTGATCCTGATCCTAGTCACTGGAACCTATACGAGGCATCGATTCTAAGAACCTCATTCTCCTTGTGCAAGGCCTGTGAGTCCATGAGAGACTGAACTCAGTACCCTAGAATGAGTTAGGTCCCTCTTCTAGGATAGGAGGTTGGTCTGGCTGTGTTGGCCCAGAGCTGGATCCTGCCTCTCTGAAGCCTGGTGACATCAAGGACTGGACCTGTGTAGGGGACAGGACAGCTTGCAACTACACCCTGTGCCATGGGCCTCCCAGAGAAGATCCAGCTGGCCAAGGCCCGATGGGCACTAAAGGGGTAGTTACCTCAATTGCCCAGCCCCCCTCAAGTGCCCCAGACCCTAAGATCGAGACACGCCCTGTGCTGGGATGTCGTGGGGAAGGGAGAAGGGAATCGGATACAGACACTGCTTCGGATAAGCTCACGGGCCAGTGGGGGAAACCTTTCAAAACCGTTAGCACAATGCAGGGAAGTGGTGCTGCTCCTAGAAAGGGACAGGACAGGGGCCCAGGAGCACAGTGAAGGGGACCACGGACTCTTCCCTTGGCCTGAAAGTGGTGGTGCTGGTGCCGTGCGGGGGAAGCTGGAGGAAGGCAGGACAGAGCACAAAGGCTCGGGGGCTGCACACTGCAGACTGCTGCCATGGGAAAATACCAAGATAGGAAGAGGAATACTTATACTTTTTGTAAGGCCTGGCTCACTGCTTCCTCCTCTCCCCTTCAGGGAGAGACTCATGAGCTCACGCTTTTAAGAAGTCCTCTTTCCTTCTATCCTTAGTGGAGGTGTGAGCAGAGACTGGATTGGTGTCCCCAGGAAGCTGTATAAGCCAGGTGCCAAGGAGCCCCACTGCGTGTGTGTGAGAACAACTGGTCCCCCTAGTGACCACATGCCGGACAGCCCCCCGCACAGAAATCGAGGGGACTTGGACCACCCCAGCTTGGGGGAATACACAGGCTGCCCACCTCTGGCCATCACCTGCTCCTTCCCACTCTAAGCCGCTGCCCTACATGTTGATAACACACAAAAACGCCTGCCTAGAACTCGAAGAGGCCCTAGGATGGCTCCTGGCATGAAACAGGAGGGTCTAGAAGGACTCCGGCCACGCTCTGCAAATGTGGCTCACACCCCCTCACCATGGGCTCACCGTGCTGGTGACTGAGGGAGAGCGTGCAACCTGCCCAGTACTGGTCAGCCTGTTTTCACCACTGTTGTCCTGTGTCTACTTGCCGTCTTCCTTCGGAGCCCTCAGATGTTAAGGGGCACAGCTATGGCCAACTCAAAATAACTGGAGAAACAAAGAAAAAGTCTCTGAGCTCCAGCAGCTGCCTTCCCATGGACTGCATCAGCTGCCAGCGTGGGCCCTGCCCATAACACCAACCCTGTCAGGGCATCTGGAGCACGGGCAGAAAGGCGCTACGTCGTCCCCTCACGACTCTTAGCAGAAACAAGCAGACACATCCCCAAATTAGCAGCCTCAATATAACTCTGTTCTGGAGCTAAACTTGTGACCCCTGACTTTTATGACCTTCCTTGTAAGTAAGGCCTCTGCCCTAAGGCAAACTTGAAATTACAACCAAAAGGCCCACTGAGTTGATTCCAGGTGGGCCAGTACAACGAGATATGATCGTAAGTCAGGATAGGCTCATCCTGGAAATGAAAAGCTTTTGCTTATTTGGGTGCAGCAAATCCACGTGTCTCAACAAAGCAACAATTTAAAGCAAAGACTTTTCTTTAAACACCTAAAATCAGGTGTGGTGTGTTTGCAAATGGAGACGTCTGCATTTTGAGCAAAGGTAGTTTCGCAGCTCTAGGAGGTACCTGGTTAGCATAAGATCAAGGTTTTTTTCAAACAAGTCTTGCTGTTGCCCAGGCTGGTCTTGAACCCCTGGGCTGAAGGGATCCTCAGGTGTGAGCCACCATACCCTGCTCATTACCTCTTGACTTCTCAACTTGTTAAGTAGATGGCAGGAAGGAGAGTTCCCACTCCGCAGACAGTGAAGCGAAGACTGGTGCGACTACAGAGTCTTGGCTTCTCATCTGAGCCTTCACTTCAACTCCCTTTCCCACTCTCCTCAACACCTATTCTGAACATTCTCTACCCTTCCTCCTTTTTCTCTCCATCATTAATCTCACTATAGAGCTTTCCAGATTCACTGACTGGAAAATGGAGGCTGCCTCCCCTTCACTGGTGGACTCAAGGCTCCCTGCCCTGGGGCCACAGCTGTCCCTGACACCCAGGCTCTGGCTGGCAGCTTCTTTTGCCACACTAGGATCTTCCTCACCTGCCCCTCCCGTACCTTTAACCCTTCCCTGCCTGCTGGCTCTTCCCCCTCCATGTGCGCTAAGCAGCTCACTTCTCGCGCATCATAAGTAAGACACTCTCCCTCCACCCCCGTTGTCTGTAGCTACCATGTCTACTTCCTATCCCAGCCACGCCTTCTGAAAAAAACGGCTTAGACTCCCTGGCTGGGGTTTCTGCCCGTTCACTGTGCATCAGGCAGCGGCCTTCTCTCCTCGACAGCAGGGTAGATTCTGTGTTGGCAGCTCCCACAGCCACACTAAATTCTTACCTACCTTATTGTCTCTGTGGTGCTTGACACTGCCGACCATGACGTCCTTCGTGAAACCTCCACTAGGCCTTGTTCGGCTTTCCCTTTTCTCCCTCTGGCCATCCCTTCTCAGGCTCCTTGAAAGTCCCCTAGCCACCGTGAATCCCTTCCCATTAGCTCTTCTCACTCCAAATTCAGCTCCCACTTCAGCTCCCACACCTGTGTCTCTACTGCCAGCTGCTTTCCAGAGCATTTCTATAGGCACCGCACACTCTCCAGTTTTCGCATCCAATCTCCATCTTCCCTCCTGTGTTTCTTCTAGTTCTCCAAGTGAATGGCACGACCATCTACACTCAGTGCACCAAGTGAGAATCCCAGCGATCACCCACAACCCCTTCCTCTTCTCCCAGCCCATCTCCAAATCCTGGAGGTTCTACCTCCTTAATTCTCTCCTCTCCATTCCCTCTCGTCTATTCCCAGCACTCCTCTGGTTTAGGCTGTCATTTCTCACTTGGGTCACTGCAGGAGTCTAGCTGCACCCTCTCCAATCCATCCCCACACTGCTGTAAGTCACCTTTCTTGACCCCACTTAAACCTCCCCAGTGGCTTCCCGTATCTTATAAGGACCGGGTGCCGACTCTTCAGCTGCTTGGCACAGGAGGCTGTTCTTTGGTCTGTCACCCCCACGTGCACCCTCCTCTCCAGCCTCCCACCATGTCATGCCTCCAGGGCCTTGACACCAGCTGTGTCTTCTGCCTGGAATAACACCTCTTCCTCCACTCAATTGGTCCCTCTCTTATTTCTTCAATATTCTGCTCAATCAGTCCTCTCTTGGGAGCCTTCACTTTTCCTAGGTTCCCATATAGCTCTGTGCTCACTCCTTACATCCCAGTGGCTTTAACCATGAATTCCCCATCAGCCTCTCCCAGTGGACCTCAGACTCTGAGGACAGAGATTCATATCCACAGTGCCCAGCGTGTGGCAAGTGCACAGTTAGCTCTTATTTTTGGAGAGGAGACAACTGAGGCCCACAGAACTTAAAGTCACAAAGCAATGGAGCTGAGCCTAGAACTCGAGGTTCTTGACGCCTGATTCAGTGCTGTTTTCACTCTATATTTACATATGTCTCTGCCCTCCCTGGAGCAGGGACAGACAGAAAGGAGAGCTGAAATTAGGATCTTGTTCTGGAGTTCCAGACAGCTCTTACGCTCAGTTTCTGAGGTTTCTGTTAACCAGAAACAGCCCTCAACTCCAGGCTAACTGAAGACTAGTCACTGTTTTGGCCCTCCTCTAGGACCAAAATATTCAACAAATATTTACCTACTATGTGCCAGGCATCATGTTGGGGTGGGGGGTGGGTAGTGAGGCTCTTTGATCTCCAGGGGCTTACAGTATGGTGGAGGAAGACTCTAGTTAGGGCACCCAAAGGCCCATTCTTGGGGTAGCAATGCAGGGATAGTATGAGGGCCAGGCCCAGAGATGTTCAGACCCTTCTTAAAATAAAAAAGGAACAAAACAAGATACACTCAGTCATTTCAGCCAGGTGTGGGCTCTGGCCACACGTAGATGTCTGATTGATGCCAAGACCTCTGAACCTGTGTTCCAGGACGACCTCAGCTGCCTCTGGAGCCTGCGCAGTTCCTTGCTCAATAAGAATTCATTTCCTGGCCGGGCGCAGTGGCTCACGCCTGTAATCCTAACACTCTGGGAAGCCGAGAGGGGTGGATCGCTCGAGGTTAGGAGTTCGAGACCAGCCTCAGCAAGAGCAAGACCCTGCCTCTACTAAAAATAGAAAGAAATTAATTGGCCAACTAAAAATATATAGAAAAACTTAGCCGGGCATGGTGGTGCATGCCTGTAGTCCCAGCTACTCGGGAGGCTGAGGCAGAAGGATCACTCAAGCCCAGGATATTGAGGTTGCCGTGAGCTAGGCTGACGCCACGGCACTCACTCTAGCCTGGGCAACAAAGTGAGACTCTGTCTCAAAAAAAAAAAAAAAAAAAAAGAATTCATTTCCTCCTCAATGCTGGCGGCTACTTACCTTTTGGTAAAGAGCATCCCTCATACCAGGGCAAAGGATTCACTCAGCAAGAATAGATTGTCAGTTTAATGGTCCAGAGGGCTCAGCTATGAGAACCTGGTAATTGCTGAAGAAATGCCTCTCCTTTCCCTCTCCAGGAGAGGTGGCCCTGGGCAAAAGTGTGGAGGAGCAAGGCAGCGCCCCCGCCCCCCACCATGGAGGCCTAGAAAGTTCAGCACAAGCTGAACATGAGGTTAGACTTGCTAGCAAAGGGAAATGGAGAAGAAAATACAATAGTGATTGGCAACTATGATGGGCCAGGCCCTGTGCAAGGTGCTTTGTTCTCATTTAATCTCTATGCCAACCATGAGAAGTTCCTATTTTATGGCCCAGAAAAGGGGCATAAATATCCCCCCACCTCTTCAAATAGTTACAGCACCCATCATGTGACAGAGCTGAGTTTTTTTACCCAGGTCTGATCTCTCTGCCACACCAGCGAGCACGGTGTTAAAGCACAGGGTGGGCAGCCGCCCTCCAGCATCTTGAAAGAAATCTCAACATCTGCCTCTTAATTCTGAAATTCCAGTTTTCTAGAAACACAGAATGGTGAAGAGCCTGGGGATGTTTTGGTCACAGCTCAGCCACAACATAACTGCACCACGAAGAGAGCCTTACCAGACCGCTGCCCGGTCTTGTGCGTGCTTCGCTCTAGAGCAAAGCTGTGCTCTGGAAGCTGACCCGGGGGCAGGTTGGGACTGTGCCTGGTCAGAAGTCTGCAGGTGCTCCTCAGAGGAGGGCGACCCTGGGCAGAACCCCACTCTTCAGAGCACGTCCTACTGATTCTTCCAAGTGGGTGGCAGGCATTGCTGCCATCAGCCCTCATCAGAGAGGCCCTGGGTGTGCACACCAGAATCTGGGTGCTTGGGTGAGAGGAAGGACATGTTACTGATTACTGATTGCCTTCCTCCAGGCAACCCTGTGAGCTAGGAAGGACCATGTCACCTCCACTGTAGAGATAAGGAAACTAAGGCATAGAATTATGAAACTTGCCCAGTAGTAACAGCCAATGAAAAAGCAGAACAAAAACCCAGTGCTTTTCCCTGGCTGGTCAAAAATGTGAAAGTTAACATAAGCCTGGTTACTGTTTGTGCTACACATAGCACGACCAGTGCCAGATTGGTTAACACTGCTCACCTCAAGGGTGGCTACTGGGATTACTTGGAATTGTTGTGGAACGTCTTAACAGTACCCATTGACTATGAGAGAAAAGCCACCAGAGAATGAGATGTATCATCACAGCTGGTCTGACCTAGGAGTAAGCAAAATGGAAGCCAGGTAAAGAAAGAGTATGAGGCCGGGCGTGGTGGCCCACGCCTGTAATTCTAGCACTCTGAGAGGCCGAGGCGAGTGGATCCCTCAAGGTCAGGAGTTCGAAACCAGCCTGAGCAAGAGCGAGACCCCGTCTCTACTAAAAAAATAGAAAGAAATTGATTGGCCAACTAAAAATATATAGAAAAAATTAGCCGGGCATGGTGGTGTGTGCCTGTAGTCCCAGCTACTCGGAAGGCTGAGGCAGGAGGATCACCTGAGCCCAGGAGTTTGAGGTTGCTGTGAGCTAGGCTGACGCCACGGCACTCTAGCCCGGGCAACAGAGTGAGACTCTGTCTCAAAAAAAAAAAAAAAAAAAAGAAAGAAAGAAAGAAGGAGAGTATGTTAGTTCAAGGAAGTGTGAGGGCTAAGTGAGCTGCTAGATTTGTATGATTTGTACAGGGACTTTATGGATCACTGGATTTTAATTTGTAAGACCCTAAACTTTCTTTAGTATTACCTAAAGCCCACAGTGCCAGTCCTCTCTTCAAACCTCGGCCAACAGGAAGCTTACGAGGGGATCCTCTTGAGTTGCTCCTGAAAAATGGAGTCAGGGAGGGAATTCCAGGCTCCTCTGGAGAAGTTGAGTAGGGCCAGGTGACTGAGCTGGTGCATCTGTGATCACATATGTTGCCAAGAGCACAGTAAGTTCAGGTAGCTACTCAATTTGCCTAAAACAGCCACTTTTTGACTGCTGTCAACAGTGTATTTCTGGAAAATGTTGGAATTCAAACTTTCCTAGAGGGTAGGCTGGTAAAGAAATTTATTCACATGTCAGGAGTTTTTTAATTTGTTTGTTTTTAATGCTTATTGGTACCTCTGTATTAGAAGTAACTACAAATGTCTTATTAAAGTTTCCACTTTAAATGCACAATTTTACTTCATTTTATTATAAGGAACTGTTACAGAAAATGCAAATATCAGTATTTGAAAAATACATTCCATTACACGGACTCCAAAGAAACAATGCTGATAAGCGCCATGGTCCTATATGATGCCATCACCCCACACTGAGCACCACCACAAATGGTTTGGAAGCCAAGGTGATCGACCCAAATGTGTGCCTGCAATTTCCGCCCAGCTACTGCCCTTCCCTTGGTCTCACAGAGGAATGTCCTGGTAACAGCCAACTCACACATCTGCCAAAAAAGGGCAAGTCGTTAAGTTGAACAGTCCCAACTCAAGACTCCCTAGCTGCAAAAAACCAATGTCATCAGTTGTAACGGGTTAATATATTATTTATGCCACACAAAAAAGGAACTGTACAGGTAATGATCTTCCAAAGAAAGTCTTTAAGGCATCTAAAACTTCTGGGAATTTTAAGTGTTTAGTTGATGTCTTGTCAGACTGTTAGCTCTTCACTAAGTTACTTCCACAAAGTGAGAATGTGGCTTCCAAATCCCTTTGGCAAGTTGTTTCCCCTCCGCTTCCTCCTCCCCCAGCTGGGAGTGGGAAGCTTTGGTGCTTCAGGTAGTTCTTCAGGGGCTTGTCCTGAGGGAAGCACGTGTGTCTGTCATGAAAGCATTACATTTACTTGTTCATGCTACTGTCACTTGGGAAGTTAGTTTGCCTTTCAGGTCTAAGCATTACATAGTTCAGAAGTGTTCTTTTTCTCTGGATAAAGGAAACTTAGATGAAGTTCAAGGCTCTCCCCTCTCCCAAGACTTTCCCTCCTCTCCATGCCTATAGACAAGATTAGTGCCGCAATGGTTCGATGCAATAGGTTGGGGCATGAGTTGGGAAGAATGGTAACACCACATGCACACTGAGCTCCACGCAGGGGCCCATTCAGGGAGAAGACTGAGGAAGCTGAACAGGGTGGTCAGAAATGACTCAGGGCTCTGAGGTAGAGGACTAAAGGTCACGTGGACCCCACTCCTTGGAGAGAATGTGGCAGGTGAACTGAGCAATCTAATCCAGCCTTGACTAAATTTGTAATTAGGGTTGACAGTGCACAGGCACAGAACTCTAAATGGAACACATGTTCTAATACATCATTCAATGAAACACCTCTAAAGAGACAACTGAAAGTTAAAAAGTCCTAAGTGTAGGCACTTAAGTTTGTGGGAAATTTCTGTGTTAGAGGATCATAGCAAATTAGTTTAAGCCATTCAATTTATAATATGTATAGTACATGGTTTGTACCTTCGTCTTAAAAGCAAAAAAGAAGACTGTTGAGAATACGCTGTATAATGATACATCTGGTGATGACAGAGAGGCAGTGAAAAAGCTAATTCAGCATAACAAGGTTGACTGATGCAGCAAATTAGGTTTCAGTAAAGTTTATTCTTCCTGCTCTACTCATTCACAATTGGCAACTTTCTGAATGAATAAAATTAAGTTTTTCCGACTAGTACTTAAACTAGAGATTAAAATTTAACACGAACAGCTAGGCAGTTTTGTATTCAAGTCTCGACAGCATGGAGAGCACAAAAGGGACTCAGAGCATGCCTCGCCCTGGCCAGGGCAGTGTGTGTTGGAGTCCTACTAGGGCAGCTACCACTCAAAGAACCTGTTGAGTGCGGCCCAGTGAACATCAGCATGGTCAGGGAGATTTCCTAAGATTGGAAAGATGATTCTTCTATATCTACATGAATGCACCCTGAAGCTAATGTAGAACTAAAAAAATGTACCCCCAATCCATGGCTGGTCAGTACCACTGTTATCCCTGGACTCTGTGAAGAAACAGAAGCTTGAATCAACATATTTTAAACATGATCTTAAGATTTTAAGAGCAATTACAGGTAAGACTGTGATTGAAATTGGTATGGTAGGCAAGGGCAGAACAATCGGTCTCATCCCTGATTGAATTCTCATCCTCCCCTCTCCACTATGAATGTTAAAAAAACAAGTATCAATGTACCGACCACCTCAATTCATATCTGAACCATGATTATCTTACTTTCTAATTAAAGAATCAAGCTACCTAACTAAGCCCTGCTTCCTTGTGGCCCTTTTCAGGCAATAGAAAATGGAAACTGACCACATGCCTCACATGGTCAAATGGTTGCCAAGACTAGTTGGATTTTTCTATAAAAATTCTATATGAAATATGTCACAGACCAGGGGACAGAGGAACTCTTCTAATTAAGTTTTTCTTTTAAACATTGTGCACAAGCTCATATTAACATAGAAGCATATATATCTTATAAATCACAGAAGTATTTAAAAAAAAAAGTAGCACTCCGGTTTATCAGCTCATTTTACACACATATATAGGCAGTAGAATGTATAAATCTACAGCAACAGAGAGGACATACCACTATCCAAAAAAGAAACAAACAAACAAAAAAACAGGGTGTTGCAAAAAAAATATTTAGTCCCTTTTACACATATATCCATACTTCATTAATGCAAAAAATGTAGTGGTTATTAAAACGTTTGGAAAAATCAGTATGTTATGATTGAGATTGTTAATCTCTGAGTATAACTGTGTAACACATATTGTTCATCTCAGAGTTGTTTTTTAAAAAGCAGTGGTAAAAGTTTCTCTTTAAATGTGCATTTTTAAAAAACTGGCCAAACCTTCAAAAAGAAAAGAAGTTTAACACCTCAAGGTTACTATGTGTACTAGCAGCGACCAAGGCCCCATGAGTTCTGGCGGCCTCATTCAGCACGCAAGCCAGAGCCTTCCAGGACGGGGCTGCACTCACTAGGCCAGGGCCTTCGGCTACTGGCCCCTATGGGGTAGGGCAAGCTACACAGAAATGAGGCCAACGGCATCACAGCATGACTAGGAAAAGGTTTCGGCAAGAAGCGTTTGTGTCAAGGAGATAGGACCTGCTGTCCTGAGGCTGGAGATGCCCGGGGGCTGTTGTCGGATGGCCTGTATGACTCGCTCGCCCTAAAAGACACTCTGTAGTTTTTCCTTTAAGATTAGTGTGAGCTGAGGTCCAGTCATAGCTCATCATTAGAATCACTGATGCAAGGATGTGTGGGGGTATTTTTGAATATGGATTTTTAAATTGGAATCACCAATAATGCAGCTATATAAAAAGTGCAGCACAATAAAAGTGCATTTTCCCCACCACTCTCTCGTGGCAGAGTGACTGAGGACTCCACAGACAGGACGCAGCAAGACGAGAGAATGAGACGGCTGCTAGGAGGTGTCAAGCTGCCAAACTGCACTCCTGACACCTCAGTAGCATGAACACTGGTAAAGCTTTCAGTTGTTAAGGCCACGATTTTTCAGCTCTCATCTTTGAACCCTGTTTAGAAAGATTTCACCTTTTTAAAAGGGGTAGCTCACTAAAAATACAGCTTAGCTTAAAAAAAAAAAAAGACTTCAGGGCAAGAGGATCCTATTATCTTTATGAAAACACTGTGCAGAAAAGCACACAGCCACTTCCCCTAGAGTAAAGCCAGCTCTCGTTAAGCAGCCAGCTTCCTACTCTGTGAGGCTCTGCTTCGTAAGTCAGCCCAGGCAGGAAGACTTCATGAATGCTCTGAGATGGACACTAAACTACTAGAAGGGAAAATGGTTCTCAAAGTGTCCTTGTATGTTGTTAGCAGAATGGGGTCTAATTCCTAATCACATTTACCACTTCGGCTAAATGGCCTGTTCCAATTAGTTAGACATCTAGTGAAATCGATCACAGTCTGACACACACAATCATACGGAATCATTTGAAATGGGATCTATCACATCATGGTCCTTAATTGTTCCAGTCTATTGCTGCAGGAAGACGACCGCTAGCTCCTGCTCTGGGTGGGGGCAGGCTGGTGAGCAGAGCAGCTGCTGGGGAAGTGACTGGGGACGTGGCCTGGACCCTCCTGGGGGCTCACTAAGAGACCCCACCCAGAGTCAGTACATCAAAGCAAATGTTGCAAACTCTCACAGGCTTGTTCAGATCAAACTTTATAATAGGAATCTCCTTGGTCGAGCATTTATGGCAAAGAAGACGTCCGCAGTGACGACTGTGGAAGCAAAGAAAAGAAGGATGAGAGGAATACTAAAGAGCAGGTGGCTTCCTGGCATGTGAGTACAGCCACAATAGTGCCCTTGGCCAGCAAGGCCAGCCTGTGACTAGTACTCTATGGTCAACTCTGCCACCACCTGCCAACCAAGCTACAATAATTCATGTATAGCTTTTAGTCCATTAAAACAAAATTCTAGCCAATAATTAAGTTAAACTGATACTGAAGAAGGTCTTTTCTTTTTAAAAGATCCAGAGCAGCTCAGCACTAGCAAAAGAACTGTCTTGCTTTAATGGGAAAAGCTCCTTGGTTCTTGGCACACTGAGGGCAATAACTCATCTCAGCTTTGCTGCAAGCTGGAGACCCAGGGAAGATGACACAAGGCCTAACGGGCTGCCTCAGACCTGTGCGCCCTCAGCTTCCACCAGGAGAGCCACCAGTCCGTGTGCTTCTTGCATATCTATTCCTCAGTAGGACCCTTGGGTATGCTCAGTCCTGTCATTTCACCCCTCCATTTGGTCAAGGTTTGCCCAGAAGACTGCAGGGCCCTGGCAGGCTCATGGCTTATCGTGGAAAAGGGGAGAAGCAATAACATCAGAAGTCCCCTCACTCCTCTGGCAAGTGCTGACGGGGGTCTTACCAGTGATGTTTGCGAGTTGTGACTCCAAACTTGGCAGTGCACTCGTAGCAGTTGGAGCCATCACACCAGGGGGGCTCCTTAGACAGCATATCTGTAAGACACACAGGATGAGATTAGTTCCTGTCAAACAGTGACTGTGCCAGGCATAACTCGGAGCTTAGAGGGAGCAGGGAAACAGACCAATCAATACAGCAGCACACTGCAGCGTGACATGAAGGATGAAGGAGCAATATATTCTAACTGGCTCAGGAAAAGCTTCACAGACGAGACCATGGAGAATCAGTATTTGCCAGACTGGCTGGGGGGAAAGGCAATAGTGTTAGGGTCGTGAACAAGCACAGTGTCTGTGGGGGAAATACGTGCAGTCGGGGAGGGCTGGGTAGGGTAAGGGATGGTAGGGAGGGAGCAGAGACCACACAGCTAGAAATGCTGGCCAGGGCCAAATGGTCAGGGCAACATAGAGGATGGACCAAGCACAAGGGACACTGAGGAAGCAGAATGTGTCAGATTTGGTGACTGAACAGAAGTGTGGGATATGGGAAGGCGGCAGGGGGCAGGAGTGAGACAAAGGCTTCTGGATGGAGTGCCTGAGTCTGTGGTGAGACCACTGGCAGAGAACAGACCTACAAGAAAGAACTAGAGCCCTTTTTTATAGAGTTCAGTCTTCACATTTAGGTTGGGAATTATCAGTGTAGACAAGAACAACAATCACCAGGATTTATTTACTGAACTCTGACTCTGCCAGGCACTGTTCTCACGGCTCCATATGAAGAAGTAGACCGAGCTCATGGGGAGGGAGCAGCACACGAATCAGTCACTTCCGAGCACCTTCTACACACCAGCACTGTGACGGGCACCAGTGCTGGCCTCTCACAAGGCTGACCTTAAACCTCATTATGTATTGAAAAAATTATAAAAAAGAAAAAAAATTAAACAAGTGCATGGCATAGGGAAAATTAAAGTAGACTAGACACCACAAACAATGCTTTAATGCTGGCTCTGCCAAAAACCAGCTTTGTGACCTTGGGCAAGGTAACTACACTGAGATCACATAGCTACCAAGTATTTTTGAGCTTGTTTCTCTGCCCGTGTGTCTCCACTGTGGGTGATGACACAGCGCAGGCACTCAAGGCATTCTCACTCTTTCCACCACCTCAGTGGGGAAGAACACAGACTCACAAATGTGAAATTATGAAGAGTGAAGTGCTTCTCTCCACAAGGGGAACACAGAGAAGGAAGAGTAAGTGGGGAAGGCCATTTTGAAGACTATAGGGAATCTGAGTCGGCCTAACAGCCAGGAGACAAGGGAAGGTGACTTGCCTGGAGCTTGTGGGTTTCTGGAAGGTTTAGGGCAAGTAGGAATCTGACAGGGGTTCCAAGGCAGGGCATTGTGAAAAGAGACTGTGACCCTCCCGATACTGCTCCAAGGCCCTTCACACCACTCACAGAAATAGTCCTTTATGGTGCTTGGAAACTACTGGTTCAGACAGTACAGTAAGTCATTATAAGATTTAAAGATCACAAATACATCTAGATAATCCACACTGTAACAATGCTTGTATTGAAAGAGCAAAAGTAGGCCACTCACCTAATAGTCTAAACAGAAGTTGCTTGGTGGCAACCTGGTAGTTGAAAATGTTGATGCCTTGGTTATTATTCACCCCAAGGCGAGCCCCAGATCGGACAATGGCACGGCACAAGTTGGCATTCCCTTTCATGTATGCTAAGAGCAGCACTGGAAAACAAAAACACAGGTAGGGCTGCTTCCCACCTGGCCCCGGCCTGGCACTGCCAAAGGGTGGGCAGAGGACAGCTGAGGGCAGGACAGATTGCTGACAGGACATTTGTTAGGAAAGTCCCCACAGACACACAGGGGCCCCAGATACGACCTCCATGGAGGATCGGCAGCCCCTCCTAATAAAGGATCTGGCCACGAGCCAAGGATTCTAGAGCAGCTACAGTTCCAGAGACACGGTCTTTCCCATGTAGAGCTTTGGCTACAACAGAAGTGAGGTAATACGTAGGTAGGTAGGGATCCAACACTGAAGGAAAGCATACTGTTGTCTCAACTGCCTTCCTCTGGCATGAAACAAAGGTTTTACCAGAGGACAAAGATCTTTTCACACAATGTAACTGTGTCTAAAGACCTGTCAGTTGTATACATATGGAGAAAAAAAAATATCAGCATGGGGAATATACTCCAGAAAGTTCTTCTGTCCCATGGAGCCTCTCCTCTCTGCAGGGGCAGACCCAGTGGAACCCAGACTCTGTCCAGGCCATCCTGCTGGCCTTCCCCACCAACAATTACAGCTAACAGCAGCTCCTCTTGACTTACCTTACCAGACAATTTATTTAAATTCTTTCATTTAACTCTCACAACGATCCAATAAGATGAGGGTTATTATTTTCATTACTGAATGAGGAAACAGGCATAGAGAGGGGAGAAAATTTACCTAGTCACCATGCTAGGACAGGACAGAGCTAGGCATGTGAACCCAGGTCTCTGTAAATCAGAAGCCTAGACATGACGCCCCTCCGTGCCTGCCTGCTCACCTGCTCCTGGCAATGACTCCCAGTGAGGATATGGTGGGTCCAGCAGCTCACCCCCAGGGCCTGACTCCTCTGAAACTCAGACCCATCACTGCCAGCTTAAAAGACACATTCATCACTGCTAAATTTGACTGGCTTAAAAAAAAATTAAAATAAAGAAGAAAAAAAAAACAAAAACAAAAAACACATTCATGTATCAACCTCTTCCCAAGGCTAAGAACTGGTGACAAAATATTTTGTCCCAAGCTAAGGTTCAGAGTACCCTGTGGTGACTGCGTTTCTGCCAAAGGCCACAGAAGCTCCGGCATAAGGGTGCGTGAATGGGAATGCAGCAGCCACAGAGGGGCTCGGAGAGCTCTGCGCTGGGATGAGAGAGCTGGTTTTCATTCTGGTTTTTCTTGAGTCTTTGTTTCCTTACCTGAAAAATGGGGCTACATCTATGTACTCTGCTTACCTTATCGGATTGTGAGAATTCAACAAGAAAATGAATGCAAAAATACGTCAAAAAGCTCTGAAAGCTACACAAATGAACACAGTGATAGCGGGTAGCTACAGCAAACCACAGGAGAGGGCTATTTATTAATCCTCTTGATAAGAAGGTGTCTCATGTATCTGTATATAATTTGCCACTTTTTCAAAGCACGTCAACACATACTGTAGCACATTTCCTTCTTCTGAAGCCTGTGAGGTGCTTACATTTTATATCTCTGCTGGAATTTAGAAGCTTGGGTAGGGCCATAGTTGGCCAGATAAAAGGGATATAAAAACAAGTAGGCAGACTGTTTGGACACGGGTATGACTTTGGAGCACTAGATATACTTCAGATGTGATTATGCCTAAATGACACTCAAAATTACACCACGGGGTTTTGTGGCAGATGGTTAAGAGAGCCCAGCCAAAATGCCTTGAGCTGAATGCCCTCAGATAATGACATGAGTGCCTGGGCTTTTGCTTTTCCAGAAAGCGAAGTGTGTAGGAGAGATAGGACACACGGACACCTTATTACATACCTGTGTTGCCTTCTGCATCTGGTTTATCTAGAGGATACTCGGGCATGCACTCTAGGAAGAGTTCAAAGATGGCTGCTGCGTTCTCTTTGCCATACTGTCCCAAAATATGCAGTGGTGACTGACCTCTGATAAAGCAAGTCGGAAAAGTTAGCTATGTATCTGCCAAGGCCATCGTACACAAAAGAAATGGAATTTTCTGAACTCTGAGATCCTGGATAACCTAAAGAAGACATAACAGGTCACAAAAGTTTTTCTAAAAAGTAGTTTTTTGGGTTTTTGTTTTGAGACAGGGTCTCACTCTGTTGCCCAGGCTGCAGTGCAGTCATCATAGGTCACTGCAAGCTCCAACTCCTGGGCTGAAGCCTCCTGCCTCAGCCTCCCAAGTAGCTGGGACTACAGGCACCTGCCACCATGCCCAGCTAATTTTTCTATTTTTTATAGAGACGGGGTCTCATTCTTGCTCAGGCTGATCTTGAACCCCTGGCCTCAAGCAATCCTCCGCCTTGGCCTCCCAATGTGCTAGGATTACAGGTATGAGCCACCATGCCCAACCTAAAAAGGAGTTTTTATAAAAACAGAAATACCAGGGGACCAAAAACTGTTCAAGTGCCCCGGCAGCCAATTCTGCAGTGTACAGCTGAGGGACAATGGGAGGCACCACTAGCTCTAAGTGGCAGGCCAGGTGCCATGGAGCCCTGGTCCCTGCTTTGACCTCACACACTCACCTCAGATTAAAAGCTTCAGCGTCCACTGTGCACTCTGTCAGGAGAACCCGGATGTTGTTGAGCCGACCATGCATGACAGCCAGATGAAGAGCTGGGGAGTAAATCCTCTTACTGTACAAGCCGAGGGGCACACACAGAAAAATCTCAACTCCTCCTCACCCTCGCAAACCTCCCTGTAAATGGGACCCAACCACAGCAGCGACTGGCCATGCACCAAGCCATCCTTTCTGTCTTCACCGCCCCCAACAAGGAGTCACAAATGCAATCTCATGAGCCTTTGCCTTCTGTTTCAGCAGTTATCCAAAGGTGAGACCGAATAGTTTCCCAAGAAGCCACTTTAGGCTTCCAGGGCTACCCAATCAGATGGGGAGGCTGCCCAAGGCCTGATCAGTAGCAGGTCGGATGCCCTGCCCAGAGCACTTTCTGCCACAGCTCTGCTCCAGTAAAAGCCAACCTCTCCAAGGAAGAACAGACCCAAGGACGCAGTGCACCTCCACCTAGAATGAGGGGATTGCTTGAGGCACCCAGCACTGGACACAGAGGAATGACTAGGAATTACCATTATTTCCATTCTCATCCACAGCAGCAAAGTCCACTCCATTCTCCAGGAGGACTGAGCAGATGGTAGGCAGGTCCTGCTGAGCAGCGAGATGGAGGGCAGTCTGGCGATGCTTGGTTAATTCATTCACTTTGGCTCCTGCAAGAAGCTGTTGAAGTTGATTATATGAGCAGCCTCTCTACCACAATCAAGGTCCCACTTATGGGGGCAAACCTGTCTGTCTTCTGATATCCACAGAGACTGATAGTCTGCCTAATGGCAAAGCTGGAGCATGAGGGCCTCACACACACTCCTGGTGAGCAGAAACCAGCAAAACCTGTGCCAAGGACAAACCAGCAACTATCTATCAAAATGTTAAACAAGGCCAGGTGTGGTGGCTCAAGCCTATAATCCTATAGGAAGCTGAGGTGGGAGGACCCCTTGAGGTCAGCAATTTGAGACCAGCCTGTACAATATAGTGAGACCCTTTCTCAACAAAAAATACAAAAATTAGCCAGGTGCCGTGGCATGCGTCTGTAGTCCCAAATACACAGGAGGCCAAGGCAGGCAGATCACTTGAGCCCAGAAGTTTAAGGTTGCAGTGAGCTATGATGATGTCACTGCACTCTAAGCCAGGCAATAGATCGAGACCTTGTCTCGGAAAAAAAATGTTAAACAGACATTCTTTGGGACACAAAAATTCTACTTCTAAAACTCTAGCATATGAAAACTGCCCAAGACTGTAGTGATGTTCACTGTACTATATAAGGATGTCCACTGCTTGTACTAGTAAAACCTGATGGCAAAAAGGGTTTGTTTATAAAAATTATAATATATACAAACAATAGAATAGGTAGCCTTTAAGATGGTAAATATTTATGGATTAATATGGAAAGATGTCAATGATATAAGTTTTTAAAAACCCTGCAAGTTAGAATATGATTCCATCTGGAGATAAAGAGCCATGTATACACATACGCATGCACACGCACATACACACAAACATACACACACTCTGAAGCACATATACCAAACTCAGAGAAGAGTTGGGAATGAAAGGGAGATGCTGTTTTATGTCCTTATGTGCTTTAAATTTTTCCACAATGAGCACATACTATTTTTGTATTATTTTTTAAAAGAAAGAACACAAAGAAATACAGAATCAAAGGCAGGAAGGACCTTTAAATAATATTTTGTTTATTCATTTAGCATTTGAAGTTCATTCATTGTCCTCTTTCTGATAGTTTCAAGGACAGCTGCTATTAACAGAAAATACTCTGTAGTTTAGTCACAGCCGTTTGCCTCTCCTGAGGCTTGAAGCTACCCCTGGTTCCTCCATCTGTGTGTACAAGCACCTGCCTCTCGGAGAATCTAAGCACCGGTTAGCTGCTCTGGTTCTGACACTAACCTCTAAGTCCCAGCCTCCCCAGAACTCTGCGCACCCACTCAAATTACTCATAGATGAGATATACCGTCAGTGGATATGGGACACACCAGACAGGAGATACCATAGAGGGATAGTCATGGTCACTAGTGCTGTTCTAGGGATCGTAGCTAACCCCAATGTTGGCTAACTAGGGGGAAGGAGATTGTAAGGCATTGTTTCAGTGTGAACAGGTTCAAACATTATGCTGAACCAATTCAAAGAGGAAGGAACACATGGACATTGGTTGGAAGATCAGCTGTTTCTAGGCACTTCTATCACCTGTGAGATCAGGCCTTAGTAAGGCAAGGGCATGAACTTGATAAATGACCTCAAACCTCCCTAGGCTCTCAGGAAGCAGAAAGACTGATGAACATGAGACCAGATTCCCTACGACTCCAAGGCCCTTCTCCGCCCCCTTGGCTGCTTGTCCCATGACCAGTCTGTGCCTGGCACCCTCAGACCCACCTCCTCAATCCTTCTCCATGCCATTCTTCACTGCCACTGCCTCCCCTTGGTGTCTTCACTGGTGATCACTTGCACATCTGTACAACTCAGCCCCAAGGCATCTTTTTTTTT
>VBSM01003203.1:705368-722336 GCA_008086735.1 Cheirogaleus medius
CTCTAGCCTGGGCAACAGAGTGAGACTCTGTCTCAAAAAAAATGAATAAATAAATAAATAAAATAAAATATTGAGCTGCTATGATGACAAGTGGGTTCCAACTGTGGTTAGTGACTCAGGTGGCTTAACTGCCCTTCAGGGCCTCCCATGCCACTGTCCCAAAGACAAGCAGCCTGTTCTTAGATTCTAAACTACAAGGAGTCCTCAACTAAATATTTCTGAGAAGGGGCAAAAGGAACACAATAAATACTGACAAATTTGAAGGGTTGTGCTATGAAAGAAGATAGCAAAACCAGGCACCAGGGCTCACACCTGTAATCCCAGCACTTTGGAAGGCTGAGGTGGGAGGGTCATTTGACGCCAGGAATTTGAGACCTGGGCAACATAGCAAGACACTGTCTCTACAAAAAATAAAATAATCAGGTGGGCATGGTGGGGTACGGGTAGGGCACATCTGTGGTCCTAGCTACTTGGGAAGCTGAGGCAGAAGGATTGCTTTAGCCCAGGAGCTCAAGGCTAAAGTGAGCTACAATTGTGCCACTGCACTCTAGCCTAGGTGACAGAGCAAGACCCTGTCTCACCAAAAAAAAAAAAGATAGCAAGCTGTGCAGATAAAGAGCTATCTAAAGTGGATACAAAAAGGTGTAATTGACTCTGACAATATGTACATTTATTATGTATCAATAAAAAACAAATATATAAAAGAAGGTAAAATTGGGTTTAATATAGAGAATTTTCTAACAATTAGACCCCACAGAAATATTAATAAAACAGATTGCATTGAGTTGGTGTGCTCCTCTTCTTCAAACTATCCAGGTAACTCTAAGAAATGCTGGAAGAAGTTTCTCTTGGAGAAGCTGGTTTAGATGACCATTCTTATTCCTTCCAATATGAAGAGAATAGAAATTGCTTAGAAATTCAAAGACTTCAGCTACTCAGGATGGAAATGTTTTCCCCAAACGCCTCTGGCCTTAGTAGTGACGCTACTACTATAAATCAACATCTGTGACTTCAATAAAAATCAGATTGGATAATGCCAAAGTAAAGACTTCAATAAAAATCAGACTGGATAATGCCAAAGTAAAGAATATTAAGTCTCTGTATATAGTTATGTGCTACTGTAAAATAACCTTCTGGGAATAGTGCTAAGGGTGTGCCTTAATCCATCTGTTCCCCAACTTACCTGCCCTTGCTGTCCTGCATGTTGGGGTTGGCACCAGCCTGCAAGAGGGCCTCTGCAATCTGTGCCATCTCAGACATCACATCTGCTGAATGTTTCTTTGAACTGTACAATGCCACAAGGTGCAATGGTGTCTCCTGAGCACCCAACGTAGCAGCATTGACCAAGGCTCCATTCTTAATGAGGAAAGTGGCAGCAAAGAGATCTCCTTGAAAAGAAATAACAGAAGAAAGAGTAACATATGACACACAGGGCAAGCTATTCTGGCCAGTGCTTCCTCAAAAGGCAGCAGTCAATAACTGCAAACAAAGAAAAGAGACAACTGGATGTGGCTGAAGGGAACCTCTTGGGATATCTGTAAGCGGAAACTCATCATCCAGATCATAGAGTTACATGGTCTAAGTCAAAGGCTTTGTGCAATTTTTGATTGCCTGTTATCATCTGTCCTACCCCCGCACCACAGTATCTCTTTCCAGTTTAAGAATACTAGGTTTCTATCTTTCGAAGGCCTTCCAGGATTCCTCCCCAAGACAATTTATCTCTCTCCCCCACAGCCTGTACCTAAGCAACACTTACCCCTAATCTGCTGCATTTGTATACAGTTTCCTGTTCAGAGCAAGCCTATGTCTGATTTATTTATTATAAAGTTATTTTTCTTTTTAGTTTTGCAATCTCATCACATATAAATATAACAACAAGAAGTTTACAGGTAAATATATGAACAGAGAATCTGTACATATTACTATTTATCAAAATTTTACATGGCAAAAAACTTGGTTATAAACACAAAATATTTTTCTAAATCTCTTCCACTGCCTTAACTCTTAGCATATTATAGGTAGAAGAGTCTACTGAGGACTATTTACAAATATCAAACTAAAACTGAATAACTTACATAAAATTCATTACTTTTAATAGCTCAATTTACCATCTTTGACTATTCATGCTCTGTATGAGGCAAAAAAAATTAACTTGACATGTTGACAAAGACCAAGAATTTAAGTTTAAGATATTAAAGGTACACATTTATGAAAATATTTTTTCATATACCAGTAAAGTGAAGCTAACTCTAGATTGGTTCCACAAATAAATGTTTAAATTCAGAACTAAGAAATCTGACAAGAGGCCATTTAATGTTAAAAATACTTGTGAAAAAGCTCACATCACCGCCTGAGCTCTGCCTCCTGTCAGAACAGCAGTGGCATTAGATTCTCACAGGACCACAACCCCTACTGTAAACTGCAAATGCGAAGGATCTAGGTTGCGCACTCCTTATGAGAATCTAAAGCCTGATGATCTAGGTGGAGCTGAGGTGGTGATGCTAGCACTGGGGAGCAGCTGCAAATACAGATTATCATTAGCAGAAAGGTTTGACTGCACAATAAATATGATGTGCTTGAATCATCCTGCAACCACCCCTCACCCTAGCCCCACCCCCAACTCATGAAAAACTGTCTTCCATGAAACCAGTTCCTGGTGCCAAAAAGGTTGGGGACCACTGCAGACATTTCAGGCACTCCACCTAGCTGGTGGGGTGCTCTCAGTGGCCTCCAGGTGGCACCAATTAGCTCACACCCGGAAAGTCTTTCAAAGGTTCAGTTAACAGCTTCCAAATCAAACTCATCCTCAACTTAACAGCCCACATGTGTGTAACTCTGACGGGTGTCACATCTAAGTTATCCCAAGAGCTCATCTGAGATTCAGAAGTACTTTCTGCAGATTTGGTTTCCTCTTCACCAAGGTCTACAGGATGAATTTCTTGCAAATCACATGCTTCTTCAGCTGGATCCTCAAGATACAGAACAACCTCCCAGACTTTGATTTGTTGTTCCCTTGATCACTGACTATACTTCTTAAATGTGTTGGTGGTCTTAGGGTGAATGCCAGGTTGTTGAAGGTGACTTGGAACTTCTTTAATATTAATATATTGATTATAGGCAATAGTGTTCTTTCCATAGTCAATCTGCTTTTGTCTTTGAATCAGGATACTTTGATCTGTTTCTAATTCTGTTTGAATTGTGGATGCAGATACCTTTGAATCACACCTTCTTCCTCTTTTTTATTTAAAAGATGGAGTCTCACTCATTCTGTTGCTCAGGCTGGAGTGCAATGGCTTGATCATAGTTTATTGAAGCCTCCAACTCCTAGGCTCAAGTGTCCTCCCAAGCTGGTACTAAAGGGGTGTACCACCACACCTGGCTAGTTTTTTTAATCATTTCTATAGAGACAGGGTCTCACTAGGTTGCCCAGGCTGGTCTCTATCTCCTGGACTCAGCCATCCTTCCCACCTTGGTCTCCCAAAGTGTTGGATTACAGGTATAAGCCACAGTACCCAGCTGAATCACAACTTCTAGATGATGATTTTCTCTCTCACAAAGTCATTTATAAGAAATTTTCTTTTATATCTTGCAATATCATTTCATCTTCTTCAACTACATTCCACAGTCTGAGCATCTTAAAATGGGGTTTCAGGAGTGGCAAAAAGCTCTCTCAATCTGTTGTCTGTATTCCTATTCTTATTTTCATTTGAATATATGGGTTTCATCTGGTCCTCAGTGAACATAGAATTTCAAAATCATCTGGTTTTCAATACTTCCCATCTGCTCTATACTTTCCTCCAAGGGACCATCTTGCTAGAGAATGTGAGCTCTCGCACTGGAGCAGCTAGACAGCCTCAGATACTGACTGGCCCCTCAGATGCTAAACTGGCCCATGTCTGGGTTTCTTTTTTCCTGGATCTACCACTGACTTATACAAAACAGGCTGGCTCTAATTTGAATCAATTATGACTGCAGGTAACTTAAAACTTCTTCAACCAGCCCCCTCTCCTGAAATATTTTCATACTTCTGCTCCCATTTGGGGACAGGGAGTGGAGTGAGAAATGTGGGGTGAAGAAGGGTACAATCTTCACCAATATCAGGTGCAAAGGGCCAAAGCATAGATTTGTTTACAATAGGATGTCAGTAAAGCACTGAAAGCAATAGGTAAGATGCATACTGGGGACAAGGCTGAGTCAGGCCTTTGCTATCCATTTATATAACACATATACATAGTAGGGCCCTAATGTGTAGCATGAACAAACCCCACAAAGATTCAGTCTAGGAAAGAATACATATATTTAAAAAATATATATTAGCAATAGAACAAAATATCTTAGAGAAAGCCACTTACATTCTGGGAGTGGAAAGAAAATTTACAATTATTAGGACAAAGAGCATTAATGAAAAGTCTAAAATACAAGATGGGGGGGGTTCATTACCGTTAAGCTTGACATATACTCCAAAGTAAGAAATAAACATAGTAAAACTAAAACAAGATAAGTTAATTTTAAAAGTATATTACAATATACATACAGAAGATAAACTGGTCAATACTCCACACAGAAGGAAGAGTACAGCTACAAGAAAACCTACAAATGGTTGGATTCAGGTGCAAGGCATAATAAAAAAACACTTAATATCTTAAGTCCTCTTTAAAAAATTACAGATTTCAGATTAGATTTATTTTATTAATGAGATCCAAAGAGAAAGGGTTTTTACTTATAATCATACATACATATGTACATACATAAATACAATACACCCCACACAAAAAAGCCATTTGTAAGTTACTGGAAATTGAAAATTGATTAAGTTTCATATTAAAAGAAAGTTGGCCCAGAGAGTATATAAACTAAAAAAAGATGACAATTTACATCAAAAGAGCAGAATAAAAGGAAGGAAGAGAAAATGCCAAATGCACCATTTATAAGGTTTCTGTCAGAAAGAAAATATATAATACATTTTAGAAAGATTTCCATCAAAAACAGTTAAAATAAAAACTGGTGTTTAAAAGTTTCAGTCACTTTATCACTTCATTCACCAACTTTGCCAGGTAAATGAGGCATTACTCTAACAATCTATCCACATAAAAATATTTCCAACAAAAAAGTTAACACACACACACACACAAAATCCACACACAATTTTTCTTTCAATGTAGCTTCTTGACAAAAGTTCTATTCACGGAATAGCCAGTAACCTTCATTATTCCAATATAAACTGTATTTCATGTTGCTCTAGTTGGTGGCATCTTTTTCAAATTTACTACAAATAACTGAACTGGAGCATCCTATTTAAAAGACCCATTGATTGATGTTGGTTATTAAGGTAAAAAAGTATAGGAGGATCTAGATTTTTTTAAAAGCAAAGATTCATCTTCTTGCCCAGATCAGGCTAATCAAAGAAGACAGCATCCCTCTAGCCATATGAGTGTCTCCTGTGGACTCCCCACAGACACTGGCTATTTCATTCTTTAGACAAACTAACCGGTATACTTGGTTATTAAGATAATCACTGACTATTCTGTTTACAGATTCTAACATGTGCCCAGACCTAGACCTAAATCTCACATATTAAAGACCTTCATTCATATTTTAATGAACTTAAAAATAAGGTTAACAGTTAAATTTAAGTATATTACTCAATTTAATCATTTCTGCAGGTCAACACACTGACAGCTCAAGTTGAAGGAAGAAAAGTGAAAAAAATGCCTACAGGAATTGGGTCTGGTTATGACCCTCCAATGCAAGGTAAGAACCGCTGGGTTGGCCCTACCACTCAACTGGGATACTGTGCTAGATGTACTACTAACACTGTCTCGCATTCCTCCAACAAACCAGTAAAGCAGAAATGGTTCCCACTTTATAGATAAGGAAAAGCAGCAGAGTGGTCAAGTGACTTGTCCAAGCCACAGAGTAAATGGATGAGCCAGGATTCAAACCTTGGTACATCCAAGCTCAACAGCCAGTACTCTGTCCACCACATCATGTAACACTCTCTAAGTTAGCAACAACCAAGTTTATTATACCCACACTATAATCCATATGCTTGCAGACAATCAATAAACTGAGTGGAAGATTAAATCATCTGAAAATAAGCATTAAAATGTACCACCAGTTCTTGGCAATTCTTGTAACTAAGCAATCACCAAAATATTTAATAACTCATCAAAGATGTTTTTTCATCAAACATAAGAATGGAAGTCCCTGAGAGGAAAGAAACATAATTCTCAGATTGTTTTTTTGGTAACAAGTGTATGTTTCCAAAATAAACATCTCAGACACTAAACAATGTGGGAAAGAATAATTCCCTATGTGGTGGAATTTTCCCCACTGAACACACACCCGAAGGCTAAGCACCCGAAGGCTTTGCACGGTGCAGAGTGGTGCTTGGGAAAAATGCGTCTGCTGTTGACACTAACATACTCTAAGGATTTCCTACCCAATGATGAGCAAAATTTTCCTCTCTACCAGCCAGCAAGCTCAACACTCTAACACATGGCTTAGAAGGATTTATATTAAAACCTCTGCCCAAAAACGGCAAAGCCACAGCTGGAACAGGACAACATCTTGAAGTAACTACATTCCACCAACTAGGAGCAACTTGTTAAAGGCAAAATTCTAGCACAGGCAGTAAGAGTATAAGAATGCATAATCAGAAGGGAAAATATACATGATTAAGAAGTAGTAAAACCAGTATATTCTTTCTTTGTAATGTAAACAACAAAAGAGTGGCTATGGCAAAGTACTTCAATCAAGTCCGCCATCCCTCTAATAAATTAAGGCTTTGACATTTTTGAATGCTTTCATTTCACACTAGAACTCAACCTCTACAGACTCTCACTTCGTCAAAAGTGATCATTGCAAAGCAGAGTCAGCCAGGATCCATTTGGGACTTATGAAACAATAAGGTCATGGGAAAAACAAAACAGAAAACTAGTATGTTTTTTCCCCTTGAAAAGTTAATTCATTAAGATTAAAATGTTTTGATCTCAATTCTGCCATTTCCATGTTTTTCCCACCACTAACAATGTACTTAAAATATAACTACAATTTCAAACAGTTTTCCTAGAACAAAATGAAACTTTATCACTTTGCCATGATAGAAGTCTAGTCTATGAACCTGAATCCAAGAATACTTTAAACATTTGTGGTTTTGGTATCTTCCTTGTATCCATGCTAGGATACAAAAGTAAAGTCTTCCTAGCACAATTCCTAGAGCGTGATCTATTGGACAAGGAAACTTTTTTTTGAGACAGAGTCTTGCTCTGTCACCCAGGCTAGAGTGCTGTGGCGTCAGCCTAGCTCACAGCCACCTCGAATTCCTGGGCTCAAGCAATCCTCCTGCCTCAGCCTCCTGAGTAGTTGGGACTACAGGCATGTGCCACTATGCCTGGCTAATTTTTCTATTTTTTAGTTGTCCGGCTAATTTCTTTCTATTTGTAGTATAGATGGGGTCTCTCACTCTTGCTGAGGCTGGTCTCAAACTCCTGAGCTAAGTGATCCTCTCGCCTCAGCCCCCCAGAGTGCTAGGATTACAACAGATGTGAGCCACCGAGCTCGGCACAAACAAATGTATTAACTGCTTAAAAGTGAAAGGTACTTCTTCACAAAGTACCATCATTTTAGCCTTTCTTCCTGGGGCCCTGTTGGTACTTTGAATAGTCAAACTAATAAAGCATAGGCAATAGCTCCTTAGTTCTTCCTCTGACCCAGTGATCACAAATTCTAAATCATGCAGCCTGTGAATACAGACTCAAGCCTTTGGGAATTCTTGGAACAGAGTCAGAGAGTCTTCAAAAATTACTTGGATAAAAATAAAATTGCCTGCAGAGAAAATTTTAAAATACACTTCTTCCTACCTCTTTGGATTCCTTTATGTAACAAGCTCCAGCCATTCTTGTCTACCATGTCCACATCAGCTTTGTGACTAACCAGCGTGGTGGCAATACTCTCTAGTCGTCGTGAAAGGGCTAGATCTAATGCAAGATCTCCATTATGATCCACTTCATTCAGCTTTCCAGGGAGCTACACAGATAAGTTTATAAATTAGCACCCAGTCAGTAGAGAATACAACCTATTTTAAAGTCTTCCACCTTGACCCTTAAATATCATCTCATACAAATGTCAAATTTAAGAGCTATGACATTGCTTACTCGACAAATTCAACTTCATTCACAAATGTCTATCAGGCCTCCTCAGGGCACATGCTTTCAGGGAGCACAGAATTAATGGGGGTCACAGAACAAATGTAAAAAACACGGCAGACAAAGAACCACAGGGGAAACGTGGACAGAGTACTGAAGAGCACAAGTACCAAAGCAGAGAGAGGTACAGAGAGCTTCACAGTAAACGTTTTCATAAAAGGTCATGGCTTAACTATCTAATTCCTCCTAGCAGTTTAATGTTCCCTCCCCCTCACATACTGGATACCCAGGATAAAACATATTTCACTCCCATCTGTCAAGAGCAACTGAATTTCTTTTAAGGCAGTGTGGTCGGCAAAGTAATATCCCCCCCAAAAATGTCCATGTACTAATCCCCAGAACCTGTGAATATGTCACCTTATACGGCAAAAGGCACATTGAAGATGTGATGAAGGTTAAAAACCTTGAAATGAGGAGAGTATCCTGGATTATCCAGGAGGCCAAATCTATCTACTCACATGAGTCCTTAAAAAGTGAAAGAGGAGAGCAGAAGAGTAGGTCAGAAAGGAGAGACATGAGAAGGACCTGATCCACCACTGCTGGCTCTGAAGATGAACACAGGAGCCACGAGCTAAGGAATGTGGCCTCTAGAATCTGGAAGCTGGGAATGGCCCTCAGCTGACAGCCAGCAAGAAAATAGGGACCTCAATCCTATAACAGCAAGAAACTGAATCCTACCAAAAACCCCAATGAGCAAGAAATGGATTCTCCCTGAGAGTTTCTGGAAAGGAGCATAGCCTGCAAACACTTTTACTCCAGTGAGGCCTGTACTGGACTTTCAACCCACAAAACTGTCAGGTAACAAAGCTGTGTTGTTTTAAGCCACTAAGTTTGTGGCACTTTATTAGAGCAGTAAAAGAAAACTAATATTACAGATTTTGACACCTGAAAGGTAGGTACTACTGTAACAACTGCCTAAAAACATATAAGCAGCTTTGAAATTGGGCAACAGGCTGAGGCTGGGATAATTTTGAGAAGCATGGCAGAAAAACCCCAGACTGCCTTGAACAAACTATTAGTAGAAATACATACATTAAAGACTGTGCCAGTGATGGTTAAGAAGGAAGTAAGGAGCATCACAGGGGAAAAACAATTGCATCACAGTTTTGGGAAAAGATATGAAAAATGGAAAAAGCAGCTCTAGTACCTGTGAATCCATTTCAATCAGATAAAGGAAGACCACATCTTCTCTTTCCACTTTGATGGCTTTATGTAATGGGTACTCCGTCTTGGATTTGATCATTTTGTATAACAACTGAGCACTCATGCTGCTGAAGTCCTCCTTTCGTAAGTCATCCTAAGAATTAATAACATAGTAAAAAGCAGAATAAATACAAAGTAATAACTACAACTGTCATTTATTAATAAGCCCTTAGAATGTGCCAGGCCCTACTTTTAAGGCCTACATTTCCCAACTTGTTTAATCCTCACAAAAATCCTATGAGGTAGGTACTATTATCATCCCCATTTTACAAATGAAAAATGTAAAGCAGGCCTGACGTGGTGGCTCGATCGCTCAAGGTCAGGAGTTCGAAACCAGCCTGAGCAAGAGAGAGACCCTGTCTCTACTAAAAATAGAAAGAAATTAATTGGCAAACTAAAAATATATAGAAAAAATGAGCCGGGCATGGTGGCGCATGCCTGTATAGTCCCAGCTACTCAGGAGGCTGAAGCAGGAGGATCGCTTGAGCCCAGGAGTTTGAGGTTGCTGTGAGCTAGGCTGACGGCACGGCACTCTAGCCCGGGCAACAGAGTGAGACTCTTTCTCAAAAAAAAAAAAAAAAGTAAAGCATAAAGAGGTTAAATAACTTGCACAAGTTAAGACAGGGAGTAAATGGCCGAGTCCAGATCTCGAACCAAGAGGTCTACTTCCCAAGCCTGCACTCTTTACTACAGCACTACTACGCCTCTCAGTGAGATGCAAAGTACAAACAACGCTGATCTCTAACAAGAGCTGAGCCATGAGGCAGCCCTCCACACGAGAATAAAATCCTCTTCCCCTTAACCCTACACTTACAGAATTAATTGGAACTTCCATAAACAATTCACTCTATTGAGTCACACTTGGTCACTACTATTGCAGATCTCTATATTTCTACCTACTTTAGCAGAAAGCTTACAAATCCCATTTGAATTCTTTAAAATCCAGTTCTTTTAGCCACCTTTTCTGAAACTCTAAGACTCTTCTTACAATGTTGTTGAATATCAAATAATTTGTAGAAACTAATTTATAAAACAGCACTACCCGATTTTTCAAAAATGCAAAACGATGTTAACAAAGAAATGTAAAAACTGTTCTGTGTGATTAAAACAACCAAGAAAGGAAAATTCAAATTTAATAATGGTCTTCACCTGATGGAGAAAGCCAGGGAAAGCTCTGAAACGGTGCTACTGAGTACCACAGGACCTGCTGGCCCCAGAGTGGCATCCTACTCCTGTGACTTAGCTGCAGCCTCCAAGGATGGAGGAAGGTACCCTTCCTTCCAAACCTGCTTCTGGACCTGAGCTATCTTCTGCCCCTCCACTCTGAAATCACAGAACTAACGGACTTCCAGGCTGTAAACAGTCTCACAGATCATCTAATCCAACTACTTATTCTTACATTTTGTAACAAGAGAAAACTAGATGCCAGAGAGGTAAATTTCCACAGAACCACCTCCCAAGCCTAAGTCTTCTGATTGCCAGTGAGACTGATTTGTCCATGCCCCTCAACCTCTCACTCACCCAGTGACTTGCAATGATTTCTGCACAGTAGTTCATCAGTGTGCTGGCATTTAGTTCCTCTGCAGTCTGGTAGAAGCGAATGCAGTTCCTGACATTCACCAGAGACATAACACCCTTCTCACATCTACAAGAGAATATTAATTATGAGCAGTGTTATTGGGACAAATATATTCATAAATGAACAAACCAAAGCAATAATCTGTGTACTGGCTGGCTATATCCAATAACATATAAGATTAAGCAAAGTAGTTATGAATAAATATAGCTGGGCTTCCATATTTTAAAAGTATCAGAATTTCATTCTGATATTTTACTGCTCAATTCTGGTCAGAATCAAAATAACCTGCAAATAAATTTGCTAACCATAATGCCACAACTGCCTTAACAGTAATGGTATAAAATTCACTGATCAGGTGAATTCTACACAGGTAATCATAGAATCACAATGGATCAACTTTAGTTCTTTCATATTTAATTGTATAAGACACCTCTGTAGTTCCCACTAGCACAACTCTATTATGCAAAAAGTGTGGCTTAAAAATAGTTTCAAATATAAATATTTATATTTACATTTGATAATATTCAAATATTAAAAAATTAATACCTCCTTAAAAGTCCTACCAAAAGATGAATTTGTATGGTATGTGGATTATAACTCAAGAAATCTGTATTTTAAAAGTCCACCCAGAATATCTATAATGCACAGAAATAACTAAGAGTCAAACCATCGTATACACATACACACAAAAATTCTATTTCTGCTACTACAACAACAACAAAACCATAGTACACCAAAACAGAAAACTGGCTACCAAGGATGTTCCCCATAAAGCCAGGTAACAACAACAGGACTCTTTCAGAATCATTAATAAGAGAACATAAACTACATCAGGGAAGAGAGAGCCGCATGCAGACATACAGGCTTCTGGTAACACAAAACAGGAACCACATGCTAGCCTAGAAGATACAACATTGGAAAGACCCATGTTTCCTCTACGCCAGAATTCCTAGAAACCTTAGTGAGTCTTCCACAAAACCAGGCCTATGTGGGAAAGAAGGCGACAGCATGGTCCTTCATCTCTCCTGCCTCCACATCTCCCTGCATATCAGGTTCACCCCAAAGGCAGCCCCAGAGGCCTACTGTGGCATTCGGGGCATTCCCAGACAACCCACCATTGCTTCCCCTGTCGCACAGTCCTCACAAAAACTCTTTTCTAATCACAAAAGCAGAATGTAGTGGAGAGAATAAAATGAACTATGAGGTAAGAAAGACCTGAGTTGAGACGCACTAAATTTTAGGCACCAAACTACTTGAGCTCTCTGTGCCCCATCTCCATCTCTAGAAAATAAAGATGATGTTCTATTTCAGAGGTTTGAGGAAACTTTGTGGGTTTTGGAAGATAGAGGAAAACTAGTTATACTTAGCACAGCATGACGTACATAATAGATATGCCCAGGTAGTCACCCTCCTAGCTGTCCTCTTATTCCCTAAGACTTAAAATTCCTTTAGTAAGGAAAAACAGAAAAAGTGTAAAAGTAAATCGTAATTTAATAACTGATATTAATGGATTTCAGTCCTATTATAAATAAGAATAACTGGCTAGCAGATAATTCCCAGACTTAACAGGTGAGCTTTAGGTAACAGAAGTGGACAAAGTCCATGGGAGCGAGTGACGGGGGAAGAAACAACGAGGTCCTAAGAAAGAGCTGGAGAGGATGAAGAACAGACTTTCAAAACCTCACAAATAAGACCTTAGGCTAGGAGCAAGAATACAATCTTGGAGCGCCTTCTTCATCTAGCAGTAAATGCAGGCACCTATTTTATACAAAGACCTGGTGCTTTGTTTTTAGCTAACATAGCCAACTTAGTGTAAAGAAGCATCTATCTGGGACATTTTTTAAGTCAGGTGTTCTAATATCTAAATAAGTTACTATAATAAGAAGAACAGTAAGTTACATATAACAGCATTATATTTCTAAGCCTCAGTTTTCTGAACCATTGGTTTCTTCAAACTCATACCACACCACAGCAGTGTTTGACAAAGTCAATCTGAAATCAGCTATGAAATCAGAACTTTCCAGGACAAAAAATCCTCTTCTGACCACTTTTACAATGATAAATACTCATGGTCTTGCCTTATTAACATCTTAACACCAAGCAGCCTAATACTCAATATGATCTCAAGGAATAATGACTCACACTTGTAGAGTGCTTTACAAAGCACTTTTACCAACAAACGCTGAGGATCTAGAAATCTCATTCTCCTTTGCCCTTAATGTTAAGTGACATCGCACTAAGGGACTCAGATAGGTTTTATGAGGATAGATCTTTGTTAAAACTGGCAGACATTTCATCGTCACTAATTCTAGGATCCCTGGAGTGTCATTTGTCATTTGGATAGCCTGTAAATAGTAACTGACATGATTTACACCACTGAAGAACACATAATCTTATTTAAAAATTTAGATTCCTGGCTCATATCTTCTCTTTGAAAAGTAGCAAGACAGACTAACTTTCCCCTGAAGGGAATTTTTTTTGTTGTTATTAATGCTTTTTTTTTTTTTTTTTGAGACAGAGTCTCGCTCTGTTGCCCAGGCTAGAGTGCCATGGCATCAGCCTAGCTCACAGCAACCTCCAACTCCTGGGCTCAAGCAATCCTTCTGCATCAGCCTCCCTAGTAGCTGGGACTACAGGCATGCGCCACCATGCCTGGCTAATTTTTTATATATATTTTTAGTTGTCCAGCTAATTTCTTTCTATTTTTTAGTAGAGACAGGGTCTTGCTCTTGCTCAGGCTGGACTTAAACTCCTGAGCTAAAACGATCCGCCCACCTTGGCCTCCCAGAATGCTAGGATTACAAGCGTGAGGCACCGCACCCGACCTTGTTATTAATGTATGTTTTTAATCTTAGAGTACAAAAAGGATACAGATGCATAAAAACAACAAACCTAATTTTTAAAGTACAAAATCAAGCATACATATATTTAAGTGTCCCACAAACTCCTATCTAGTTTTCATATCAATCTTGAGTGTATGTGAGAGACACAGAAATTTACTAAAAGGAAAAACAACAAAAAGTAGAGTGGCTGAATTACAGATGATTTTTTTCTTTATATCATTCTCTATTTTCCAAATACCATACACTGAATATGTATTATACTTTTGTAATCAGGAAAAAATATTCTTAATTGCCATTTTTTAGTATACATTATTATTCTCTTTTTTTACTTTTTTAAAAGAGTATTTTCCTGATAATACTTACCAAAAAAACTTCCTTTTCATCAAATTGGTGATAGCATTCCCAAACTACCGAGATCCCTACATTACAAAAATGAGCAACACCTGCTTCATACTGAACTACACGCATTTGTCACAGTCCTTTCACTTACTATCTCAAATGTGTAATTTCTTCTGCAGACAGCAGTGGGCACCCTGCGACCCTTTAAAAGCCAACACTTGAATCCACTCCTGGGTCTCTTCCATCCCAGCTCTTAAGAAAGCCATGACAGATAACAACTTAATACTCACATCCAACAACACAGAAGTGAGCATCTGGTAATGCTGAGAGTTATGAAGCCTACTCAGTCAATAAACAACAAACACTTTAATTAAAGAATCCATTACACAGATTACAATTATCTAAACTACCCACCCCAGGGCATTTTTATCAAAGCAATTTAATTTATAAACAAGTTTGACAAGATCAATTGGAGAAAGCTCAGGAAATCTGAAAAAAGGACATAAATCACCAACTAATTAAAATCAGTCTCATTTCACTCTCACCAAAACTCACTAAAACAAATGAACAAATGAAAAAGTTAATTGTGCAATTAGCTTTGCTAATAACCTAATATTACATGTGCCTACAGATCTTGGACCTGTGTTTTTGTTGTTTTTTAGTTTTTTTAGTTATTAGATTTAGATATTAAAATACACTCAAGCCCACATCAATTATAGACAGGAGAAACCTCCACTGATTCATGTGAAGTACAGTGAGCCACCCCAGGAGAAAACCATCAGCCCCACAGTGAAAACAGCAAGCAGCTCTAGGTAGCCAAGTCTCTCTTGCCTTTCTGAGGGCAACACAGCAAGAGGTGGCTTGATGGCTGAAACCATCCCTTCACCCACCCAGGAGAAAAGCCATTCCTTTATGTACTTGAGAGAATACAAAAGATCACTAAGTGACTTAAAAAGACACTCCGTCAACCAAGCTGACTACCAAAAGCTGTATCGCCAACAGATGCTCCAGGACATTTTGTGTGAATGTTCACCATGTGGACGTTCATCATTTGGTGAACATTTTGTTTTCTGTTGTTCTAAAATGCCAACTTGGGGCCGGGCGCGGTGGCTCACGCCTGTAATCCTAAGCATTCTGGGAGGCCAAGGAGGGCGGATCGCTCAATGTCAGGAGTTCGAAACCAGCCTGAGCAAGAGTGAGACTTTGTCTCTACTAAAAATAGAAAGTAATTAATTGGACAACTAAAAATATATAGAAAAAATTAGCCGGGCATGGTGGCATGCCTGTAGTCCCAGCTACTCGGGAGGCTGAGGCAGGAGGATCGCCTGAGCCCAGGAGTTTGAGGTTGCTGTTTGCTAGGCTGACTCCACAGCACTCTAGCCCGGGCAACAGAATGAGATTCTGTCTCAAAAAAATAAAAAAATAAAAAGCAGTAACTTAAATGAAGTGAGATCTCTAAAACACTTAGAGCTATGAAATTTATTTGAACCATACTCTCATGTATTAATTTAGGCATTAATGTGTTTCCAACAAAGAGAATATGACCAAGGACTTCGTTTCATTAGATATATCAGAAAGTAGAATAAAATGTCAAAGGAAACAGAATGGGAGGGAAAGTTGAGAGTTTAAACACTAGAACATATTATTTCATACTCAATTTATCAGTTTATACAAATAAGTAACCTCAGGTTATAGACCAGTGAAAGAAAAGAGAATATTGAAATGCTTTAGCAAAATTTAGCTTACAAGATAACACAAAGCAAGGGAGATAAATTCTCTCCCCACCATTGCCTTTAAAAGAACACCTTGCAAAAGTTATTTACATTAGCAGAAGAAGCTGTTTTCCCAGAGCTTGGCATAATTAAAGCTCAGCCACCACCATCTGAGGTGCTTGAATATATCTGCTGTGACTTGCCTCTCCCTAAGGAGCTGTAGCTGAAACCGATTTGCTAGTTTCATCAATTCAGTCAGGAACACATCATCCTCTCTGAACTCCAACTCATCCGTATAGATCCAGCGAAGCATTGTCATTGTCACTTCAGGGTTAGCATCTGATTAAAGAAAGAGAGAAGAGAGAAAAACTGAAAAAGCACCAGATAACATGCTTAAGTTTTTTGAGGGACCCCCAAAATGTGAGGCTAATAAAGTAAATTATGGTACACTCAACTCAAAGAAATATTACACAGCCACTAAAAATGGTGAGTAAGTGGTCCGGGCAGCATCTGATTCCAGAAAATGTTAAAGTTTTACAGAAGATGGTTGTGGGAGAAATGAAATCAACTAAATATATGTCAAATAAACGAGGGAAAATATTTGAAACATACAACAAAAAGTTAACATTCTAATAAAAAGATCTTACAAATAAAAATGGAAAAATGAGCAATGGATATAAATAGGTAATTCACAAAGATAAAAATAGCCAATAAACTTTACCAATAACCAAACTATAGTATATTTTTTGGTCTTTTAGACTAGCAAAGATTTTTAAGTGTATAACCTTTTACACAGCAATCGTACATGTAAATTATCATCCTAAAAAAATAATTGGGCAAATAAGGTATGTATTAAGATATTCAACACAATATTATTAATAATGAAAAAATGGGAACAAAAGTTAGCAATGGAAAAGTGATTAAGTAAATTATAATATACCCACACACTGGAAAAATATGAAGCAATTACAACTATATAGATCTATATTCAACATAAAAATATAATTATTACATAACAGACTAAAAATACATGACTTATATCTCATTTTTGTTAGATATTTGTGTGGATTATATATGTGTGTGTT